>VZTI01004487.1:832478-904143 GCA_013397865.1 Struthidea cinerea
TTTGTTATATGCTCCTGGAAAACACCTTTTATTCTTTGAGCTGTATTTCTTATATAAACTTGCTCTTCAGTATTTTCAAGTACAGGAACAGCTGGCGTGCACTAAGAGTGGCAGAGGAGAGGGAAAAGAGGCAAGAGAGAAAATCCATTTCCACGGGCTCTGAAAAGATTGAGACGTGAGAAAAGGTGGTTGAGTGAAAGGGAGCTGGTGGCCATAGCTGTGGTGAAGGAGGCTCTTTCATCCCACAGTGGCGAAGCTGTGCAGAGAGGGGCCTCGTGATAGCAGATGTCGTGGGACAAAAAGCAGCAAGGAAAATATTTTTTTCACCAATGCAAGTTTCAAAAGTTCTCCCACATGTGCCAGCAAAGCACTCATGCCCAGGAAGTCCACTTCTGGTTTGTGGCTGCTCCCATGGGGCTCAAGAAGTGGGTGTTCTGCAGCTGCTGCACACTGCATACCTTTGTTAATGGGGTGACTGACACTTACTGAGTGGGGCATGAAGGGAGACACCCACATGTCTAAATAGGGTAATTACGGTGAATGTTTGAATTCTCTGATCCACTTACTTGTTTGTTCAACCTGCATCTTTTCTTGAGGGCTACACAGTCCTGAAGCAGAGCTTTAGAGCTGACTCAGGGAATGATGCTGAGATTTGTTTTCCTTGTAGATCTAACAGCATCAATAAGAACCAAGAAAACTGGGGAGCAATGGAAGCACCGTGTTCCTTACACCAGGCTAGGATCAGAGCTGCTCTCTGTGCTGTGCAGCCACTTGTCAGAAACCCCTAGGCTTTTTGCTACACAAATGGTTGGAGATGCTTGAAAATGGAGTGTTTTCTCTCACTGCTTTAATCTTTATTTTATTATTTTAATTTTACCACATCCAGTGCTTTCTTCCAGATATTTTGAATGCAGCTAGAAATTCATAGGGCTTGATTGCTTATTTTCTCTTTTACTTTAGATCCTGGCATGGCATCAGTATACCATTGGAGATTTATTAGGTTCATGCTGTTGCCTGACCACTAATACAGCCCAGTGTGTTTGCTCGGGACTATTCTTCCATTAAATGGAGTCCTGTCCTGCACAGCAGGTGCATATGGGTGTTTTATTTCTTCCTTTGAAGCCCTTGCTTTAGTCATTTTTTGAGAAAGATGGCATGACGAGGTGGCAGTTGGCTTTTTCTGATATAACAGTTTCTGTAATCACTACATTGGGTTGTAGTCTGGCGATGAGAGAGCTTTTTAAAAAATACACATTTAAATGTCAGAGAAGAGCAGACCTGTGAAGATGTTCGGAAACATCACGTCCCCTGGATGCCTTATTAGACTTTCATAAACAGAGAAGAGGCTTTTCTGGGTTAATTCCATGTAGCTTTGTACTGAGTCTGCTACATGAGGAGATGGGATTTGGAAAGTTTGTTGAGTGCTGTGGGAATGCTTACGTGGTACTCACATGATAAATGAAGTAGGTAGACTGTGTCTCTTCTGTCAACTTTTTGTCTTGATTTACAGAGCTTTCAGTGTTTTAGGGCTCCTCAGCATTATAATTCCAGATCATGCAGGATTTGCCTACTTTGGGACTTGATCCAAAGAAAAGCTTGATATCTTTTGGAGCAGATACTCTTGTTGATTCATTCTTCTGCAAGAAAATGGGGGGAAATGTGTTGCTGCAAAAAAACCACTCCAAAACACAAAAGAAAGAAAAGCAAGTTAGGAATGTGTCTTTATTCAGTGGGCTGGGTAATGATTTTAGGTGCTGACTCTGCTGGCAGTTTGGCATCATTTTTTCCCCAGCCTGCCCCTCTCTAGCTTTGTTTGGAGGGAGGGAATGGAGGCTCTCAGTAGCATCCCTAGGAGCTCCAATCTGCTCCCCATCCCTCCTTACCTCCCTCCCTTCTCCCCTCTACCTCCTCCCCTCACGCTCTGCCTCTTTGTGCTGCGTGTTCCCTTTTCAAAAAGTAATTTCATGGCTCATGCACTTAAGATTCCATCAGAAAGTCGAGTCTTTGATCAGGCAGACAGATGCCCTGCTGGGATTTCATTGGCAAATCACAATTCCCTTAATTAAGACTATGTGTCTTTATATCACTAAACTGATTCCAGCTGGGTCCCTGCTCGTTTTACATCCAGATTTACCTAGACTATGGATTCTCACCCCCTGTGACTCTGGAGGAACAAAAACCATTTAAAGACTTTTCGTTCCCAGTGTCTTTCCCCAGCTGCTTTTCCCCACTGGTGCAGCAGTCGGTGTGGGCTGGGAACTAAACCTCTCCTTCAGTCTTGTTTGCGCTTTCTTCCCAGTTGGGAGATATGGTTGTGCGAGGAATTTGCTCTGTTTCTTTCCGGTGCTTGGAAGCAGGGAATCAGTAGTAGAAAGGGAATTGAACTTGCCTGATGCTTTTAATTTCTTTTTTTCCAGAAGCCATGTTTTTATCGAGAAAATGCTAAAATTCAGCATCGTTTTCTCCTTCTTCCCGTCTCTCCTTAGCTATCAGTTAAAGGTGCAGCAGGTTAAGAATACTCACTTATGGTAATCACAGGTCCTGTGTGGGAGGGACTTTGGTGACATTTCTGCTGTGCTGGGTTTGCTTGTTGTATTAGTCATGCCAAGGTGAGCATTTTTCTCATACACAGCCCTGACTACAAAGTGTGTGGTCTGCTCTGGTCAAGGAAATAATGCTCTGGGGGGAGTTTCAACAGACAGTGTTTTTCCACCAGTCCACCTGCATTTTCCCTTCATCCTCTTTAATTTCCTGTCTCTCCTGAGCGGTGCCCTGACACCTTCTCCAGGGAGAGGAAACTTCCATGGCAACCTGCTAATGGCCCTGATTACAGGGATGGCAGCTGGCATGGCCGCCGTGAGACAGCACCCAGCCTCTGACCCCAGAGGGGGGGATTGAGGGAGATTCAGTGTTGGGGCTTCTCAGTGTGTCAAGCCCAGTGGTACAACTGTGTTTGCCATGTGCCACAGAGAGAAGTCTGGCTCCTCTGGAGCAAATCCTTTAGGCTTTTTCAAAATCATCTGTGGGGGCAGGGGATGGACTAAAAAGCATGCCCACAGCTTGAGAAATATCCCCATAAATATATTTGCAGGTGGGTGCAGTCAGACTCTGCCCTAAATGTGGGCATTGGCTGTCCCTGGGTAGGGCCCTCAAGATGCCACCCCCAGGCTCTGAGCGTGTCTACAAGTGACAGTTCTCTGGCCAGGAAACCTGGCTGCTGGCTCAACAGTGGCACGTGGCAGGCTGTTGGCTGCTTCTGCAGTCATGTTTAAAATTAACAGCCAGCAAACAGGGCAGCTTTAATGGCCAGCAAACCCTGACCTGGCAATTCCAAAGCTGAGCCTGCCCTCTTAATAAACGAATCCAAAGTCTCGACTCAGGTCACACGCTCTTCCACAGACTGATGCATCTTCAGATTTATCGTGTCGAATTCTTTGCTTGAAAACGCCTACTTAATGATGTGCCTGCAGAGCTTCAAATCCTGTCCTGGGAATGTAGACACTTCTTTTGGGCCAGAGCAGAGCTTGACTTTAAAGGAGCTTTATTTTAAGGGCATGGCGTATTTCCAGCTATTACTCCCAGAAAGATGAGTTTTTGGTTCAGTCAAACAGGCTCCTGCCTGAGCTAAACCTTATTTTGCTCTTCACATGGTAAGAAAAATGTTCACTGAAAACATTAACAGGACTTTGCACTTAGATGGGTTTTTGATGTGAGGGTTCCAAAGCTCTTTTAATAGGAATTGCTGATTATGCTCCATGGTAAAACCAGATTAGATCAAAAGGGGTTGAGAATCTCTGTTTTGTTCGAGAGACAGAACAAACCTATCCCAAATGTACAGATAGTACACTCTGTGAGTAGAAAATGAATTTTATGAGCTTTATAAATAACTTGATAATTAATTTTTTGTTAAAATTAATTAAAAATCTCATTTTTTATAGAATGTTAACATCTATGTTTGTCTTGTCCCAGATCATCTTAATGGAGCGAAAGAGACACGTTAAACTTATATATAGTTAAAGTTAATTGAAATCTTGCTTATAGGCTTTTTGTAAAGAAATTAGGATGTAATCAAGCTAAGTTGTTAATGATGTCTTGATGTTGTGGTTATCGGGGTCTGTGCCAGACTTGGGTCTCTTGGATTTGCAGACAAAGGAGCCCAAGCTGTTACTGTGTTTCCTTTGTGGCTTGTTGAACACAGCAGGACAGTGGTCTGCAGGCACTTGCTGGCACCGGGGATGTCCCTTCCCTGAAGGAGGAGACCCCGTTGGCAGGGATATGCCAGGACCCAGAAAACCACCGTGCCTTGGGAACGGCTCTCTGTGGCTGGAGCATGGCCACTGGGAGAATGGAGCCTGCACAGAGACACTGAGACTCAGCTGAGCATCCTCTGCGCCCCTTGTTGATAGGCTCATGTGTAGGGCCCTAGATGAAAATATTGTTCAAAGGGAAAAGCCAAAGCCACGAGCATGCTTTGGGTGTATGACACCACAGCAACACAGTGAACGTGTCCTAAAAAGGTTAAATTAAGAGGAGTGATATAAAGTTAGTACTTCAGGACGTCAAGCCACTAGAAATATCAGAAGGTAGGGTTTTCTTGGGCTTTCTGATGCCTCACTAGGTATGATTTTAAAAAAATAATAAAAGCAAAGTAAAAAAAATTGCTAAGCAAAGCATCAAGTGCTGTTACAGTTAAGAGTATCGGTAACTTAGCAATGAAAATAGTAGAGGACGATATCTAACTGCACAAATTCAGGATATTCATAGCTGACTTTATATATAAGAGAAAGCAACTGCATTGAGATAAGAAATGCAGAGATAAGGTACCCAAACTCTCTTGCCTTAGCCCTGGAGAGATACCACAAAGGGAAGAAGTGGAAAATCAATGATGATGCATTTTGCCAACAATTTAAATCCCGTCTGGGACCATAGAGACTGATGTCATTCTTGTCCAGACTGAACCATAATCACTGCTTCTGGCCACTGACTTCCCTAATATTTTCTTTTGACCTGATAAGGAATCTAATACCTGACTACAGCTTTTCACGTGTCTTGAAAGTCACAGGGAGGGTGTTAAGATGTGTCAGCCTAGTGAGAGAGAGAAAGGAGATGGGAGGAAATTATAGGGGGATGTTAGGAAGGAAAGGGAGGTGTGTGTTAAGAAAGGAGAAGCGAAAGATAATGCAAAATGAAGACAAGCAGAGAAGAGCAGGTTGAGAAAAGGAGGGATTTGCACCAGAGATGGGGATAGAGAGACAGATAGAAGGGAAGGTGGGGAGATGGCTGGAGGGGGCAGGTTGGCAGCTGTAGAGGGAAGGGTGGTATATTTTCTTAAAATAGAGATATCAGCATGCATTGGACTTGTGTCTTGGCTTTCTAGATAGACAGGTCTCAGTTAAAGGAAAAGGGAATGGGGTTCTGTACCCTTATAAAATGCATCTCGTCTTTTGGTGCCTGAGCATTTGGCAGAATAGGCTCTTTCAAGGTGCATGTCATTGTTGTCTGAGGCACAACTGTCTGCCTTGTGCTGTACTGCTAATTATGACAGGAAAAAGGGAGACAAATCCTGCCTGTAGCCCGGTGGAGTGCAGCAGAAGTGAATCCTGGCCCCATGTGCATAGCTTCCTGAAACAGTTAGAGTTTTCTCGGGTTTTTTTTCTTATTGCACATACACGAGCACTACACAACTAGGAAGAAAGCTCTTCTTTCCCAATCAAAAGCTGTTTTTCCGTCTCTCACAATTGTGTTTACTATATCTGTCTGCTGCTCTGTACCAGGCTGAGGCGTGTGTTTTGATGTGCAAACGTAGCAGAGCTGCCTGCAATCTTTTCTTTCCCTTTCAGCATCTCATACTGCACGATGAGATCAAAGAGGTTAAGTGAATTAGGGATCTCCTAACCACAGCTTTTTGGAAATGTGTGACTGTTAGCAATGCACAGTGGGCCCTTCTCTCCATTTGTTCCCCCTCCTTCACATATGTACCCACCATGTTCAAATGCTGTATCAGATCTAGGGAGACCCATTAGGAAGTGAGCAAACCAGCCAATACAGATGAACTAAGATGCTTCTTCAAAGTGAGAAAATGTGCTACAAGGATTTCAGATCCCAAATCAATTGAGTTACTCATGTGTAGGCACAAAAATGGAACCATATGTCATCTCAGAAACAAAATATTTGAGAATCAATTCTGATTTTACCACTGCTGTCAAAGCTTGGCTTCCCAGTTTAGCCTTCTCATTATTGCCACGGATATTATTAGCCCTCTGCCATTGCTCAGGTGCTGCACTGATGGACAGAGCTGTTGAAATAAAAGGACTTTCTGGCTGGAAAGGTAAAGTGAATAAAATAGCATGGTGAGAGGGCTGCAGGTGGCTTTTAAAAGTTCTTCAGCAAAATGAACAACAGTTTATTTTGGAGCAGCCAATAGAGTCTTGGCTGAATTGAGGTGCTTTGATTGTCTAAATGCTTTTGAATCCTTTTTCTTTTAAATGTAAGTGCAATTTTAAAAAAGGTTGTTTGAAATGGCAAGTCAGAAGCTTTATTATAAGAAAGTGCCCATATGAGACCTTTTGGATTTTTATGTGGAGTATATCAACATTTTTAGGTGATACTTAACTTTCCCTCTTTTGTAACATCTCAAAAACAATAGAAAAGCAGAATCAAGCAGATAACTACACAGACACGTTGTTTCACTGCTTTTGGGTGCTCTGCTGACAAGGAGATGTGAGGCTGTCCCTCAGGGAGGACAGCACCGAGTCAGCCTGCATGTGTGCATGTGTCCACATGCAGCATCACAGCACCTGGGCAGTGAGAGGAAAATGCCAGGGTAGTTTGCCAGTCAGCTTCCCACTTATGCTAAAAACATCTCTGATCTACATCAGTGTCACAGACTTGGCCTTTAAGGTGAGCTCATGAGGCAAGTCATGTAGTATGATGAACTTTCTGACTCTGGAGTGCAGCCACTGGATCATCATCCAGTGAAAGAAACAGGATGGATAACTGCCTTCCCCAAAATAAAGAGCTCCCAAGATGGAGATGTTGCAATGCCATGCATCCTACATGGGTCTTTCTAACTCAGAAGCTTACTAAGGCTCTCTTCTGGGGCATAGAAATGAAATCTGTCTTATGGAGCAGGTTTTATCACTTATTTTTCTGGTAATTTCAATAGGTTTTGAGTAATTAAACTTTATATGGAGCTCATTGGAACTGCTCTAGATTTCCACTAAGTCAAAGATCTGACTAATACAGGGATATTTCTTTTTTTCACAGTAAAGCTAGAAACTGTGTCTCATGGCATGTTCTTCTAGCTCATTGAGTGGTTTTGTGAAGCTGCTGTCAAACATGGTATTTATTAGGGTTGTGCACAAATACCTAACGTTGTGAACACACTGCATACATATATTAATGTCACATTCAGGTGGCAAAACATTTATAACTGTCACCGCTTTCCCCGTCTCTCTTCTTGCCTGTCTCCAAACACATAATCAGCCCTGCTCCTGGCTGATTGATGAGGTAGGTGGGGGATGGTCAGATTTGTCCTCACGGTGCTGTGCATTCTGCAGACTTCAGAGACAGAGGTGCACAGGGACATTGGTTTCAGGGGTGTTGAGTATATGGCACCACCAATAATCCACCATTTGGGATGATAGTTGAAAAATACATGATATGAAGGAACACCACCAGGGTCTGTTGGTGGTGTTGTGGAGGAATTGTTTGTTGGGCTTAGGTGATCTTAGATAATTTGCTAGACTATATACTGGTATCCTCAGGAATTTTGGCTCTTCCATCCTGTTTGCCATGCAAATATCAGTCCCTTCAGAGATCTTAAGCCACCTCTCATGGCCTCACACTGCTCTGTCAGAGTGAGTCCGAGTGCTGCCCGCAGGACTGCTGCATTAGCAGCACTCACTGTTCTCCCTAGCAAAGATCAAGGGGTGCTTTCCATGAAAAGGTAACAGGTCCTGTGAGACCACATACAGCTCCAAGATTTTTCAATCTACGCTGTCAGTCAGTGCATGGAGGCTGTTTAGACTGGACAATTTCCATTAGCATGTGGTCATTTCTCAGAAAATCTCCCACAGTTGCCCCAGTTTGGTGTAGGCTTGTGAAATTATATCAGCAGCAGGACTGCTGATATGACCCAAATAAAAATCTGCCACTAACCAGTGCTTCCAGTGCTGCTGACATCAGGGAAGCCTGTGCAAGGACAGGTCTTTCCTGAAAAAGCACCAAGAGCAGCACAGCTCTTTAGGGCTCGGGAAGCCAGGGAAGGAAATGAAGCCCTCTGGGGAGTGGGAACTGGGTGCTGGGACAGGAAAGGCCCTCTGCAAAACTGAAAACGAGCTGACTGTAGGAGAAGGCTTTGGCTAAACACCTACAGGCTATTCTGTGTCAGCAGCATTGCTACAACAAGGTAGGGGCTCACTCCGTCCCATTCCAGATGTGGAAACCCTACCTGCTTGCAGGGCTGTGGCCAAATAATGACTAAGTTCTCACTTTTTTTTAATTTGATGAGGCCAGATAGTCTCACATGCCAAGCTGGATCCTACCAGCTATTTTAGATGAAGGAATGTGTTGCCAGAATCAGTCAGAGCTATGTATACTGACTTTGGAAGCAGCTCCATGATGTTTCCCGAAGTCTGACAGGTAAATGGCTCCAAATCAAGCTCACCATAGTGAAATCCAGTGTGCTCTCTGTCACAACTGCTGGACACTCTGCACTTCTGACCTCCATCATCCTCCCAATTCCATCAGGTGTAACCCCTTACAAATGTCAGGCTGGAAGCACTCACCTGTGTCCTGCAGTCGCATCAAACACCCACGTGTGGTCCAGCCTTGGCCACAGTCCCCTGCCTATCAAGTGACATGACTTTGAAAAGGTCTTAGAGTTCACACTCCCTGTGAGCATGGTTAATACAGCAGTCCAGCAGCTGCCCTACAGTTATTTCTTCAACACAAAAATGCTTCAGGAAAAATGTTTTGAAAAGAGTACATCTGACATTTTCATCAGGCTTACTGTCCTCAGCCTGTGCAAAGACCCAGCTTTCTGAAGTTGTGCTTTCACTGCCAGCCCACCTCCACCAGCAGCTTCTGACCAGTGGCTCCCCCTCCTCTTGCTTAGGGAGTATTTTAGGGTTTATTAGAGCTCCTTTGGGCTCCACATTTGGCTCTGTGTTTCTGAATATGGGAAGAGTATGTTCCATTGCCTCTGAGTTGCTATCTGGGGTATGCTTATCCAGACCCTTGTGATGCCTCTCTGGCTGGTCTTCCAAGAAGACCCACGTTGTCCTAAAGAAAACTAAATAAGCCATTATCTTTTAGTAGTAATTTTGCATCTCTGGTTAGCCATGTACATCAGTTATACCCTTACAACATGTGACTATTTGCATACACAAATGCAGCAAACACACCTTCACCTTTTCCACCAAGGCATCAGTACACCATCATAAAAGCCATAGTCCTCTAATTTCAGGAAAAAAAGTTATTTCAGTGTTGCTGAAATGGGAATCAGAAGGAAGGGGACTGATCACATCACCACTTACCTTGCCACCTATCAGTAACTGCTTGGCAGCAGAAACTAGACCTATCCAACTGAAAGAATAGATTGCCTCTCCAGACTGGGAGTTAATTAACCACCTGAACAAACTGCTGAGTGCAACATTCTTCTTTTCTTCATGTTGTCACATGATGATTTGACCTCTTTCTGGAAGTTAGGTTTTAGTCAAATATTATGAGATTCAATATGAGTAATTTGAAGAAGATGGGGTGTGATACAGGCATCAAGTAGCTGAGTCAACCTGTGAACAGTCAGTGATGTTTTGTGCAGTGATACTTTGAAAAGTGAATCTGAAGATACCCCACAAAACAGTATTAGAAAATAGTTGTTTCCCTAGAGCTGATCACATTGGCAGAAATATTGAAGATTCCTTGTTAGAGCAACCACTGAATCCTGTGATATCTGATGTTAACCAGACAGTTTGTACAGATTAAAGGCCATGTTCCATTTCCCTTCTGCTAGGAAAGACTTCTAAATTTGCCACGTGAGGAAAATCTATTGGGAGGCATCTCAAGCTAGTCTGGGCTTAATAGGTGCCTAAGGCTTTTTTCAAGTACGTATTTGCAGGGGTACTCCAGCTGTGGATGTGCTTTTCCTTTTTGCTGTGTGTAACATCTGTGCAGTGGGCTTTTGTTTGGCTCTTTGGCAGTTTTCTTCTCCTTCCCCCAAGCTGCTTTGGCTGCTCACCCAGCTTTTTACCAAATTACACATTTATTTTCTTTCTGCTTTTGGCAGACCCATATGTAGAACTGTCAAAATGTCACTGGCATCAGTTGTGTAAGGTTAGTGCCACATTATAGTCAGCGAGCTTATTAACACGGAAATGATTGGGTTTTGGAGAGGGCCAGGGAAGGACAAATGGGAATCCATTTTCCAGGCACCTGCTTTTTCTACTAAACTTTTCTTCTTGTCACATATATATTTTCAGAAAGTGGTTGCCATCTGCATAGGAGAAAAATCAGCTGGAAACCCCGTGAAGAATGAGGCTGTTCTTTGTGAGATTCCAGCAAGCTGGGAGAGGGAGATGGAGAGGCAATGGGAGCAAGTTGGCCAAATTCATTTGAGTGTTGAGTGACAACAGATGTTCATCTTCACCGACACAGTGACTAGAGACGAGATCATGCCGCAAAAAATGGGTCTGAAGAAAACCTAGTGTCAAAGTGGGAGATTGTGGGTTCTTGGTTCCACAGTATCAGCTTGACCCAAAACCAGTCATCATTTCCAGTTGTTCTCCCCAAGTTTATAGGTGCCTGTGTTTAGGTGAGAGCTACTGTTTTGCTTATTTACATCTCTCTGCTTTTTTGGATTTAATCAGAATGAATTCCAAATCACCACTGAAAAAATTCCCATACTGCAGTTTTTATCTGTCCAAGGCTTTTTTAGGGCTTCTGCGGCTATCACTGCAGAGAACCTAGCTTGCAGTCTTCAATGTATTAATCTTCAAAATGACCTAGTGAGGTGAGATTTTTCCAGTTTATGAGAACTGAGGCACAGAAAGCCTGACGTTCTTGCCCTGCAAGTCTGAAACAGCAAAGAGTAGTATCTGCATCTTTACAGACTCCCTGTCAGTACCTAGATCATTGAATTATCCTTCTCATGCTTCGTTTTTTCCTTCTGGCTTTTCCACCTTGTTTTTTTAAAGTCACCCCAGTGTCCAGGTGGAAGCCCTGGAGCCATGCACTAGAGAGGCATGAGGAGGAAGTGGAGAAGTGCCGAGACCCTACCAAAAATTTAAATCTGTATTATGCTATTGCTCTCTAAAATGAGCCAAAGCACAGTACAGGTACTTGTCCTTTGGGTTTGTGTGGAGCAGCTGTTTCACAGGACCCATTGCCCTGGCTTTTGGACTGTAGCTCACAGTCGCCACCAGCCTGACCCAGATTCAGACCAGTGCCCTAAGGCTGAAGGTCACCAGAGTCCATAGCTGAGCCTCTGGGACACGAGCCCTCCTTCCCATCAACACAAGGAGAGCATGGTGTGAAGTATGGATCAACTTGTGGACATTTTCTTTTGCCCCAGGACTTCTTTCCTAACCCTCTGAGTGCAGCCTTCCAAAACCCCACAGACTCCTCAGCTGTGAGCTTTCCTACTCTGACAGATGACACCCTGCCCCACACCACACATAAGAGCCATGCTTAGGTGGTTTTTAAGGAGGTGCATGTCCCTGTTTTCTAGATGGTGTCCTGAAGCCACAGAGGTACCTAACAAAACTGCAGAAGGTCTGATTCTCCAGCTGGGAATGGGGGACCTGGTGACATCCCCAGTGAGATGGGCATTGCAGTGGGAGTTGGAGCCCCATCTCATGGGTGCCATGTCTCCAGGACCAGGCAGGAGAGGCCACTCTTGGCCCTGACCCTGGTAGTAGGCTGGACTGCCTCCTGCAGGCCCCAGCAGCCCTCCTGGAGAAAATCTGAGCTCAGAATCAGGGGTTGGGTCAATTAAGCAACCATCCCCCACCTCTTCCTTGTGCCAAGCAGAATTTTAATGTACTTCCAATTTCTGTTTCTAGCACACACAAAGAAAAAAGAAAAAAATTAATAATCATCTATAAGAGAAGTTCTTTTCAGACAAATGGGAAAGCATTCAATGCTGATATATATTTTTCCCTACATTTAAATGGTATCTATTTAAATGCAGATTTTCTGGTTTCCTATGTGGAGCTTGGAAGAAACGCCTTTCAATTTAAATGTTAATAGAAGAGTAAACTTCAAAATCAAAATTTTTCTATAAAGGATAGTGTTTTCTCACAGCTCTAAATGTCTTTCTCTACTTCTTCCCTCTTTCTCCTCCATCCTCCTTTCTTTCTTCCTACACCTCAGCCCAGCCTCACTTGCATTAAATAGTCTTTTTAAAAACAAGAATACATCTTTCAGAGTTCCTGAATGAAAATGTTTAATGCTGGGATCTGTGGAATGAGTATGTTTGAGCAGAGTGCTAGGGCACTGATAAAACAGAGATACCATCCCTCCACCTCCAGCCTTTTTCATGCCAGCCTTTTATCAAACGTGCTGCTCTGAATGCTTTGTGCTGGGATTTCGCTCAGGCTCATGCAGTGGTTGGGGCAGGGGACGAAAAGGAAGAAAAACCTTTAGCATAATGTTTTAGTTGCTCCTGATTGTGCACAAGACTTTGGTGCTGGGATAGGCAACAGAGGAGAGAAGTCAAATGCAGGGGGAAAAAGATAAAGGAGCTGTTACCAAATCTCTCTCTTTCTGTATTACCCCTCCTGCTCCTTCTGTACTCCATTGCTGCACATCTCCAACTAAATTTATCTTTGGAAGAAGCTTAGGGTAAATCTGCTTTTTACAAGAGACACTTAACACTGTCTGATAGTGGAGTTTACATAGAACTATGTTTTTTTGCATCCTGTCACACTCATTTCTCATCTTTAATGCAAGCTTTTCTTTAATTTTTCTCAACACTCTTGTGAATTATCAATCTGTTTTTATCCACTCTTCTTTCCTCATTGAAAGAAAGAAAAAAAAGGAAAGGAGAAAAGTGATTCTGCTTTTTCTTCTGCTTCTTTCTGGCCCTGATGAGCTTTATCCTCCTTTGCAAGAAGTTCAAGAGATACTAACTGAAGATTAAATCTTAACAAAATTCCATGTGTTTAGTGGATAGGTAGCTATTGTGATGATGACCAGCATATAAAAAGCAGATTGTAACAGGGCAGAGTCTGCTTGCAGTAGAAGGGCAATTTTGTAAACTGAATAATAAAGTAACTAATATATAGAATAGGTTATACTGCTTTCTTTATCCGGATTATTTTCATACAACTGTTACTGTGTGTCATTATTATCTGAATGCCTATGAAGAAAAAGTGGTGAACTGGCCTCCATGGCCCCCTGGGAGAGAGGAGAAAGTCTGATCTTCAGAGGAAAGCTTTTGGAGCACCCAACCTTCCCACTGATTTCAGGGACAGCAGAGCACACTTGGCTCTTCACTGATGCTCGGTTCCATGCCCCCGAGGGGTCTCTAGATGCCTGCGACAGCTTGGCAGCAGGGTTGTGTGGCGAAGCTGGCCCTGGTGCCCTGCTCTGCGTTGCCTCCTGTGCACTGTACCTTGTGGGGGGGATAAATGCAGTATTCAGTCTTAGTGGTGTCAGAGCAGCACTTCTCACCAGCACTGAAAGCACGTCACAGTGAAGGGAGTCACCTTTCCCCTGAACCCAGAGCCCATCACAGATTTCTTCTGGACTACTGGAGAATGCAGGGAAACTTCATTTAGAAAGCTGGGCTTTCCACCTGGCCTCTTCCACTACCACCGGGGGTGGAGGTACTGGGAGCAGGGAGATGGTGCCTCACATCCTCCAGGAAGGATCCCTCTGGGCAGGCTAATGTGATGCTGAGGGACTGTGTTGTCCTTCCTCCCGATCAAGATCATACTCGTGCTCTGGTGGCTCCAGGTAGAGGTCACTTCCAGTAAGAGATGACCAGCGTAAAGAAGTGTGTACTATCTGAGTTCTTCAAAAGTCCAGGAAGGAAGAAAAATTAAAAAGGCACAGCTTTGATGTCATAAAGTCACAAAGTCCTCATTGAAATTGAGTAGAAGCCATTTTATGTCAAATGCCTCAGGTTTTTCAACACCTGCATAATCCATGGAAGCTGTGTAATGAAAAGCCTCTTAGCTTGGTCACAACTGAGAAATATTTGCTTTGTGTGGCCTCACCTAGCAGGAGCAGGAAGGATTAAAGTTATGAATATGAAGAAGAGTGGCCAAAATTGCAGGTGCCTCAGACTTCCTTCCCTGTTTCTGAGGAGAGAGAGAAAAGAGGGATGAAAGGGTTGACTGGGTGAATTGCAAGTGTACTCTGCTGGGACCAAAGCTTGGAAATATTCCTAGATGATCGTGTAGTGCAGTGCTAAAAGCACGGATAGCAAATCTGGAGAGACTCTCTAAGATCAGCTCTTGAACATCACTGAAGAAATATAAATGATCAGCTTCAGGTACTTTCAGAGAAAATCTCCTCACCAGAACCAGAGAAGGAGAGGGAATGGTGTGGAGTAGGGTAGGGTAGAACAGGTTATGTCAGAGTACACTAGAGTAAAGGTCAGTGATGCTGTGGCATGGGCTCAGCTACTCTGGCCCACTAGATTAGGGATTCTAAGGGCAAAGCTTTTCTTTTCTTCCTAGCCTGCTGTCACTCAGAACTGAGTAAGAACACAACAGCTATCAAAAATATCCCTTTTCTTCTCTGGCCAAAGTTTCTTTTTGAGTGTAAGGGAAAGTAGGATTGGAGCAAAAGGCCGGACCTTTCTATGGGACGGTATTCACAGCCACCTTTCTTCCAGGACATAAGTCTTCTACCTTCTACAGTAGAACTGCTTCCGATGTACTAAATTCCTGCTGTACAAATGTCTCCTTTATGCATTGAACTCTCTAATATCTGTATCATAAAGTCTCTTGAAGACAAATCCATCTTTTCACACTCATAAGACACTTTTTCTCACCCTTTTCTGCCCTGTACTTAGATAAGCCTTGTTTCCTTTCTTCTCTAGTGCCTCCTTAAGTCCCTCCCTTATTGTCTAGGGTTTTTTTTTGCCTCTTCTCTGCTCTACATGAGCAAAAGGCAAGAATAAAATAGTGCTTTCAGCCACTGCAGAATTTCTTAGGCCCTGTAATTTTCCCCAAATAGCGGAGAAATTGCTTTCAGACAGTAACACCAGTATGTGATCTGGTCTGGGACACCCCCTTTCCTCTGGTGCTTTATGACAGTTCACCAGAGGTAAGAAATTGCAGTTTCATGTGGGGTTTGCTATTTGCCAGCATAAACCTCTAAAGGTGTCAGCCTTTGTAGGAGACATGACTTCATTCCTCCCTTGATGAACTATTCACCTGACTCTGAAACTGTGGGATTTCTTATGGAGGAAGGCAGACTGAAATACCAGCAATGCATAGCTGGCACCTTCCTTTTGTGGTTGTTTCTGTTTTAAATAACTGTAAGAACACTTAAGAACTCTGTCAGAGGAAATCCATATAGGTTGTCTGTTCTGCCAAGAATAAATCAGTCTCATGATATCATTCTCCATACACCTCATCCTGAGGGTCACGTTAACTAGCACAGACCACAGCCAGCTTGTGAAGCTTCCTATCAGCTTTTCCATATAGGTGGGTTCATACATTGCTGGCAATCAAACACTTAACAGTTTATCACACAAATAACAAACTCTAGTCAACAGAAGGTGATGGGATTTTGTGGTTTAGGAGAAATTATGTGTGTGTCTTATAAAGGCCACTGTACCTCTTGAGATATGAAGGCTCACTTCATCCTTGACAGAGCTGGTTTCCCTTTTTGTGAGGGTCTTCTGCTGCTCTTTCTCTCAGCTTTGAGAGAGTTTTGTTTTAGTGTAAGTTTGTGACATGCGTATTTCTGAGTCTCTCTGGTGCAGATACCTGTAAATACAATCTACTGTTACTTTGGTTGAAGTGGGTTGTACTCATTGAGATTGCGTTAGAGTAATCTTTAACTGAGGACTGGGTTGCCACAGTGAAAGGCACTCAGAGATTTTAACAGAGTCTCAGGTAGACTAATACATATTTCTTTTCTTATCTCTTCATACCTGAAGCGGAAAGAAAAGATTAAAACCCTCACCCTCTATTTGCTAACCTCATCCAAAATACAGTTTTAAGTTCTGCAGAGAGAATAGTGAGAGCCAGAAGATGCCACTCAAAATCACCTGCATTAACACTCGTTCATTGTACCTGGGAGCTGCCTGGGCTGGCATTCAATAAAAGACATATCTGTCCAATTCTATCTTGCCCCCCCGGAGTTTCAGGGTGAGATAAGAGAAGGGATTATGTCAGAGAAAGATACCTCTGTGCTGCTGATTCTTCATGAGAGAAGTAATTTAAACAAAGCTCAGTGAAATCTGGTAAATTGTGCTCTAGGGCTGTGTGCAGTTCTCGAACAATATCCAATACATACATTTGTTTGGCAAAAGAAGGAAAAGGAGTGATTTTGACTCTTTTCAAGTACAAATGTTCCTGATCCCTGGTAAAGACAAATCAGAGGGAATTTAGTACAGGAGGGTATAGATCACAGTGACCTGCAATGAAGGATTATGCTAAAGAATTATGCCATCCCAGTCTATTTCTACTTGTGACATTAGTATATCCTGACATCTGTTCCTAGACAGGCTCAGAAATACATTTGCGATTTCCTTTTTGATTTTCCCATTTGTTGGGATACCTCAGGAAAGAGCTGTGTTATACCCAGAATGTTTTCTAAGCTGTTCTAGATATTCTGGATACAAGCTTCAGGGTCATTAGTACCTGCAGAGCTTCCTCTGTTGGGAGAAGGAAGGAGGGCATGTAGGATGGGCTATCTGAAATACTATTTACAGCAATATTGCACTTTCTGAGGGTCTGATAACAAGCACTGTAGCTTGATCTGCTAGCAAACACTTGAGAACAAGCACTTCTGAAAGCAAAACCAGTGCTGTGTGGTTCAAGGGCTGTCCAGAAATCCTGATAATACAGATTTAATTATACACTCTCCACAAGCTTTTCATGTAGCTGGGGGCATGTTGACTATTCTTGACTTGTTTTCCCCACCTTTCACAAGAGGCTCCTTCCTGTATGTGTTGTGAGGAAAGAAATCTCTAGTTTTTTGGAAGTATTGTTAAATTCTGTGGAAAGCAAGATAGATCTCAACAGGAAGACTGAGCCCTTGCTTTAGAAAGATGACTTGCAATTTCAAGGAAGAGGACAGAACATCAGAAGTCAAAAAGGCATATTGAAATTTTCAAGAAATAAAGCTGAATTAGAGCATGTTAGGTTTGCAGCTGCTGGGGTGTGAAACTTCTGCCACGATGTGATAACCAGCATGAATTACTTTATTGCTCATAACAAATACAGATGGACAGATACCAGGGTGAAAGGAAGGGCAGGGGCATTTGCAAACTGACAGAGAGAACCTTCCATCACGTGTTGCTTGGAAATAAACAACTCTTAACCAGCTTTTCTGCCTTTCTTTATCTTCAGAATACTTACAGAGTTAATATTCCCAGCAGAAAACTAAAATGCTTTTAGGAAATGCATGTTGGTTTATGAGAATCTGTCTGTATTTTAAGGACATTGTCTAAAACGCTCATGTTTCTCTTTTCATCACGATTCACAAAGATTGTGGCTTTCAAATTTACCATTTTGGCTTCCATCACAGGACCTGGATTACTCCATTCCCTCTCCCTTCTCCAGTGTTATCTGTCAAGAATTTTTTGTTCCCAACCTACATGAACGTGATACCTGTGTTCCTTGCTTGGTGATCCACATTGCTTTTGAGTCAGGATTGAGTTCCCTGCCTTTCCATGCAGCAGCACCTGTAGCAGTGCCAGATATGAAAAGTCTCCCAAAGAGAAGATATTCACTCATAGCTTTTAGTCGGCATCAAAAACAAAAAGGGATGAAGAAGGTGTTTCTAAAACACGTGTGGAAAGATAATATTGCATTTTTACCAACAAGTGATGTTGGTATCTATGTCCACATAGTAAATCATTGAAACTAGTAGTCATGAAGGCAACTAAAAGGCCTTCAACTAAAAATCAACTTCTGTATTACAGGTGTTATGTTACATAAGCAATGTGTAATACATTCCTTACTTTCATCTCATAGCTACATTTCTAAAGGTTTGGTTTGCTAGATGGTGGAGAACGGGAATTCAGTGTCCCTGCAATCTGTGCACTTTGTTACAGTCTGAGGACTTGGGATGGGTACCCAGGAGAGGATCAGCTGTAGGACTGATCAGCTAAGCAATGCTCATGAATGCAGTGAGATGAGGGTTGTTTGCAGTTGCAGCTCCCGTTTGGCTGTATAAGATTCACCAATGCATGCATTTTGCTGGCATAGTCACTCCTTCAGTTGATTGGTGTTGTCATGCCGTGACCCTGAGATTATATTACTCAGAGAGGTTTTCAAAAAGAGAAAGAATGTAGAGAACTATTAATTTCATAGTCTAAAAATAAATAAAAGCAATTTCAGAAAAATAAACCAAACTCAGAATGTACTCAAACATCACAAAGTGGTGTTACATGACAGCATGACCCTTTTTACCTTTGCAGGATCCATTCAGGAAGGGTCTTATCAGTGCCAATCAAACTCAGACAAAACCCCATCAATTTGTACTGATGAGCTATTGTTTATTTATATGTCATCCCTCCATCCTAAATTAGCAGAACGAATTTAGATATTGCCTCAAGTACACAATGCAAATCTTTGCTTTTCTTCTGTCCTTTCTATATCAAGCACCACACCAACAAAGCAGTAATCATAAGCCCATTAATAGGGATTGAGTCCAGGGAATATAGGCTCCTATTCCTCTAAATAGCCTGAGGGTGGTGATCCATTAAGTACTTTTCCATAAAAGAATCACTTTGAATAGTCTTGATCCCAGCACTGACCTCAGCTTCATGTGGGCACTGACAGGTGAGGAGCGCCAGGAAGATGCTGTTGGACAAGCGCAGGCTGTTATTGAAACCAATTTTACAACCCCCTTTCCCAGCACTGCCATTTGCAAGGGCTCCCCTCAAGGAATGTTATGTCAGGACAAAAGCCAAACAGTTTTAAATAGAAAAGGAAGTTTATATTTTATTTGTTTCAGATAATCTCTAATGGATGGACTTGTGAGGAGCAGATTTGCAACTGGCCTAAGCAGTGGCAATCTTAAACTAAGATCACTGAACTTGAGAGAACTAAGAGTTCATAAAGAAGTTCAATTCGGATTTTGCTGTGTTGTATTGTAAGAAAGGGAATTTCAGGCTCTATCAGCAAGAGAGGTCAAGGGAAACAAACATCAAAATTCGGCCTAGAAATCTTTCTCCTGGTCCTTTAACTCTTCTGTTTAATGGCAAAATTCTCACAGATTTTAGCAGGATAAACACCATTCCTTAGTTTGGTATACAAAGATGTAGAGATGCTTGTGATCCACTTTGGGGCTTATGAAGACTGGGTCCATCAGCCAGGCACTGGGGTAGATCTGAGGAGTTATGGACATCTTGTAGCTGAAGAAAGCTATTTAATTTGAGCTTGTTAGAAGCAGGTTGTTAGGGTATGTTTTCATTAGGACAGGCAAATGGTGTTACTTGGAGTCAGCAGTCACAAGTGAAATTGGAAGGGGTTTATAGGGCTGACACAAAGAGCTGTGCAGCACCTCGGACAGATGTGCTGTGCTGTTACAGACGATGACATACGAAACAGTAAAGATTTTATGTTTTCATTCATCTTTTTGAGCCCAGGCCTTCATGGACTGAAAAAGTAGGAAGACACTCAGCCATCAAAGATGCTCACTAATAGTTACTGCTTGTTTTAAAAAGCACTCTGAGAAATTCCCAAGGAACAGAGATTAGCATTGCCTGGGAGAAGTACAAGTTTCTGCAGGAAAAACTTTCTTTTTTTTCTGTACTAGAACTCCTTGAACATACTCAAATGTGGTGGGACAGTCACAAAACCTAAGATAAAAGTACTTATTTTAAGATGTGTATCTTGTTAAAAGGACCTGGTTACTGGTGGGCTGAAGACCTGGTTATCTTTATGTTGTCAGAGAGATGCCTTGGAAAATCAGTGACAATCTACAGGAAGGAGTTACAGCTTCAAGGGAGGGCTTGCGTTCTGCAACTTGATCTTGCATAGAAAGTGCTAAAATGAACATGGACCTGAATAAACTGCCTTCAAGTCATTCTGTCCCAGCATACCTATAGACTTTGTGGACACTTAGCATTTTGGATATGAAGCTTTATAAATCTCTGATTATGGTAATTTATCACTCTTCACAAATTTCACTGGATCTGTGCTGTGGGTATTGGTGGTCCTTTTATCCACTGTGGGAAAAGCATAAAAAATAACAGAAACTGAGAAATAGTCAAAGGCCAGCCAAGGAGAAAAGCTGCCATAGAAACGGGTGGATGATTCACAGTTTTCAAATCTTTCTCCTCTGTCATAAGCATTCTGTTTCTTGAAAAAAAAAAAAAAAATGTAAGATCATTGCTGTGCAAAAAAAAAAAAGTTTCAAGAAGGAAACAAATGTTTAGAGAGTTGACTTGGCTGGAATTTTCTCTGTACATATACTCTTGACATATCAGTGCTTGAACTTTTTATGCGTGCATGAAGGGGGGACAGGGAATAATCAAATGTTAGTGAAGATGCCCCCATCTGTTTCATTATCTCAGGGTGTGAAGATGCTCTTTAGCTCACATAGTCCTTGCTCTTTCAGTTGCCAGGTGGTCTCACTGCCCAGATTTCCCATCCAAACCAACTGTGAAGAATTTTTTTTTCCCAGCACACGCAGGAAGAGGGTTCCCAGCAGTCCCATAGTCCCATCCTTTTTGCAGAAGGCAAATATGCAACATAACCACGTCCTTGTTTAAGGATTCCTTTCATTCAGACTTGGGGAGCCTTTTCCTTTATTTATGAAATAAATGCAGGTCAATGCCTTTCACCCACATCAGATGTACTCAGTCCCCACTTGAATACAAAAATGTTTTGCTCCAGCACCCTGCCCTCCTCCTACAGTCAGTGCTCCCTGGAGCACTCAAAAATGTCCTCACCGAAAATCATCTGGCAAGGTCACCATCTAGGTACAGGAGAGGACAATGATGTGTCCTCTGTCCCAGCCGTGTATCTGAAGTGCATTTAATGATGGCTGACACCACAGTATCTGCGTGCCTCGCTGTTCTGGAGGTACCGCGTTTCACTCCTACCACCACTGGATGCTATGGCCCAGCTTACACGTGGGAAGCTGTGGCCCAGAGGGGCTCAGTGACTTGCCCAAGATCACAAAGGGGGACAGAATTGAGGTGAATCCTCTATCATGTCTGTGCTGGCACAAAGCATAGAAACTGCTTTGCTGATCAGTTTGAGCAGGGACATCCTTTGGATGCTGTGGAGTAATGGACAGAGATGAGAAGGCAAGATGTAAACAGATGTTGTGCTAGTGCCCAGAGACTGGAGTTATTAGGCACAGCATTGCACTGAGGCCATTTTACAACTTCTAGCTCCTGAGCAAGCTGTCACAAGTCACTTGAGTGCATCTGCACTGAGCTTCATTGTGTGGTAAAATAGTCACCTGCTTTGTCTCCTGCCAGCCCAAGCTAGTGACTTAATTTATGGTTTGTCCTCGCTCTGAATCATCCTTACTCAAATCATCCTACACCAACACACACTGAAGTCCTTGCAGATCAGTAGCATTTTGGATTAAGACTGATATGAACCCCTGATGATGCTGATTTATGACTGTTCCCACTCATGGTGTTTTTCTGTCTTCCCTACTGCAGATCTGCGCAGGATGACAGCTGGCTTCATGGGCATGGCTGTGGCCATCATCCTCTTTGGATGGATTATCGGCGTGCTGGGGTGCTGTTGGGATCGAGGCCTTATGCAGTATGTGGCAGGGCTTCTCTTCCTCATGGGAGGTAAGGATGATGGTGTTTGAAGGAATGTATTTTTCTTGTTGTTTTCATGTTCTCTCTTTCCACATGTCCCTCCTTTTCTAAGTCACTGAAAATATGTTTCCAGAGTTGTTTTACTTGATCTGGACTTGGTTTTATTCTGAGCTCCTTCTGGTGCACATCAAGGATCACCCAGCCATAGTTACATTTTACTTCCATCACAAAACAGTGTCTGTAACTCATGGTAGTAGAAAGGGCCATCTGAGTTTTTTAGTACAGTACTCTCTTGTTGCATATAACACTGTCACTTAGTAAGCTCAATAATAAAAATCTGAATATTATGCAGATGTTATTCTTACCACTATCCTATTTCACAGTGGGACACTTTGATACCTAGAAACTGTACTGAAAGTTATAATCTATATTTATTACTCATCAGGTGTTCTTGAGTCAAATGTAACCTTTAGTTTCCATGTCTCTTTCTTTGCTGTACCTATGAGAGCAATGGTATTCTGTTTTCCTTTTCCCACTCTACATAGACTTTCTTGTAGACTTCTTTCTGTAAAAACAATTATTAATCCAGCAGCCCTTTCTGCCAGCTGTTCTTGTTTGTACTTGCCTTTAACAAATATGGATGAGAAGGACCATTCCCTAACAGGGTCTAATCAATGCCTTGTATAAGTGATGTGCCGGTTTTCTTCCCCTGCTGGTAATTCGTTGCCTGAAGTATTTTGTGGTTGTATTTGCTTTATTCATGGTGCATCACACTGGAGACCCACAGCCATCCTGCAGCTGGATAATACATCCAGGCCTTTCTCCACCTTTATACTTTCCTACTGATGGATGCTCTCCCAATTTACAGCAGAGGTTCTGTTTATTATTCCCCAGGTACATGCCCTGACACTGTGCTTTTGAACTTCTTCCCATTCCTACTACACCAGTCCTCAAGGTCACCCAACATTTCCCATGTAATGTACCAGCCTTCCTTACTACAGATGCCATCCAAATTTCTGTTAGCAGCAAATTTCAAGGCACAGTTACTTGAAATGAAGGGTGTGAGAGTCAAGACCCAAACAAAGCGCTGGGTGAATGTCTCAAAGTGAACACCACTACTTCTGTTCTCTTTTCTTTTCTCTGCTGGTGATTTTTGTTTAGCTGGGTTTTTGCCCTCCAGGCAGATCATCACTTCAGTGTACTTTATCATCTGTTTATCTGTTCTGTGGTGTGACACAGATCAGTGTGTGACATAGAGGAAAGATTCTGTAGTCCCAGAAGAGGAGTTAAGTGCTGGAGTAACAAGTATTTATGTTCTAGCGATGTTTTGCTGGTGACATTAGACATCAGTTCTCTCTGTGCCCACAAACACATCTGAAGTCTGCTAGGACCTTGTGCAAACACACACTGGTCTTTGTGGGGATGTCTGTAAATGCTTTGTTGTGGGTGTCAAAACATTATGGGCAATGGCTTGCCAGATGAGCTTGGTGTTTCTTGTGTATTTAAAAGCTTAGTTTGCACAGGGGCCGTTTTGCTCTAATCTGCTCAGATATCTGGGTGATATTTAACTTACTACAGCACAACAATCAGATTAAAACATTAGGAGTATACTAAATAAATACAGAAAACTTAAACTTATTAGAAACTAGCTATGTCTTTTTTACTATTTGGAAATTAACATTATATATGGGTTGATTTCTAGTGCAGCTGCAGAGATTACCTTTTGGCTCAACATTATTTGTCAGTGATTTGAAAGATGACTGATAAAGTTTTCAGGTGAAAAGAGTTTCAGTGTAACCATGTGTAGTGGAATGGGTCACTCACAGCTTACAAAGCCATCTTTTGGTGTGCTCAAACAACACACATTTCAGTGGAGACAGAGCCAAGGTCACGCAACTGGGAACAGCCTCAGTCATCCCCATGAAACAAGACGCTCCCTCTCAGAGAGCAGGGGCTCTGAAAAGGTCTCTGGAATCATGGATGCTGGGATCATCCAGCTGTGCAGGAGCTCTCGGTGCAATGCAGCTGCTAAATGGGTTATTTCTTATGGAATATACGATGAGACCGTGAGGTGGTGTTATCTCTGGGCTAAGCAAAGCTATTTCTGGACATCCTAATCAGGTGTCAACGCTAAAGAAGGATGTGGAAAGAATGGGAGAGGTTTGCAGAAGAGCTGTAAGAATGGCTTGTGGTTTGAAAAACAAGAAAAAGCATGCCACAGTAAGCCAACTGCTTGAAACTGTTTAACAGAAGGTTTATAATTGACTTGAACACAGAGTGAAAGTACCTATGCAGTGAGAAGCCATCTGATAGTAGCATGCTCTTTGCATAGAAAAAATAATAACCAGATCCAGCAGTTGGAACCTGAAACTAATTGAAATGAGAGGCACCAGATTATTTTATCTGCCAAATTCTGTCAAGATGTGTAATATTATAAATAAAGATGTGCTGGGAGGAGATCAAGCTTATTTTCTGCTTCAGCACAGACACGTGGATCAGTATTACCCAAAGGTTACTCTCTTTCTTGTTTTGCACAAGTCAGTAGCAACTGCTATACTGATTTCTTTTAACAGCAAATGGGCATAAAGTAACATCTACAAACTGAAGCAGTCAGTTAATAAAATACACCACTAGAGCCATCTAATCCAAAAGTCAGTAGCTATCAATGTTTTCAGACTGTGTCATGTGTTAGACAGTCCTTCCTTTTACAGCCAATGAATCTTTTAATTTAAACTTTATTGCTGGATGGTGTTTGAATACAAAACTGCTTCTGTTATGCCATAAATGCTGTCAACATATTACCATTCTTTTTCTTAAACTGCATGGAGCCAGAGTGCTTCTCAGTTTTGCCTAACTCTTTCTCAGGTCCAATAATGGGAAAACTGCTTTGGAAGGTTTCTGCCATCCTACCTCATCGCAGCTGACAGGAGACTGTGTTCAATTGGTAGCTATAGAATCAGACTGAAATCTAACCTTCCCTTCCATTTGCAACACCACTTGTCTTGGCTATGTTTGCAGCATTTGTTCTGTTTTTATTTCTAGAAAAACAGCTCTTTTGCAATGTTTAAACATTGCTGGCTTAACATATCTATGGGGTTTGTCCCTTATTGCCCATGATTCTTTGAACAGGAAATCTCAACAGAGCACTGAGAAGTGTGCTATAATAATCTAACGAGACCAGACGTGCTTTGCTTGGACCTCTGGTTCTTTATTATATTTACCAAACAGTCCTCTTGCTAACCCATGTGGCAGTGCCTCATAGGGACTTACTTTACTTAGCTTAATCTAATTTCTCAAACAAATTGCTGGAACAAGTCATTTACGAAATGCTGGCCATTATCTGGTATTGGCTCATCTGGAATCCGGGACATGTAAACTGTGATTTAGAGTGTGTTTTACACTGCTATTCTGCATGTTTTGTAACAAGCTAAAAATTATTAATAATTTGTCTTTTCTGTTTAGTCCAAATGTATCTGTATCAACAGCAGTCACAGATCCCTTACGGCTTCCAAAGGTCTTTTCCATAATTTTTGGTTTTATTGTACAATTTATACTTGGATTCCTTATCTTGAATGACAGCGTTTGTCTGTCCACAGTAGGATTTTTTTTCAGTCCCTCATCTTGTACAGAGCCGGATGGATACTGCGAATTATGTTTAGCACTTTTTATCTCATTTTGCATGATGGTACTGTTGCACAGCCTCCTGTACCTAGAATTGCACTATCTGGTGTAGTTTCATTTCAGTATTGTCAGTATTGTTTCACCCCACAAGGTGGGAGAGTTTATGTTTTTGAGAGCTTTTCCATTGGGAATTGTGCTCTTAAATTTCACTGTGATTAGTTAATTTTATTCATCTTATTTGAGACTGTTTAATTCTGTTACAAAAGTGGGTCACACTCAAATGATATATGACTCAAAGCACATCCTCTTGCAGGTTCTTGTGTTTTCTCTTCATGCAAATTACTGAAAATCTGTGCACCAGTAAAAGCTCCATCCAGTAATTTTGTAATTTTATAACAATTTGTGGAACCTCAGGAGCATCTGTAACACTGCTTCCAAATGTCAGAGTCCTGTGGCAAACCTGATGCTTTCATGCTCATCAAATACCTAGTCTAACAGGAATTCAGTTAAACGTCTACTCGAGGAAATGCATGTGGGGCATTTTATATGTTGTGTGTTGACCAAAGCAATTTTATTTGCATCAGAACTATGCCTTTGCTTTTTCAAGTCTAGACGTGGCCACCTCATCAGTTCCCAGGAAGTGGTGCTCACATTTTCTGGCTTTGAGCAGTTCTTTTGAATGTATTCAAATCCTTGACTTTTTTGGGTTTATTATCATAGCAAACCTGTCAATTCTTTTGATTGGTGTCTTCACTCCCTCGACAGCTAATTTAGCCAATATCGTCAAGGTCAAATGACAGTTTTACTTCCATCTCCAAAGAGCTGAGATGCTACAAATTGGCACATTGGTAACTCTACCAAGGCAAATTCCATTTGCTCTAGGAATCCCTTCTTTTAGTTCTCCATCAAGTTGTTTATGAATATTTCCTGTATCATGATCAGCAAACAAGCTGTATATCCATCTAACCCTAGTTTTTTCTACCTGCTCTCCAGCACATTCATCCATAGGATCTTCGTGTTCCAGCATCTCAGATTCTGCTAGGTTTGCAGCTATGCAAACCCAACCTCACCACACCTTCTGTTATTGTACTTGTTTTATAAAATCGTCTTTTAAAGACAATCGCTGATAGCCTGATGTTTTCCCAGGTCAGGTGATTTCAGTCAGCTGTTTTGAAATATCATATTGTTTGCATTATTTCTAATTTGAGGGCAGGGCTGACTTTGTACCTAAATGCTTCAAAACCCTTTTTTCCTCATCAGTGCCTGCTGTGGGGAAAGTGGGGTGGCTGCCTCCTGGTGGCGTGATCCAGTGTTTTGGCAGTGATTGCATCCTCCCTCTCCCTACCTTGTGCACCTCCCTGCTGAACTGCTGTCTGTTGTCCCAGCTGGAAATACAAAATGGCACTTCCAATATCATGTTCTGGTACTTGCTTCAGCACACAATTATCCCTGGCCAAAGCTACATCACTTGCTTTTGTAAATGTATTAAAAGACTGACAAAGAATGACGTTCTATCATCCTTATCAGAGGTCTGTCCTTCAGCTGCACATTCATGTATTTTCCTTTTGTAAGTCTGTAATTTGTACTGAGAACACATTTCGGTGAAATAGCTTGGGGTTTTACTGCATGTCTAACAAGGCAGCCCTTCAGGGAGAGACTTCTGCATTGTCTTATTTTGTTCCAAATTTACTGCAAATAAATGCAATAAATCATCTCTGCACTTGTGTATTGCTTTTACCTGTTCTCTTCACTCTTATCAGGTCTCTGCCAGTTTTGTCTTGTGACATACACTTTAGGATGACTTCAGGGTTTTTTCCCCATTTGCTAACAATTTCCTTAGAGAAGCATGTAATTTTACTAGCCTTGCAAATATTCATTATTCTTTGCAAAGTCAAGTGAGTTTCTTGCTGTAACCTTGCTTTGAGCCAATTAGAAATTTTACCATTAATAATTCAGTCTCTAATTAGTCTATTTGGAAATTATTCCAGCTGTTAAATGCCCTTATTCATGTGATTTGGCTTTACTGTGCAGATCTATAATAAAATGATCTGGAGGCTCATATAGCAGCTCATTTCTTGTCTTTGCCTAGTGATATTTTTGCATGAGGTACTGGGCTTGGAGCTTTGCTTAGGAATCTGAAATTCCCCTTTCTACTAGCGTGAAAGACCTGGAAGTCATGCTGTACATGTAAAGTAGTAGTATGGAGTTTTTCTGGCCTGATTTTTTGTCCTAGCATTCCCTTTCAAAAACATCAGGAATTTCTTTCATCCTCTCCTCCTCCCTCCTCACCAGTCTGGGGGTTTCAAGTGCCATTTGCCAGTTCCACTTCTGCCACTGATTTGGGTTTCTTCTGACCCCCTCTAAGAGTGCTGCAGGGACATTACTCTTTGTAGCCTGTCCATACTCAGAGGACCTAGGTCAGGGTTAGAAAAGCTTCAAATCTTTCCCATAGCAGAGGTGAACACCTATTCTTTCCAATGCTGGCTGCTGCAGTAAAGATAAGCAGGCAGGAAATATATGTGAGAAGGAATAAAAAATTAAGTTATGCAGCTGTGTTGGCATAATGTAATGCTTTATTTCAGATATACAAGAGAGAACGTTTATTAAAGAAAGAAAAACCCACTTACGTATGTATGAACATGTTCTTATTTATATTTTAAACTTGGGAGAAACAGCTTTTTATAAGTAATTTCTAGCCTTCTCAGAAAGACTTCCAAAATACTCCTTTCCTCATTCAAGGGTAAGTCAAAATGCTTTATTATCCTCCCAGCCAGAGGATGGACGGACCATTTAGACCGGGTCACCTCCTGCCCTAGCCGTGCCCCACTTCATGCGGGGCTGTTGCAAGGTGCCAGCGGGGATGAGGACACACCCAGGGCTTTGTCCCAGTGCCATCAGCTGTCACAGCATGACTCATTGTGCCCAGGAGCTGATGACCAGGCTGGGACGCCAACTCCATCAGAAAGCAGGGCTTCAAAACAGGGCTCGGGAGGCCATGCTGCAGCACTGTCAGTATAGCTGTGCTGCACGCATCCGTATTCTCTTTCGTTCCCACCTCCACAGAGAGCCTTGTCTTCCAAATCCCCGAGCCTCTGTGCTGTGCTTCCTCCCCCTGTGCTGTGCATATATTAGGAGATGACAACGGAGGCATCTGTGTATTTGCAGCCATGGATCGTTACCAGCTGTTGAGTCATTTGAGGCCCAAATTTAACTCACTGTACTTTGAAAATAGCACATAAAGGTAGAAAATAAGAGTGTTTATTCTACACAACTGTGGTCCTGTCATCTCAAAATAATCGTTCCACTGCTGAATAATTTAAGAAACAAAAACGGAGCAATTTAATGCAGCAAGTGTAAGGCAAAGCTCTGTGACTGACATCTCCTAGGCAGTTATGAAGTACCTTCATAGTAGCTGCCAAGAGGAAGCAAAGAGAAAGATAAACAAAGGGAGAAAGTAAGAGCCATTCTTTGGAATTCATTGGAAAATATGATAGGTCCCACACGGCACCTAGGATTTCTATTTTTCATTAATAATCAAGGTCTCTACCCATTCTTCAGAATGTTTACTTGTAGTGATGTGATCAATCACAACACTGAATATGGAAGGTATTTCCTGTGTTCAGATTTATTTTTTTCATTTCCACAACATTATTCTTTGCAAATTCAGTTTCTTGGGCTTCTTTCCAAAAAGGAATAGTTTTAGAAAGTTTACATCAAATATTTTTTTGCCCATGGAAAGGCAAGTGTAAATGCACATGTGTTTGCACAAGTGTATGCATACAGATCTTAAAGAGATTTTTCTTTACAGAAAGAAAAATCTGTTTAAGATCTATAGAAATTTTTCTATAAATTTCTATAATTTATGCAATTTTTCTATAAATTTCTATAATTTTTAGGATATATAGAATTTTTCTATAAATCTATTAAGATTTATAGAAAAATTCTATAGATCTTAATGTGATCTATAGAAAAATCAAGATCTGCAGTAAGTTACTGGAATGTGAACTGTGAAGCTTGGGGTAAATACAGTTTTCACAAAGGCATAATACCTTTGGCCACTTATAAGAGTATTTATAATTCAAAAAGTTTGGAATACTGGAAAAAATGAGATACCAAACATGTTTTATTCCTGTGGGAGGTACTAAATTAATAATGACTGCAGAGGAGCTTAAAATTTGGCAAAACTCCCCACAGACCACTGTGAGAACTTATGTGGATTGACCTCGAGATGGAGACAAAGGCTGGTTTGTATCAAGAGATGCCATAAATGGTTTATGAAAGTCTTTGAGACCAGCCTCAGCACAACAAAGTGAGTCCCTCCTCTGCCATGCCTCCCCCACCACACACATGAACTCTCTGGCTCCTACTTGTGCTTTTGGTTAAATTTTGCATTATGCTCTAAAGTGATTTAAGGCTTTGAGTTGGAATGAGCTCGAGTTAATGTACAGCGTTAATAGGCTTTAAATGTTTAAACCTCTCAAAGGCTCTTGATTGTTTAAAACCCTGAAACACATGACAAGGGTGTTGTGGAAAGGAGAAAAGGAGCTGATGAGGGTCTTTTGGGACCTGTGAGGAGAAGCAGAACTCAGAGCAGTCATGCAGGCTTTGTGTCCATCAGGAAGTAATGTAACAAGGCCAAGAGCATGCATATTCAGGAAATAAGAGTCAACCTGTTTCTAAAAATGTCCTTTTTCTTCACTTTTAAGGATTTGTCCCTCTTTATGGGGAGTAGCCAAGGAAATTGGGGTTGTTAACTGTGGAGAAAAGGAGGCTCAGGGGAGACTTTATTCCTCTTTACAACCACCTGACAGGAAATTGTAGCTGTGAAGGGGTTGGTCTGTTCTCCAAGTAATAAGGGATAGAACAAGAGGAAATGGCCTCAGATTGTACCAGGGAAGCTTTAGATTGGATAATAGGAAAATTCTCTGCACCCAAAAGGTGGTCAAGCACTGAAACAGGCTGCCCAGGGAAGAGGTTGAGTCACCATCCCTGGAGGCATTCAAGAGCTGTGTAGATGTGGCACTTAGGGACACGGTTTAGTGGTGGATTTGGCAGTACTGGGTTAATGGTTGGACTTGATGATCTTAGAGGTCTTTTCCAACCTAAGCAATTCAATGAATCCTTTCAAACATCTCTCCCGGCACAGTTTGTAGTGTCTCTCACAGACCTGGTTGAAGGTCATGTTCCTTGGTCGCATTTTAGGCCAGGTTTCTGGAGTCTGAAGAGTGGCTCTTTTCTAATGTATTTCAAAACTAGGACACTGATGGATACATGTCCAGACATATATGTATGGATACAGGTTCACTGTAGGTATATGTGTCCTGATATAGGGGTAGAACTGGAGGTGCACCTTCATCCAGACCAGTGAACCATTAGTAATCAGCCTTCAGCAATTGTTATCACTTGCCTTTTGAATGCCAGCTAATTTCCTATTTTCACTCAAAAAATAAATATTTAGGAAATCACCCATGTGGACATACATCCCCTTTGCCATCTTTTGGGGTTAATATAATGCCAGGATGGCCTGTTGAGCATTTCCCAGCTAGAAAGAAGTTGCTCAGCTGATGGCAGGACAAGGCTCTCAGTACTCGGCCTTTTATGCTTAAAAAAGCAGAGCATTGTTACAGCTTTACTTCTAGTAGTTCTCTCTGCTCTCTGGTGAACCAACAACACATTTGGCATTTATTTATTTATGCTGGCACTCATTTTGAAAAGGAAATAGAAGACTCTCTGGAAATACGAAAGATCACCCACTTTCTCAGTACAGACATCTGTGTGTCGCTGCATATCAGCCACTGACATGCTCTTTTATAATTTCATGTTATAATACTCCTCAAGGGGAATCATGACTCTCATTTACAGCATAAGTTCAATAATAAGTTCAGAGTCATATCTTTTTTCTCATAGAATATTATTTTCACTAGATGCTACTTTTTTCCACTACCTCACGAATATATCTGATTCTCGAGGTGAATACTGGCACACCTAGCATTGAAATGTTGAGACTTAACATCTCCGTAAGAAAATAGGGATTGGGATATAGATGTGGTTTTTGCAAGTCAATAACACTACTGTACTGCAGAGTGTAGTCATTTAGAGGTATTGTTCTTTGCCTTTTTTTTTTCCCTGGAAGGAAAGGCTCAACAAGAGAATTCATTGTCAACTCTATAGCATTTGATCTCCATGGAAACATTATCAGCTGACTTTAAAGTCAACCTTCAAATGTGTTGTGGATTTTTTTTTTCCTGTGGCTTATTTCTGATGCTCCTAGATGTGCACTTGCAGGCTGTGGGGGAAGAAATACCAACACAATTCCACCAACCTTGTACCTGATCATGGGACAGCACTGGCACTTAGGAGAAGGAGAGAAAAAGCTTCTTTAATGAGGTGCAGAGATCTTATAGTCTGGAGCAAAAGACAGGGCAAGCAGTGTATGTGCATCTCTAAATTCATTGTTTTTCTGTCCTAGCTCAGCTCTGTCTCCCTGAACTTGGTATACAGTAAATTAAGGAGTCAGTTCTGTCTGCGTTTTCAGCAAGAAGAACTGTTCATATTCCTCTGTGTGTTCATTTTAAGTCAGCTAGACTGACTTGTAATTTCTCCCTCACCAGGATGGGCGGTACTGGCAGAAGCATCAGTACCTTCTAAAGTTACGAGAACAGACAACTTAGCGCAGTCTGTGAAGGGCATGCAATCAAGTTGCTTCTCAGGGATGTCAGTAGGTCTTTGGGGGCCTGACAGAAGGTGAAATAAAGTAGAAATAAAGCAGAGGAGACAGATTCCATAGAAATACAAAAGACTTTCCCACCCAGCTCTGGAAAACAAGTTCTGTGTGTTTTAAAATTCAGTTGTTGTCCTGTATCCTTTAATAATGTCACTCGGTCTTTGATCTGTTGCTGGCTTCTGAATTCCAATGGCAAGATGCATCAAGGCCAAAGGAAGACAATGAAAACAAGGCTGGCATTTATTATTGGGTTGGTCTTTAAAAAAGACAATTTTGCTGAGTTGCTTGCATGCCTGGCGTAAAAAAGGAAAGAATGCACATGCAACAGAAAGACGATTAATACTGGCATGATTTGCTAGACAGAAAGACATCCTTACACAGGGAATGGGGGAGAAATCTCTGTGTGTGGCAGATCTTTTTGTTAAATGCAGAGGCTAAAGCAAGGTTTAGATTCACCTTCTTGGCTCCTCCGGCTGTCACCTTGGAAAAACAACATTCCCCATTAGCAAATCACTGCCACACTCGCTTGGTCTAATCTACCTGGACAGTGTCCAGTTGGACACGGGAAACTCCACTTAAAAAGCAACTGGACCTGGTGGAAACTATAAATGAGTAGGGCCTTCCTTATTTCTGCCCAACCTGGCTCTTGCATGGCATACAGAGATCAGTCATGCCAATGCACTTGTATGGGCTACAGAGGATGAGCAGGTATTTCCCCTGCAACAGGAAAGAAAATTTCAGCATGATCTTTAAGGCTGTACAGGCTCAGTCTAGTGTACGGCTTGCAAGCATTCATGTGGATGATGTAATCTTCATAGGGGTGCCCTGCACTAGGTGGTTCTCATTGACCAGACAAAATTGCATCTTATTTTCATTTCTGACTATTCTATCTCAGTAACTGTATCAGCACATATAGAAAGGATTTTTCTGTTCCTGGCAGGTCAGCTCAGGGAAACAGTAATAGAGCCCAGAGACTTTTGCAGTAAAGATCCTGAAAGTTGTACAAGCAAACAGTCTTTTGGTCATTTGAAAAAAACATGAGTGGATAGGTTTTTCTCCAGCACCTAAAGGGGGAAATATCCAAATCAGGTAGCCACCACCATCGCTCCAAGTTCACAATGGCTTCTTTAGTACTGCCTTCAGCAAACAAAAGGATTAAAAAGGCATGTGAGTGACTATCCTTTTAGACCTGAAAGTATTCCCTCTAGGAGTATTTATAGTGGCACACACTAGGCAATACGGAAGAAGGCTGCACTGAATTGTGCTGTACCTGTTCTCCAGTCTCACTTGTCTTGAAGAAGATTTATCAGTAGACTGTTCAGCAATTCAGAATTTCCTACAAAAGAAAGATTACACAAGTCCTCTGAGGCTCCTTCTGAGAGATGTCCAATTTTTTGACTGGAAGAAAATGGTCTTACATATAGAAAGGCATAATGACCTCATTACTAAAAGACCAGATGCAAGTGGTGCAGATGCCTCATGCTACAGAACATGTCCTGGGACAAGGCAAACCCAACCTGACTTCACAAGTTTCCCTTTAGCTCTGACAAATGCCTAGGGTGGGAAGCAGCCTAAGGTACAGCTTGACACTAAACTTATGTGTCATCATCTGAGGCAGATCTGAGGTGTGATGGAGTCACTTGAGTTTGTTCAGATCTCCAGTGCCCCTTTCTGTTTAATCTTTTGGCCTCTGCCTGGGTCATGCTGTGAGCTCCACACTGCAGGGGATGAAAGAACCTGCCAGTAGCCTCTGTATGTTGCCAAGTGTGGTGCTTGCCAGCACATGGATGGGATAATTTCACTAACCTTGGATTAGAATGTTTCTACATTTTGACATTGAGGTCCTTTCTTTCCTTTTTGCTCCCAGTAAAATCGGAGCCATATCACAGTACTACAACTGGCCCAATATTTGCTGTCTCCTGTGTTGCGGCTGCAAGTTCATGACCCATTATATTTGCTTAATGGCTGTAGTCAACCCACTTTGTTACTGTTAGGTTATTTTGGGTGGATCATAGCAATCACCATTGCTAAAGTAATCAGAGGATTATTCACTCAGGCTTTGATGTGAAAGCTTTCTTTTCTGCCTAGTCCATCAAACCATCGTGCCTTTAGCAAAGTAGTGTTGTTTTTGCCTTATGTGCCAACTCACAGCTTCAGAGAGTGCTTGCTCATCGCCGTAGCTCACCGGCTGCTGCTGTGCACAGCATGGGTGTCCACTCCCAGTGCAGTCCCATGCCCCGAGGGATACGGTCACAGAAATGTCACCATGTGCAAATCTGCCATGTGAAATACGGACTGACACTTGTATCAGCAGAGCAAACTGGAGTTCAGCTCTCAGCTGCTGTAACACTGTTCCTGTGTATGTGATGCTGATTTACACAAGCCTAAGGATGGTCCCCATTAAGCGTTTGGGGTTGTGGCTGAGGACACATAATCCTCTGGTGCCATAAGACACTCCAGCTTGTGCAGCAGCAGTCACGCAGCAGGCGCACAGCTCTGGCATGCACTGGGCACCTCTGGCACCTTGTGAGGCAGGAGGCCAAAGGCCAAATGCAAACCACATTCTGAGTGGCTATAATGCAATATCATGACAGACCCTGCAGTTTATCTGGTCCATGGTATAAGATAAAAATGCATTAAGTCCCAACCCAGATGGGGATGTAATCTCACAAGGACACCGCACTAAATCTCTATCACCCAGTCAGATTTATCCTTCCATCTCCTCTTTTTTCATAAGGGCAATTTTCCAGTAAGCCCCTTGCTGTTCTGCAACCTATTGGTGATGCTGCAAGCTGCTTCTACTGGAACAGTACATAATTAAGCAATAATTTATATTCTATGCGTGTATGCACAGAGCAATAAAGTGTTCTCAAGAGCTGCGTGCTGCTGAGGCGTTTAATCCGTGCACAGAAGGAGTTTACCGCAAAGCTGCTCCCTCCCTCCAAAAGGCTTTTGTCATCACTATGTTGGGAGGGAATTCGGTGTATTCTTTAATAATTTCATTTGATTGGGATATAATTTAAATAGTTAACTCTGCGCACTCCACTTTAGGATCAGACCTAATTTTATTTGTTTGTTTGATGTACCTTAAAAACAGTAAAAGTTAGTAGGGCAGAGAGAAAGTAAAGATAACGTTGTTTCACTTGTGATATTTTTTTTCTCCCATAGCCCTATAATAAAATAAAGTGGTGATAATTAAGTAAACAGCACTCCTTCCAAATACATTAGTGGCCACAAGAAGCTACTAGAAATACTTTAAAAGGCAGAGATTTACATTTATTTGAAAACTGCATGGTTTCAAAGGACATCGTAAAATCCATACCTTTGTGGTTCTCTTTTTATCTACTAATTTCTAAGTAATACTTGACATTTCTATGTGTTTTAAAAAATAACAGAAGGTGAGAAGAATCAGTTTTTGGGGTTGTTTACTTTATACATCTGATGGCACAGTTTGTGAGTCATTTCTGTCTGTTGTGGGGGAAAGGGAGAGAATGAGCATCATTCTGTCAGATGTGAAAGAAGAGATTTCCAAATAATGAGATAAATGATCTGTAGAGAGGAGGGTCTCAGAGGTGGGCTTGGTGCCCAGATCATTTTAATTACTGGCTTTTTGGATTTCCCATGACTTCAAATTGGTGATGTCTCCTTCACGTTCCAGTCAGACACCTCCTCCCTAATAATAAGGATGAGGATGTTTAGATGAAGCTCTTGCCAACAGGGTCTGTTTGTGCCCTAGCACCACGAAGGCTCACCTTCATCTGCAGTCCATCTAAGAAAGGCATCAGTTCTTGTCTCACAAAACACCATGGACCTTGGGAAATCCTTCAAGCTCTATTGCTGTGGAAGTTGAGCCAGGTCTGTGGGTGAAGGATGTGGCTTCTGACATGGTTCAAGGGGACACTAGCATCAGGGAAAATTCAAACAGATTTGGTATGGATGATTTGAGCCTGTTTGTGTTTAAATCAGTTCACTCACGAGCAGTTTTGGTCTCCCCTGGAGGTACGGTTTAAAAACTGTGGAGGCATTGCAGACCCTCACACAGCTGGGCTGACTGGAAAGAAAGAGACACTTACAAAAAAGAAAAAATTAATTCCTTGCAGCAGAGGCCCATGGCACTGCTTGATATAATCATGCTTGAAAACAGCTACAGCAAAGGGCTCTGACTCATAATCCACACGGAATTAGGCTTTGACCAACACTGATGTTACCTTTCCCTGCCATCCCTCTTCAGACTATGTCTGCCCCTGCAGCAAGGATGGCAGGACCCCAATCTTATATACATATATAGCAAAAAAGTTCAACTCTGTCCTAAAAACCCTTCCAATCTACATGAAAGGGACCTTCAGTGTAATGTTCAATATTCTTCTGTAATATATAAGAAAGACAGGCACAAGATAACCAAGAGGTATTTAATATCTTAGGTTCTCAAACCACTGATGATCATCAGCCCATTAGGAGGACAGGCACTGTCAGAACTAGGCCAAGATGAAGGGAGGCTACCTGACAAGGAGTCAGGATGGAGGTTTGACTACATGTCAAACAACAGGTTCTGTGGCACAGACACAGCTGTACATGAAATTTCATCTCTCACCTGATTGAAGCATTTTGCAGTGACATGTGAATTACCTGTCAAAAATCCCACTGTTGCCTTGTCTCATGCATTAGTGTTTCACTTAGGAGGATAATGTGTAAATCCCAGCACAAAGAACTTTGTGAGTTCTGCTTGCCCCAGCTGCTGAAGGAGATGGCCTTTATCTCCCTGTGCAGTTCACGTACCAGCAAGCTCTTATTACCACCTGTCATTCATATTCTGTGCATCAGAGCCATGGCTGGACCACCAGCTTTCAGGTCTGGTCATCTGCTTGAACCACAGCTATGGGGGAGTGTTTTTCACAAAGAAATTAAAGTTTGTATTGCTGCGGTTTCCAGGGGATCTGGGGCATTAGTGCACATGTAGGAGGGAACCTCACTGACAGCAAAAACTTGACAGGAAGCTGCATAAGGGTTCAGTTTGACTTCTAGGGAGAAAAAGAATCATAGGGTTGGGAATGCTCATGACTTCCTGCAGTCCTGCTGCCTCTGAAGCACCGTGTCTGTAGTGCAGAGTGTCACGGGCAGGAGTGACAGCCTCCCTCCTCCTGCCGCCTCAGCTCCATGTCTTACCTGGACTAGCAGAGGCTTCATTTCCATGGGCAAGCTCAGGTTCTGCATCCCTTTTACCCATTACTCTTTCACTACAATGGCCAGCAATTGTGCAATTTGCAAGGATGATCCTTTGTGTTATGGTTGCCAGTTCATGATGAAAAGCTACTGAACAGTCATGAGGTAGGAAGCTTACTCAGTTTTCATCAGTAGCCTTCCTGGTGAGAGGCCACATTAACTATAAGTGGGAACTTCCTTGCTTGGCTGAACACAAGCAACACATAGGACTCATAAAATGGCCATAAAGATTTTTCTAGGTGACGTAAAATGGCATTTTTTGTGTCTGCAGTGAACAGCCCTAGAGAGACAGATAAGTCTTGTGTCGTACAAGACATCCTGCAGAAGCACAGGGGGGTGACTGGCTGAGGACCGTACTCTGTGCTCTGTGACATTGTGCATGACAGTCATTTGTCATCATGGGTTAGCACATTCTCCAGAAGGGGACAGGCTTTTTTTAGAGAAGTCTCATGCTTGTGATCTGCTTAGTTCTCTAGTGTTGTTACTTGCTCTTCTTCGTTGTTCCTTGGTTGAGGGGCAGAATACCCTCAGCAAGGTGTAGTGCCAATATATTGGGCACTGTTCAAATACAGAAAGTAAGCAACACTCATTGCACTGAAGAGTTTATGATCAAAACCGCCAAGACAAAGTGTGAAAGCACAGGGAGTATTTGAAATCCAAAGTTATTTCCTTCCCTTTTGTGCTTAGCAAATGCAGCTGCAAACTGGCCACACGGATTTTCCCACCCACCTCTCTTAACAATCTCATATTTTGAGAGAGCTGAAATTACCATGTTCTTACTAGCAAAGAAAGGCCTTCACCGTCATTTTCTAACCACAACCATTTGAAATGAGCCACAGAGCTCAGTTCAGAGCACAGTGCCTCTGAGGCATCATTTTTTCCCTGATCCCACAATGTACTAGTCATTCTGGCATGGAACACAGGGAACAGCCACATTCTTGTCAGACATCTTCATATTACTGAATAACCTAAGTAACATAATAAAACATGGAAAGGACATGTGGTTTCTAATCAGACAACCTGATTTTTGACTAATGGATTGTGGGAGGGAGATCTCTCCATTTATCCTGCTCTGTGCTTTGAAGTAGTATAGGACATCTCCAAAGACAGCTCCAGAGCCTGGGATCCCACAAGGCTTTTGCAAGAATCCAGATCACTGATTGCAGACTGATGGGGTGCTGGTGGGAGGCAAGAAGGCTGTTTTGAATGAAAAAGGCATAGTACCTACTGCAGCAGCTCGCTGGTCCTCACTGGTACCCAGTGACACTCCCATAATATGAGTATTTATGAATATCCTGGGCCATCTGGCAGCTGTACATGGCATTAGGGAAGGCACATGACCTTTACAGCAGAGACTATCTACAAGTGACATTCCACAATACAGTGGAGAAAAGACCATCCAAACAGACACAGCAGTGATCAGAAGAGGGAACAGAGAGAGAACTGTGACAGTGATCTCACAACAGGTCCATGAGAGAGATTTGCCTGTATATTCAATGCCTATGTGATGTTCCTACTAAATAAAGGAAGTGGGTACAGTGGAAAGTCCACACATTTTGGTGATGTGTCTATGTTCCTGCAAATGCTCCCAGTTTCTGAACCAAATTCCATGTGAATTCACCAAATAATCTTACATCTGTGTTCAGAGTGGGGAGTGTCAAATTCATTTATTCAATGCAACTGCAACTAAAAAGATCAAAGCAGCAGAGAAACAACAGCAAAAGTGTTGCAGAAGAGAAGCAAGACCAGGGGCAGGAAGGAGTAGAAGGACGCAAGGGCACCAGAAGACAGGAGCTTGTCACTGAAACTAGGCTGACTGTGACTGCTTTGGAAGATTGTGCTGGTTTAGGGATGGGACCAGGAACAAGAGGAGATTTGTCACCAGCAGCTGTTAGCGAACAGCTGCAGGACGTGCCGCGCAGGTAGCACATGTTACGTGTTACTGATCCGTGCATGAACAGAGGGAGGACACACAGGACTGACTCTGTGTGTCCTGTAGCACGAGTCCTGTAGGTTGCTTTCTGTGCCCAGGGCTCTCCCGGCAATTCAGAGAGGCCTACAAAGGGAGGAATTAGAGAGGAAAAATAAAGTAACAACTTCATTCTGACTTGAGTCGTTATCTCTTGTGGCAGGTGTGTAACATCTATATCTATCCGTTGTTTGGTGTGTGGGCGAAAATTGTGACATTTCAGGAGCTCAGAGTTTAGCTTCGATGAAGCTGGAGGCCAAAGATCAAAATTAGACTCATCTGGGTGGGATAAAGTTCAGCTCATCTGATATGTGTGTCTTTCCATAACACCACCTGACAGAAGTTTGTCCTCGTAGTGTTCTCAGGAAGAAATAGGAAATGAAATATTGCTGCAGAGATGGAAAACAAGAACAGGATATTTTGAAGATTTCAGCAACACTGCAGAGGGCATCTAGATTGAAACTGGAGTCATGCAGAGGGCAGAATCTGAGTTTTGTGAAGGATTTTAAGATTTTTACAGTGATCTTTAAAAGGAGACTGTATAATGAAAAATTCTGTATTTTGATATAAGAAAAGCATGAAGAAAATCTCGATGTAATTTTAAACATACATTTCAACAGGGCCAGAATATGTCAAGTATATTGTAATATTCTATAAAGTCTATCACTGAAAAATTGGAATTAAACAAAAAATTCAAGGTTATTTTCCCTCCCAAAAATGTCAAAACACTATTATTCACTCTGTCTAAAGCAAAGTTTCAGAAAAATCAATGGTTCCAGGAAGCATTCTGGTTCCCAAGGGAGTGCTCATAATGAAAAACTGTTCCTGTTGAAGTTTCTCCATACAGCTCGTTCAGCAGCAGATCAATATTCAAGGCTCTGGTGGCACTCAGTTCTTTCCCCATGGAGCCTCCAGACCAAGCCACTCTCTATAGAAACATCTTCCTTTAGGCACTTCCTTACTGCTTGCACCAGCTCTTCTCAGGCAGCTTGGAAAGGGGTATGTCTATCGCTCTTCTAACCTCTCTTTGTTTTTTTCCTCCCTCCTTCTCCCCTTCCCGCTCTCCTCCAGGAACCTTCTGCATCATTTCACTGTGCACGTGCGTGGCTGGAATCAACTTTGAGCTCTCCCGCTACCCCCGCTACCTGTACGGACTTCCCGACGACATCAGCCATGGCTATGGCTGGTCCATGTTCTGTGCGTGGGGGGGCCTGGGCCTCACTCTGATCTCTGGCTTCTTCTGCACTCTGGCCCCTTCTGTCCAACCTGTCCCCAGGACCAACTGCCCCAAATCTAGACCTGAGAATGGGACAGTGTGCTAAAACAAATAGCAAACAAATACACACCCACAGACATATATATATATATGCCTATGTATGCCTATACATGCATATATATGTATATATAATTATATATATATAAAATCTCAAATTAATGCCAGTGCCAAGGTAGAGCTGAGTCCAACATGGCACTCACATCTCCACTGGACTCTGTGTTGCTTCATTCTTTCTCACAGAGATGGGAAAGCTTTTCTCTCACGTGGCTCTTCCATCCAACTCTTAACTTCAGCATCATACCTTAGAGGTCAAATGAACCTACAGTTGCACCTACCTACTGCCATTTGGGAGGGGGAACAGGGGATCCATGTGGGGAATCTGGAACCAGAATCTGTACAGGACATGGTGGGGGCAGAGGCATGGGGGGGATGACACAAAAAGCGTGTCCATTGCAGCCAGAAGGGAAAATGCAAACAGCAAGCAAAGGAACAACTGAAGCATTTGAGCCACTTCAACAACATACCTCCTCAAGGCTATTATCAGAAACCCACCCACTTTCTTTTTCTTTCTAAAACAAAATTACAGGAGCTTGTCCTGTCATTGGTTTTGGGGTTTTGTTTTTTTTTTTTTTTCTCCTTAAAATGCAGAAAACAAAATGGACAGAACGTGTGCGGAAAAGTAGAAAAGCATTTTCTCTTTGCCTGCCAAACTTTAGAGAGAAGCAAACAAGTGAAAATAATAATAATTAATAATAATTTAAAAAAATCTAAGAAATTAAAACCAGAAAACAATAAAAAACTCCAAGAGGACATCTCAGCGGACTTTCCAACAATGCGGTTTTAATCTTCCAGCTGCCTTACATCCAGGCTTACAACTGAGGCTGAACTGCTAATGTAAATGCAGCAGAAGGCCTTTTGAAAATGCTGTGATACATGTGTGTATAACTTTTTCTTCCCTCTTACTTTATTTATTTTTTTTAACAAAAAAGAAAAGCTTAAAACATTGCAATGTGATTGTCCACTAAACCATCCACGCTGTGTTTGTGGCCCGAGACTGAGGCACCGCAACGGCAGAAGCGTGAGAAAAGCTGTCAGGTCTGAGACAGCGCATCTTCTCTGGTGGATTTCAGGAGGTTGTTTTTTTTCACGGAGCTTCAGGATGATGAATCCAGGGGAAGACTGACCGAGGAGAAGGGAGGTGGGGGGAGGCCTGGTAGTTGTTCTTCCCAGGGATTTGCTGGAATGGGATTTCATCAAGTTTCTGCTTTGGATGTTTGAGACAACTGGGCAAAAGCCATTGCGGAGGAGGAAAAGGGAGCTAATTTCTCTAAGAGAGAAGTAAGAGATGCCTCTCATTGTGTTCATGTATGCCAAATAAGACCTTCCCACATCTTGTCTTTGGAAACCACCCGGTTCACTGGACATCTCTCTCTCCATCTGGGAGAACTGTGTACAGATGGATGTGAAAGCGTCAGATGCAGAGAACAGAGATCCATTTCCCATGAGCTTAAGCATTGTATGATATAACTGTGAATCTGCAAATGGAACTCTCTCTCTTTTTTCAGTCTTTCTCTTTTTCCTGCTACTCCTCTTCCTGTTGTCTCCTTTTTCCTTCCCTCTGCTCTTCCCATCGTTCAGGTCATAGGTCCCAGAAGAGCTAAACGAACAGCTAAGTCTGGAGAGGTGGGTGAATGCCATTAGAGGAAGCGAAGCATTTTGGCTGTGAGGACAGTGGATCCTTGCAGGGTACCAGTGGCTGAGGGAAAGGTGGGGAAGAAGGGCCAAGGGTGTAGCCAAAGGGGCTCTGAAGAAGGATGACTGAATTGCCATATATAGGAGTGAGGGCACCACTGACAAATATGCAGGCAAAGGGAGACAGGGCAAAGAAAAAAGGTCTCCCCAAAACCAGTCCAACCCAACATGCTCTTAAATCAGGGAAAGTACCAGCAATCCTTTCTTACATAATAGCTGCATGATATCAGTCCTCATCAGTCAATAAAAAATCATATTCTCCATCTAAAAAATCTCACCAGGAGGAGGAGCCTGTGCCTGCTGCACAGAAATGCAGGCATTAATTTCCAGGCCATGCCATTTACACAGCTGGCAAAAAGCAGTATTACTTAGTTTAAAAAGATCCAGGTAACAAATAATTCTTACACATGTAGCTGTACTAACAGTGCTCAAAGAAATGAAGTTTCTGGAGGGCATGTTGGAGTAGGGTAGACTTGGGTTTCTTCCATTCTTGCTCAACTACCTAGCTTTTGCTTTCTGTTGTCTACAGATTCCCCAAACATGCCAATGCCAGCTGCTGAGTCAGTGTGTTGCCACTGAAGTGCCATTCATGTTAACTGAAGTTTCACAATTTCATTTCCATTAGATGTGACCAGAGAAATTACTTATTTATTCGAGTTGAAAATACAAGCCTTTTGAAGAAACTTCCTTTTTAAGCAGATTGTTTTATTTATTTTTTTCTGGGGAGGTTCTCAAATAGAGTGGTTTTGAAAAGTTTTGAAATCATTTGACTGTGCAAGTGCCTACTTGGTAAGGAAGTTGATGAATTACCATTGAACAGAAGAAGGAAATTTAAAACAAAAACAGCCTTGGAAAGCTAAATGAAACCTGAATGCAGAAAACCAATAACTGGAAACCAAAAAAGACTTATAACAACTGTGCATTTCTTCAAAGCATAAAAAATTTTGAAAGAAACAACTTCTCAGTAAGAAATTATTAGGAAAATTACAGCTGTTTCATTAAAACAGCTTTGAATGCAAACTTCCTTCCTCCTCTGCAGTGCTGAATGTGATAGGAAAGGTGTTTCATGGGAATACAGGTATCTGGAGTGACGCAGGTAAACCAGAGTCACAGAGGTACCTATCTGGAGTCCGCCATCAGGCCCTGTGGCAGGCAAAGCAGTACAGCAGCTCCTGTGATGATGTATCCTTGTGTGGTCCATGAGTGTTCACAGGGTGTATTCTACAGATACAGTTTTGAAAGAGGTATAGCAGTAAGGTTTAAAGAAATGGAAGTAATTTTGCTGTTTGATGGATTTTCAAAGGTTTCCTTTTTTTCTGCAGCTGGCATAAAAACAGTTTTGCCTTGATGAAGTATTCTCTGATGGTGTTGGTTTACAAGCTGTATATAAGCCTGTGTGTCTGTCTGTGTGTGGCAGTGGTGAAGAGGGTTATGATTACTTTTATTTACAACAGAAAAGTGTTGACCCTGAATCTTTGGGCCAGTTCTGTGATTTTCCACTTGCTCTAGCATAGGGTCTGTAAGGCCTGTGTGGCTATGAAGCATCTTAAAAGCTATGGGAATGTCTGAAGCAGCAGGTGATCATATCACCTTAATCTCCAGCTGGATCCCCAAAAGGACCATTTGTCCAAACACCAGTTCTCTAATCATTGCTTTAAGTAAGGGCAGAACCTTTTGGGAGATTGTGAATTTCCCTCCCTGGTTTTCAAAGAACTGGGAGGAGTCCCATGTACTTCCATACCCCTGAATAGGGGTCACAGCCCCACCACATCTTCTGTTGGCTCAGACTTGTCTTTAGAGCAGGGTTGATCTAGAATACATCCAGATCCAAATTTGTGATGCTCAGTTGTCTCCGTCTCTCCTGAGCTGAAGCACACTCACAACTACTCTGAGTTTCTGCATTTTGGAGGAGGCTTTGAAATATCTTTCTGAACAGAGATTGAAGCTTTTTGACTAGTGCGTGTTTCTTAGTCAGAGGAGCACTTAATTAGAAATCTGTTATCAGTGATCCCAGCATCATGGGGCTTGTCCCTGTCCCTCAGAACTGCTCTGGCCAAGTGCCTAAGCATGTGCTTTACTCGGAGCATGTGACTAATCCCCTTAACTTTGGTTGACTATTCATATGCTTAAAGTCAAGAATGTGCTTTCCTGGATGACATTCAGCTTCCTGCAGAGTCCAGCCCACGCTCTTCTTTTCCTGTCCTTCCCCTGTAGATAAGGTGACTCTCTGTCCTAGCTTGAGCAACCAGTATGTTCTCGGCCTCCCTTTCCGTGAGGTGGAGATGCAGGATCCATATCTGGCAGGCTCTTTCCCACACGTAGCCTTTCACGTTGCACTTCTGGGACAACATATCTCTATGCTCCAGAGACCACAGAGCCACTGGAGTGCAGTGAACACAGATGCCCTAAAATGCCCATCCTAAGGATGCAGGATGAATTGGCTCAACCCACTGTGATCTGCAGGTTGATGTTTTGTGCGTAGTGACTCAGTTGTGTTGCCCCGTGACTGTAACGAGTTAGCTACAGGGGTTCTGCTGTCTGTCCCTGCTGGGACACTGTACATGTGAAGGGACTGTGTGGCAGCAGCACACATGCCCTGTATCCTATGTACCCTATAGGACACCTCCTTCTTCAAGCTAAAGCTGTTTGTGTGTTAAATTTCCTGACCCATATTAGCCACCTGTATATATCATCTATCCCTTCTTCCTCTCTGCAAACACACAACTGATCTTTCCTCATTTAAATACTACAATCCCTCCACTTCTTTTTCTAGTTGGGCTTTTTTTTTTCTTCTATCCCAGTCGCAAGTGGATCACAAACCACCAGTGACCAGAGAAATTTATTTGAAATACTGCTTTTGAAAAATTGTCATTACTTTTTAAAATGTTATTCCAGCTGCAATAACAAATGAAAGGGGAAAAAAGCATCCTCAGAGTCCTCTAAACGGAGGATCTTCATTCTCCCAGGAGTGAATTGTGAGAGTGCAGGTATTCTGCCTTCCTGTGGATGCAATTCCTTTGGGACCATTTTTAGCTATGGCACATTAGCTGTGCAGTTCATTGGATGGTGAATAAAGCAAAGTTGGTGAAGGAGAGGATCGATGTACAGGGGGTATCTCAGATTCCCAAGCATTCCTGGAAAACTGTGTCTCCATGGCTGTCCGTTTACCCACCATGCAGCGCCTCCGAATCAGGCTCATCCCTGGAGCCCCACTGATAAGCAGAGCTCAGAAGAAAATCACTGTAATCTGTCCTTAATTCTTGAGTGCCACGCTAACTGCCAGCAGCGAAATGGAGGGAAAATAATATGTTACCAAGTATAGCTTAAATAAAGACATGCATTATTCGGGCTCTTTCTTCTGTGCATCTCTACACAGGCCTAGAAGGGCTACAGGAGTGCTCAGGCACATTCACACCAACCAACACTGCATTTCCTTGCCCCCAGGTCTACCACTCCTTCGTGGTCCACACCTCATCCAGCCAGCAAGGAAAGACTCAAGGTGAAAAACTGAGACAGCTCTGAATGTTTGCCAGGTACCGAAAGAGTAAAAAATGGGCATTGAAACACAAACAGCATGCAAAGATTAGTGACTTTCCTGGCTTTCCAAGGTCAGGAACCAAAGTTCAAAAAAGCCTAAAGTTTCAATGCAAACTCCAGGCCAGACCCATAAAACCTTGATTCTGCCAGTCTAAGATGAAAACTCAAAAACCAGGGTTTAGCTCAAAACCTATAGTCCCACTGTTTCCAGTTATAGCCAGGAATATAATGCAACTATTCCATAGTCTGTTGAGGTTCATAGAAAACTCAGGTGCCTTAGAAAATATTTTAGTGCTGTCTTGGTTCACACTGAAAATGAAATGTGTGCTTACACACTCACAATATCTATTCTTTGGCTTTAGAAAGAAAGTCATCGGATGCTACCTCTCCTCCCTCCCCATCACCCCCCGACTCAGATTTCAGGTTTCCATCCTGTCTGCCCCACTACACCCCAATTCTACAGCCTTCTTCAGAGCCATAGTTACAGATTGCAACCTTTTTACAACAAATGCTGCTGGTGCTCAGGGGCGCTGACAAGCTCCCTGTTGACATCAGTGGGAGAACTGGAGCCTGATACAGTGCTGTCAATTGAATTGCAGTACACCTTGCATATGTGTAGGATTTAACTTGGAGAAAGAGTCTGGTTGACTGCCTCAGCATAGGCCGCAACAGGGAAATGAAATGCTGGTCACCTCTAGTAAAGCACTCCAGAATCACAGATCAGTTGTCCTTCCCTTGCTCAGGGAAGACTTTCAATGAAAATATCAGTCTCAGATAGGTTATCTCCAGGGGAAGGTGGGGGAGTGAAAAAAAGGAGACCCAACAGCAGTTGCTATAGGTTGAAATTGGTAGAATTCTGTGAGGATAATCCAATGTCACCCACAGCATCATCAGCAGGAATTGTCAGTCCCGTCTAGGACTGCACTTTTATATTTTTCCTTCACTGATTAACACTCCTGTACAGTGGCAAAAACCAACTTCAAAAGTTTTCTTGCATAGGGTGCGTACACATGGGCACCCTCGTGTCCTTCTTTCCTTAAACACACACATGTGCACATCCCATATGATGTGGATGCCAGGAACCTGTAAAAGTGTCCTACACAGAGAGAAAATACACAGCAAAATGCAGCATAATTGTTTTTCATTCTTTTGTACTTAACTCAGGAGTTGCAATGCAATTCAGATGCCATTTGTGTCTGTGTTAGGTTGTGCGTGCAGATCACATGGAAACTCTCTGCTGAAGATGCATGAGGAAGCACAGTACGACTGGGATAAATTTGGTATTTTCCATCAAAAAGTATCTGGATATTTAAGGAAGAGCTGCCAATGTATCCCTTCCAAAGCAGAAATGTTTATGATCCCTTAGTGTAACAATCCCACTGTGCCAAGAAGCAGTGCTATGGCAGGACACCCTGAGTCTACAGAGGGTTTATGTGGGCTGTCAGCAGCATGAAGACTGCAGTTAAAGCTTCTGGGCACAGCAGGGAGCTTCACATCCCGTGGGTCTGAGCCCTACCTGTGGCAGCAGGACACTGGAATATCTCTGTAAAGGCAGTTCCTTCAAGTGGCCTTGTTACTATGCCAGCAAGTCAGAAATACCCAAGCAGTAATAGCAATTCTGCAGTAGGTGAGATAAAGAATAAAGTCTTCAAAAACCTGTGGATTTTGCCCCAGTTTCAAAATTATGTAGACTCCAAGGAGTGTGAATCAGTCATGGCTTAGTCTCCTGGGGCCAGATACACAAAACAGCCTCAGCATCCAATTCCTCCTTAGATGGTGAATAAAACACTAAATGCCTTTGGTGCCTACATATTTTTTTTTAAAAGCATATATGCTCCTAATTTGCTTAAGCTCTTGTGATGTTTTATCTCAAGAAGAGTTTTCTTCTGGCGGTAGAGCATAAGGCTGTATTTTTTTTACAAAGAGTTATTCATTAAAAATATAGATCATAAGAAAAAGGTTTGAGTAATCAGAACAACAAAAGTGCAGCTTTAGACTATTCAGTTAGAGCGTACTGAATTATTTATAACTCCTGGGCACCAACAGCAATCACAGATATCTAATTTAAACTGTTACTATTTTTACTTGGCAATTTCCATCACTTAGAGTGTTTATATCTATGTATTTGTGGTTTGATCTTCTGCAGGACAAAATTTCCCCTACTTACACAGAAAAGCATATTTGGGAACTTTTGAAGGTGTTTTTCTGCAGTAACTTAAATTATTTTAAAGCATTTTGAGGCTTAGTATGACAGTCTTTATAACTTTCAAATCTGTAAACTGTACCTAAAATGGGCTTGAACTTTCAGTTAATTCTCAAGTAAAATTCTCTTTGATTACAGGTCATTGGAATCAAGGAGAAATGTGCTTCATTAGCAGATGTAAGACTGGGTCCTATTTATGTGTATATGTGATGAGGGGACTTAGGTAAGGGGGCTGCACTTACATGTCAGCCCACTTAAGGATCTTTTGCATAGATGCAGGAAAAGTCACTGCTAAGTCACTCCAACTTTCTACCAATCTCTTTTTGTAAAAAACAACCATTATACTTGTGTGTGGCTGGAATAAAGCAGTAGTAAATCTAGCCCATAGGCTGACACACATACACTTGTAAATATGTGTATATTTGTATATATATTTGTAAATTTAGGAAAATGTCCATATCTTCATGACTGCCTGAAATAACCTGAGGTTGATGTACAGAATTTCAGGCAAAGGACTGTTTCTTTTTCACAATCCTCATGTATCTCAGATTTAAACCAAAACAAAGTAAAAAGTACTATTTCCCAGGAAAATCCTCATTTTGCCATTGCACCAGTTGAGGAGGGGTACCACACTTAAAGTCAGCAGCACGCACATCCACACACGTACATCCAGTCAAAGGACTGGGTCTCAAGGGCTTTTTTAAGGAAAAGGAATGGACTGAAAAAGCGATGGTAGAATTTCTGTTCGGCATTAGCTCTCTCAATTGATTCTCTTGTCCTTTATTAGGAGGCCCTTCGTACGGATGCTGTTGTTCTCCTTAGGTGTACCTTTGAGAGAAGCACTTTTGTGGGTGACACTGAGCCACCCAAAGGCCGGGATTTTCTTTGTCCCCACTAACCTTAGGCACTTAACTGAGTTCATTATGTTAATGGGCTCATCTCCCTTGGCTTCTTGTACAGGTATTGAAGAGAGACCGGCACTTACAGGTGGTGACCCAGCAAAAATGACATCTAAGTCAGCTTTAGGAGCTCCTTCTTGCTTCATGGAGTGACCACTCACCTATCTTGGGTGATCCCAAGATCTTAAAAGATCTTAAAGCCTGGTGAGGTGAATCAGGTACCTAGTGCAGAAGAGCATCCATATGGAGATCAGCTGTGACTGTGTGCTTTGGGTGCATGGCCTGGGCTCACCTGTAAAACACAGGTGTTAATTGTGAAAGCCTGTTGGAACAAAAGGAGATGTTCACAACAGCCTCCCCCTCCTGAAATGCAACATGACTGCAAAGGATAGGGCTTGTCCCAACCCCTGGAAATAGCATTTGAGGTGAGTGCCTTGTGGTGGCCTCCAGGCACAGACGACTGGGTGGTCCCAGTGCTGGAGGTCAGAGGTCTTTGGTCTGAACTCTTCACCTTTCTCCGCCAGTCCTGGGCATTGCTGAAGCAGTTCAAAGAGTGAATTCACATCTTAAAAGTTTGAACAGCTTAGCTGTTCAAATGTTACTTTTCTTGCTTTATCCCCAAACTGGCCTGAAAAAGTCATCTAGCTGGTAGTGATAATCAAAAAATTCTCCTTCAAGATACAGTCTGGGTAGTTTCATATTCTTTTTTTCAATGTTAATAACTGCTTTACAAACATCTTACATGGAGATTAAAGAGATTGCAATTTCATCCCTTATTGTTGGGATTATAGTTGTCCTCAGAAAAACCAAACTGAGGACTCAACAAGAGGATGAACTGTGGCTGTATTATTCAGAAAGCTGCTCTGACAAGGCTGAACGTACGTCTCCATCTCATGGTGAGAGTCTCTCAGAGCCAAAATTTGGAATTGCATATTGATAGTGAGTCTATCTAGAAGGACCAGCAATTTAATCTTGTATTAGAACTTTGGAACTCTTGTATAGTCCCATATATTACCTGAATAAAACAAACACAGAGGAGTAGGAAAACTAAACTAATTTCTGAAACCTCTAGGTTTAGTGAACTTTGGATCTTGTGCCAATGTATGGTCACTACTATTTGTTTCTACAACTAAATTTAAGGCAGTGATTTGACAATCTTCACCCATCTCTCAGAATAACTTTATTTTTAAAAATACTGTTAAGGTTTTGACAAGAGGGACTTCAGCTGACCTACAGGGACCTGTAAAGTGAAGATTCAATACTGTGTACTAGTACTTAAGGAAAGATTTTAGCCAGAAAGTGGAAGATAAAGCTGAGTTCCAGGGATCAAATGTTATTTTTCAGCATGGTACTACCTTGCCCAAGCTGTAGTGTATCATCCTGACATGCTTCTCCTGTTCTCCCTTTCCCTTTTTTGAGGAGTAAAATATATATCTCTGTCTCCCTCTCTTCCTTTTCCTCCCCTTGTGTGAGAATACAGACATGCTTCCTGTAAAGACATCTTTCTCTAAATCTCATTCCATACCAGCTCTTGCGTATGTGACTGTTATGTTATTTGAGATGTCTGTGAAAAAGAAATAAAGGCTTTAAGAGTGAACTCTGGAAATGAGGAGGAGCTTGAGAATATATCAAATTTAAGGACACGGCACCATTTTCTGCAGGATTTTTCAGAATGTTCCTAAATTCTCATTATCAATCTCCTGACCTCCCTCTCTGTGAGAGGGATGAGGAGGGTACTGGGATGTGGGACTCTCAAAGGTTGCTCTTTAAACTGTTGACTCACTGTGTCCCACAAGGATTTTTCGGATTTTTCAGAGTTTTAGTGTCAAAGAAAACCTCCTTTTAAAAGGTGATAAAGTCAATGCACAACATCACGTGGGAGGAGGTTCTAAGGGGTGACTCCATACCAGTTTATCTTTGTTTCCCATTCTTTACGACAGTCCTGTGTGTCTAGCCATGCACATTCTCTCCCTGCTGCGCTCACTTTGCCAAGGTGTAGCTTGCCAAGAGGGGCCTGCCTGACCTCTGACCCCCACGACGCACTTGGATTATCTTCTTGGATAACTTCCCATTTTCTCTCCAAAAAACCCCTGTCTCACCTCCTAACAAAAGCCATAACCACTCCTGTGACCCTGCTGCAGGGAGTGAATGCCCAGGCTCCATGGCACAGAGCAGTGCCCGGCACGGGAGTGATCCTGGGGGTGAGGAAGGAGAATGGGTGGAGCTTTCAGGCCATCGGAGCTCCAGTGTCACCTTCCGCTGCAAGCTCCCCTGCTGCTCATGAACCTCTCGGCCAGTTCAGCGCGTGGGTCTGCCTCTCACTCCCCCACTTGTGCTCATGGGAGATGTGTGTGGCTGTGGCAAAACACTCCTGTGTGAGGGCATGAGCGCTGGGTACAAGGGGCAGGGAGAAACCAGACTCACTGGACTCCCACCATCCACAGTAGGTGCATGGCATGAAGATATTTGCTCTTCAGGATTTCTTCTGCCCCAAGTGATATTCAGCCTAACCATGTGCTACCACACTGGCCAAAAGTTTTTGGAGGGTTTCCCTTTCTTGACTTCCTCATTGGTCCTTTTTTCCTTATGATTTTTTTTCTTGCTCAGAAGAAATGAAGCAATTCCCATAATCATCCTTTGATGATGATAAAAGCTGCAGTCATCACTGTTTCTAATTGACAGTTTGGGAGGCTTAGGATAATAATTCACTTAAATGCCTGCAAATTGAAGTATGTCAGCACTTTCCTAGGACATTCCCAAGTAAAATAATATGACTAGTACAAGACATTTGTCATGCGGGTACATCTTGGCCAGCTGTTTATGTTTCCTCTAAGTGCAGTACACACACATCAAAGCTGGATTGAGAAAGACTTAGAATGCCACAATACTCAGGCATTTCAGAGAAACGCAGCAATACATCGCATTTATCTGGCATTTATCTTTAGAAAGTTTTACAAGTAGGAGTCCCATCAGACCTGTCTGAGGCAGGTAGGAGTTATAGCCATTTTGGAGATGGGAAGCCAAAAGCCTGGGAAAAGACCTTCTGTTCAGTGGTTTGATGCTCTCAAGTTCTACCAGCTGCAGGTGGAGCCTTCTCTTTTCAGCACTTTTGAAAATCTAGACTGTAGCTGGGTTTATTCAAATCTGCAGTGGCTGTAAATGTGAAAGCCAGGATTAGGACACTCAGGATCCTGATTTCTTCAGAGCATTGCTACAGAGCTTTGATCCCACAAAGCACTTGCCTAATTTCAAGAATAAATCTCCCATTAAGGATGCTATTGCTGTGCTTAAAGCTAGGCACATGCCTAAGTGCTTTGCTATTTTGGGAATTACATTGAAATATATAAAACTTTTAACATATTTTGAAAAGTCCAAAACCGTGTCCATTATGGTTTGGGCATTGTAAAGGATATTTGAACTGTGTATGCAGCTGCTCGACCAAGTGAGTGGAGCACTTTTTAGCCAATACACACAGAGTTTTATGACTTTTGGGTAGTAACAGCCAGTTGTCAGAAGTAATAGAGAGTGACACGTCCTGTGAGGTTGGGACCTCTGTGCTGCGAAGAGGCGAAGTGGCTCCTGTGGCCATCGGTGCTAACAATACATCAACAACCACTGACTATTTTGTTAGGTTGTTCTGGTGAGATGTGAGTGTGGTGGCTAATTTCACAAGTAATGTGACATCAAGTGTATTGTACTTTTCCATTTCTTCCTGTAATCTGTTGCAGCAGAGGTGAACAGAATTTGTTTAAACATGAAACAACCCCTAATTTCTTGTTCTGTTAATCCAAGGTGCTAATGTGCAGACACACGGGTGTTTGTGTACGTGCCTCACTGTCGGCAGGACTGAGGCCCTGAAAGAACATTTTAGTGGCAGGGTTGAGATCAGGGAAATAATAGGGGGAATGAACAAACCCCTATAACTTTGAAAGACAAAAGTTGCAGAAAGCATCACAGGACTTTATCGAAAAACTGGCTACATCTTACAGTTTCCCTTTTGTTTGGATTTGTTTTGGTTTTGGTTTTATTCAGATTGGCACAGAATACTGTATTTCCATCAACTAAAATCTTGTCTGGTAACTAACTAAACAACTTGTTCATGGAAAATGAAAAAATAAATAAGTAAACTGTCAGTTGTGGAATGTAAACTGATTAAACAAATAAAAAAAAATCATGTTGTGTGTTTTAAGAGGTTGTGTCTGCTTGTGTCCAGAGCGGGACTGGACATTTCTCACCATCCCAATCCTCACTGAAGGATGGAGGACAAAGAGCAAAACCAGAAGGTGGGCGGTCTCTGAGCTACGGGGTACTGGAAATGCTCTTTTAAACCAAACAATAATAAATATTAGACAGCTTCTGATCAGAAACACAGTATGAAACATTACAGACACAACCAGGATCTCAATGTGACTGTTTATGAGGAACTTTTCTGCCTGTCATAGAAGGGATTGATTCCTGCTGGAGCCTTGATGCGAGAGTACTGCATGTACTCTAACACCATTAATCTCTTTTTGGAGCCACTTAACGTGTTGAAGTCTGTGATTTGATTGAAATGTATGGAGACATCACAGTAGTTTAGCTCCCACCTTCCCCCAGCAAACAAACAACTAAAACTGAATATGGATTGGAGCCTGTTGGGTTTCCAGTGCTCAGCTGTGAGGGCTTCAGGAAACCTGGCAGGCAGCGCTGCACTGATATTAGTGCTTCCTCACTGCACTTGTATCCTCAGGCCGACAACAATGCAGCAGACAATAATGCAGCAGACAGTCATGCATCAGACACACATTTTCTGTAGGGCTCGGAGCGTGCAGCCAGAGTCAGGCTGCAGGTGTCCCAGGCTGAACACACAAAGGTCAGGGTATTCATAACAAATGGAAAGGTACCAAAACTGCCTCAAATGTATAAAAAAGAAATTAAAAGAAATAGAAAAAAGTGCTTGCCACTATCCTAGCAGAAGAAAGCAAAAGAGTGGATCAAAGAGAAAAGCACAACTTTATTTTTTTTTAATTATTGAGTTTCAAATGAATTAATCTAGACCTATTACCAAAAAATGATGGCAAGGTAAAGGTTCTTAAACATGATTATTTTGTTGGTTACGGTTAAATCAAAATTTATCTGTGTTCTCTTTTTACCTGATTTAGGCATTGTACCTACAATGACTTGACAGTCAAAAATAAGGAGGCACCTGATGGTTCTTCCAAGCTGACTGTTTTTTTCGTGACAGACTTTGGTAGCAAAACAAGGAGTCTCCTGCAGCTTTCAGGATGGAGTCCCTCCTGCCCCCAGAGAGGTCCTGTCTAAAATACCAGTGGTACTAAGGAACCAAATGAAGGGTCAGAATGGAGAAATGTAATAGAAAATTCTCTGTCAAAAACCCCAGCAGTACTGGCATAAATTCCTTGACCTCTTCCCGGGCACTAATGGCTGAGGGAGAAATCTTGGTGATAAACTAAACAGGGAACTCCAAGAATGTGCCTATTTTTGCCACGTTTCAAGAGAATCCACTTGTATTGCCAATGCACACGACCTTCCTGCTGCCGCAAATAAAATCTGTGGGGTGAAGCAGAGAGCAGGAGCAGGGAACAGCTCTTGGCGTGCAGAAGCTGGCAGCCCCCCGAGCAAAATGAAGGGAGCAAAGGTGTTCCAGTGGCATATCCAGCACCACGAGGTGTTAAAACCTTTTTGATGAAACGTCTCCTCTCCTTGCCCACCCCTGCCCGTGCCACCAAGCACAGCCGCCCGCCCAGCCATCCTCATCTGCTCAGTGACACCTCAGGTTTAGCAGCGATGCCGGTGGTCGGGGCTGCTCGGGTCTTTGCTCTCTGCCATCAGCAGGGGAAACGTGATTCATCCGTGCTAAAAATGGAAGTCTGCAGAGCTTGCTTTGTGGCAAGGGAGAAAGCAGGTGCCGTCTCCTGTGGCAGCGGCGGCACGGAAAGCCTCAGGAGCGCGGCCGCGGGGGCAGAGGGCTCAGCTGCTCAGCGCTTGTACAGGGAAGGGGGAAGAAGGACATGAACTTAAAGAGCCAGCTGCTCCCTGAAGATTGAGCTAGAGATGCTGTCATGGAAGGGCTTGCATTTCAGAAAGAAAGTGGCCTGACTTCAAGAAGGACTTATGCATAAAAGTTCAGGTTTGCATTAGCCACGTGAGGGCTGAATTTTAAGCCGATCTTTCGTTGTTGCTCCCTGAAGTACCCAAGCTGCCCAGCCCCGCCGCTGCCAGCTCTGTGGTGCTTTCCAGGCTGCTGCTCACGCCTTGGGGTCTGGCTCTCTGGCACGAAAGGATACACCAGGCAGAGCCACAGGGTCACACAGAAGCCCGCAGTGCAGCTAGACAAAGCATACAGCATGAGAAGGGAAAACTCATTAACTGTAGTTCACCACAGAGGAAATGAACAGAGGAATTTCAATAACCCAACATCACACAAGCCACCCATGGAAGAGCAGGGGTTTGCTGTGCCCTTGTTAGGCTGTCTCAGTCTGGAAGGCAAGGGCTGAGGCTGTCTTGCACAGACACTTCCCCCCCCCACCATTCTGGGCACCTGGACTTGGCAACTCAGGTTGGGAAGTGTAGCAGGAGTGCTCATCTCTTGTGGTCCAACTCCTGTTTTGAATTAGCACCATCTATTCAAGATTCCAGCTGGTTGTGAAAGGAAAAAACTACTGCATTAGGAAGGAAAAAAGTGCAAATTTTGAGAATTAGGTTTAGGAGAAAGAAATCTACTTGTCAGCTTCGTCTACAACACAGTGGGGCCCCAGCAGATTGAACAGAGGGACAGGCAGCAACAACTCCAGTTCTTCAGAGCAGAGAAATCCCTCGCTGTGTCCCTGAGGAGCACCCCAACTTTGCTTTGAGTATCTGCTAATGTTTTGTGCCCACCCAGGAGTGAGGACCCCCTTGCTGGAATGCAAGCGCTCTGTTTCAGAGGCAGGATAATCTCGCGGTGACCTTTCTTGTCAGACACACATGATAACTGCAGCAGACTGGGGCTGCATGGGGTGAGGATGCTGGTAATGAAATGCTTTCATAGCTCGACACTCATTATTCCGTTACATTATCGGGCTCTTCCCCAGGGGCTCTCTAAAGAGTCACGGCTGAGCTCTTTTCCTGCAGAGACCAAAAGCAGACCACCTAACAAGCTACATTTACTAAAATTTTTGCTCCCTCTCTGCTCAGAGGGAGAGTAGTCTTGTTCATTTGCATGAGAGAGTAGTAGAAGAACTACGCCAGTGCAAGTCTGATTTTATCAGCCTGCTAACCCACGCCAAACAAAGCAGTGAGCCCGTGGTCAGCCAGGAGTGACAGAGGCTGCTGCCATCCCAGAGCTCACCATGCAGGCCCCTGACTTGCCCCAGCATCCCCAGCACACCTCAAACACTCTGTCTCTACTACCCTGCATCCGCTATTGACTTGCAAAGACTGACCACTGACTGCTTCTTTGTAAGAAACTGCACTTTTCCTCTGAGTGTTCCCTGCTATTCCCTGCTATTTCTTCCCATCCTCAGATAAACCCTTGGCCTTCTCAGTTCTGAAATTCAAAGCAGATGTCACCGGGAGCAGGCTGCTCAGAGCGAAGCCTGCATTGCCTGTGATAGCAAAGCCCTCTCACAGAGCTCAGCTCTGTACCAGGAAATGAGCTGGTGGCCCAAGGGCATGCCCAGCAGCAGGAGAGCTCTACTGCCAGCAGATATGGCTGGAGAGAGGTCACAGAGTCCAAGCTTTGGGCCATCATCTCTCCCCTGCTCACTTCCCCGGAGACAACCTTTTCAGTCAGAGGTGCTGGTGGGTATTTCAGGAGGTATTTCACAGGACAACTGAAGGCACTAGGTATCCTGCTTTGGCTTTTGCTAACTGTTCACAGCAATACTCAAAATGCATGCCAGGAACATAAAGGGAGAAATAATAAACCCTGCCATAAAGAGCATGTGATTTGGAAAAGCAGAGGCAGCCAGAGGGTGAGAGAAGGGAATGAAACACAAAGGCAAAGTCTTCACAGCAGCAGTTGGCACTTGGAGCTGGCCATATATATTTGAAACCACAATGCACAGAAAGCCACTTGGTACTTCAATGCCTTCTAATGACTAAATGAAGTGAGCACACACACGCAGGTACACAACCCCAAATATCCACTTTCACAGGGATGCAGTTTTCCTTTTTTTCTGCTATGTTTTCTTACAAGCTTCCTGCAAACCTGTCAGAGAAAAGGAGGCTGAGTGAAACGTGTTGCCCTGTGCATTGAACAAAGCTTCAAGTTCTCAGTTTCACATTTGGGGTGTTTCTGACAGGCTGCAGTTTCTGCTTCATTTCACCTAGCTCAATCCCCTTGGGAATTCTCTACCCACCATATTTGCAGCAAGAAATACTGTGCACTGAGGTTAGTAAAGACAGAACAGCTTTCAGAACAAGTGACTGCTGAGTCCCTTCCTTCCCCTCTGTCAGATGGAGATTCATGCATTACCTTGCACTTCTTGTCTCTTCCCAGCTACTGATTTTCACAAATAGAAATCTAAATATTTTTAAAACTTCTAATGCTCCATCAAACTTGTTTGCAAATAACCAGTGGATCCAAAGTTTGATGGGGACAGATGGGCAGACATGAAGTGACAGAATCCTAATTTCCTTAGGAAACCAGTCTAAAAATATTATGTTCAGAGCTCAGCTTTTTCCGTAAAGATGCGCAGGTTCCCAGGAGGCCCACCCATTCAGGGGACACAGGTGGCAGCAGCAGCTCTGTGTCCTGGGGGACTACTGCCAAAGGTGTGTCACATCGGCTCTTCCTTTCATCTGGGAGGCTCTGTCGTTGTTGAGATCTTTGCTCCAGGACTGAATCCTCAAGAGGAGCCCACCAGGGAGGATGATATGGGAACACTCATGGTTGGAACAGAGACCCACATTGTCTGAGTCAGGATCTGAATGCTCCCAAGATACACCTGGCAAGTTGAAACACATCTGCAGACATGGGAAGATGCCCTGAGGGAAGCTGTATCTCAGGACAGGCAGTCAGCCAGGCTTTCCTCCCTCCTCCAGCTGTAACAGCACCATCTAGAATAGCCTTGCAGGAAACCTTGCAACCCACCTGCCAGCCTGGCTTTGCCCCTGAGTAAGCAGGGATGGAGGCTAACATCTGCAAGAGCTTATTGTGAAATCCACTGAGGTAGCACTGCTCAAATGTTGCCAGGTGGCATAGTCCCAGTCCGTATAAAACAGTCCCTTTTTGCCATTTTGCCAGTAACAAATTAATTTTCACCAGCCCCGCAACTTCTCTGCAGAGCTAGATTCAAGCTGCACATTTATTAGCAGCATGTTCATCTATTCCTGAATAAAGAGTGCGTTCCTGCAGCCCAGGGGCTTGCAGGATGTGCTAATGGGAATGCAGGAGGTTGTGCACCAGGTTCACTGCCTGGTGGGGAGGGGACAGGGGAGATGGAGGAGGGAAGCAGTGCTCTCCCCTCAGGCAGTGCTGAGGCACCTGCCAGCACTTGGCCCCTTGAAGCGTTCCCAGCTGGCATGGTGGATGGCTCTTGATGGTCCTGTCACACCTTTGCTGACAAGTACTTAAATTGAGCGAGTTCATCCCATAAAATTTAAGGAAGAAGTAAAAGGACAGAAGAATGAAAAGCAATGTATTTTTCTTTTAGCACCTCTCTTTTTCTCATTTTCTCCCGAGGTGTCAGCACCTTAAATAAAAGGCCTTTTACTACCTCACTGTTGTCTGTATCCAGCCACAAATAGCAATGCTGGTGCAAATAGACCAAGGTCTCAGCTTGCCAGCTCTGCCCTCAAGGCTGTCACCTCTGTGCAGAGCCCTTCATTCTCCTTCCTCTCTCATTTCTCCTTTGCTGTCACATTCGCTCCTGCCAGCTCGGAAAACACACGCCCTTTGCTTGCAGAGATACGAGGAGGCTGAGGGCAAACTCGATTCCCAAGGTCTGCAACTCAGCTTCCATCCCACCAAGAGAATGGCCAGGAGGAGCCACGTTACTGATTTCCAGTTCCTCATGGTTCATTTCCAAATTTGTGAACCACAGTGAGAGCTGACAAAGTATTGCCCTGTCCTGGCTCCCTCCTGCAGCCCCTAGGAGGGCTGGCTGGAAAGGGATCTCCTACCAATTCTGCATCCTGGAGAGCCCACATTAAACAGCATGAGGGTGTTGGAGAGCAGAAGCCCCTCTCTCAGCAGCTTCAGACAGAGTAAGGAGACAGGAGGAAGATGAAACAGGGTCCTGAGTGGAACCTCCAGCCAGGCAGAGCACTGGGCTGGCAGATGGCTCCCAACATGAAGCAAACACTAAACCAGGGGCATACGTCACTTTTTTTCTTAAAGTAGACTGCATTTTTGCATTTCCTGACTGAGTCCAGATAGGACTGCAGCAGAACAAATGCTGGCAGCACGTGATGCAGGATGTGAGTTATGGGGGAGCTGGCCAAAGAGCTTATTCCCTTTGACCTCTTGTTCCTCCTCACATGCCAGAAGACTTGTGTCTCTCTGAACAGCATAGTGGGAGCCCCTGGGACCTGACTCATTCCTCCTAAAACTGGCTGCATACATCATCTGTATTTCTCTACAGGAGCATAGTCATAGGCAAGTACAGCCCAGACAGGAGGGCTGCACAACATGAATGGAAAAAGGCCAAGAGATTTACAGGCTGTCATACCAGCAGCGGTGGGATATTGTCTTCCAACTTCCCATTTTATTCTTTCTTTATGGATCCAGGAAAGTTTTATATTTTAAAAAACTCTTACTTATGATCTCTGCCCATTTTGCTAAAAAAATGTACCAGGGCATATCTGTATTTCTGTTGTATTTGTGGTAGTAGTACTGAATTATTGAGGTAAATGCAAACTTGCATATTAAAACAAAACGGGATTTTAATTATTTGGAAGAATACAAACTAGGAAGGCACTGGGCCAGCACAAAAAGGCAATGGCCAGCAGCCTCTCCTGAGTCCAGACTAGAGCCGGGCATCTCTCTCTGCCTTGGCCCTCTCTCACACAGCAATTTACACATGCATATAAGCAAATATCACACCATCCCCTCATTGATTTAATGGGACCTACTGTACTTCAGAGGCTGGATTTCTTCTATGACCATTTGGCAGACCATGCCAAAGAGGTCACAAACTCATCTGTGATGCTCAGGAAAAAAAAATTCCAGGCCAGAATGAACATAAAATAAAAGAGTAGAGTTGATAAAAACAGTGAAGTTGGCTGAGGATATTTTTGATGTACCCAGAGAGGAAGCAGTCAAATGTTTCCATCAGGTGTGCAATGTACCCACAAAATGTTCCAAATATATTTTCATGCATTTGCAGATGGAAAAAATCACTTATATTTCTCAGCAGTTATTTTACCAGTGAGACAAATGATGATGTGTTGTTGGACTAGAGAGTACGGATCACAGCTAGAGACAGGAATTGTTTTGATACATGTTCAAGTGGCTCTGTGCAGGTGTAGCAGAGCTAAATATAAACTGGCACAGCTGATAGGCAAGAACAGCTTGAAAATCTACCCATTTGCACTTCATGAATGCATTTCCATTTACTCTCCTGAGCTGAGGATCAAGCCCCAAATCTTTTAAATACGGATGGCTCAGAATAAATCTGTGGTTTTGCTTTGCTCAGTGCAACATCAGGAGCCACTACATGTCAAGAAGAAAGTGATGGTTTCCCAGTCCCATGCAAGCCCATTCAGGATGTCACCTGGAAGCGTCTGACATACCCAAGAGATGTTGGATCACTGTCACAGAGCTCACCCTGGCAGGGACTGGCGTTTGCCATGGGAGCCCAGCAATGCTGTCTCTGCTGAGAGGTCTCCCTACTCACAAGGGGAAGCTTCCGCAACCAGTTCTGGTCCTGACTGTGCCATTTTGTGGTAACCAGGTCACATAAAATGGCCAGACTCTAGAAGAGAACCTTGTAATTTAAAATTTTTGAGCTGTTTAAACCTTTTTAGAAAATATTGTGGAAAAATCTATGAGAAAAATCTGATCCAGAATTATCCATCACTCACTGTGAGATTCAAACTTAATTTGATTGCTATTACTGTATGTATTTTTATTGTTTTCCATTTGCTTAATGAATGTTGCAGTTGTAGTAATAAGATTATTGGTAATATGAAACAAATTTGCAGAATGATGAGAAGATGATTATATGATATCTTGAGGGTGATTTCTGTTTAAGACACTAACTATGTCATGGAGCAAATAAACTTGATGAGGGAAGATATCAGTGGCTATTAACCTAGGATACAATTATTCCCAAATTACCAGGATACACGTTTCATTACAGTGAAATTACCGGTGCCTGATGCTTGGTCCAGGCTCTCCCAGCCACTCGTGAGGTTGTGGGACAAAGCCTTGCCCAGGGTGTGAATGGGCAAGCAGCTATGAACACATTGGGTTGTGAGTGGTGAGGTCCAAGTCATCAGCCTGAGCCTGGCTTTTGAGAGCTGTGCCTTACATCTTGTCTAGCTCCCATTATTCATGTGTGATGGCCACAAAAGCCTGACAGCACAGCAGTGACAGGGATGCTTGGCCATCAAAGTCATCACCTTAATGCCATGTGTTCCTTTCTAAATCGATGCTTAGTGACATTTCAGGTTCAGTATTAGTGCAAGGCATGTGCTGCTTCTCGGATCTGCAAGGCTGGCTGGGGACAAAGCATTTGCATATCCATGAACCTGCAGATCCTGAGGCTGCCCAGCTGTCCTGGCTGAAACAACAGGCTCATCATCCCCTTCCTCCCTCCCTCCCTCCCTTCTTGGGTCTGGACATGTTCACACAACTAACTGTGTGCTCCAGGTGACAAACTCCACTGAGTACACAGCTGCTCGTGTCCCATTGTTTTAGTAAAGTGATGGGAACAACAGTGCACACACACAAGCAGATGCACAACTCTGCAGCTTGTCCTTCACCATCCAAATCTCTCACTTCTTTTGGTATACTTAGTGAATTTTGCCAGCTTCCTCAGTGACTTTAACATTTTCCTGACTCTTCACTTAAATTTTTCAGTCTCTTAAGGACTTTCACAGATCCATTTTGATCCTAACTAACGAAAGTTTCTACATAATTTTAATAGCAATTCTGCTACTAACATTTTCTCTATAATCTCTCAGTCATATCTCTGGCAATCTCTGTCTTCTGTTCAAGGTTGGACAAAACTTTGGATAGTATGTTGGTTGTTTTTCTACGTCAGATCATTACACACAACATGTAATTCTAAGCTGTACCTTCTGCATTTTCACACAGGTAGCTGGGAGTGGGTCTAGGCCCCCAAAATGCCTGCCAGCTGTGTATTTAACTGCAAGCAGAAATTCCCAGGATGAACTAGCTTGGCAATCTCAGTAGTGTGACATGGACAATTTCAGCAGACACTGTTTTCTGTGAAAAAACCCCAAATCTCTTTATTTACTAGAACACACCGATATCACATTTCATTGGCGTCTGTAGCACAGAAGTCATTGTTTTGCAGCTTTCAGCAAAGCTTTACAGCACTACTAATAGTGTCCTTGGGGAAATAAATGCATAACCTAACTCTTGGGCTGTGAACCATTGGAATAGAGTCCCCGAATAAACTCCATCAGTTTCTCAGACTCTGTATTAATATTGACACCGCACATCCATTAAACATCAGCGAGCAGCCGTGCTCCAGGTGGTTGCTGCAAGCAGCCAGATTAGGGGCAAATGTTTCCAACCTTCCCAATGAATCTTTACATATCTTCCTTGTCTATGTGGACAGGCTCTCCCCCGTCATCTCACCCGTGACATACCCATTGCACTTTTTATGTTCTGTTATTTATTCAAGCATTATTTGCATTATCTAGAATTTTCTGTTTGGTTTGCTTAGCTTTGTCCTGGTACTAGAATAAACTGTGCTTTGTTCCTACAAAAATTAATGTGGTGGTTTTAACATCCTGCATTCAGTGATCCTACTAATATCCCCTCTTTGCCTCTGATTTAAGAGTATCTTTCCTAAAGATAAGAATTGCAGGGAGCATGTAGCACGACGCTAAGGGAGTTGAGATCTTTTCTGGGTCAATATTACAAATTATGCCTTGTCCAGTATATTTCCCATTTGTTTTCCAGTTTTGTTCACATACTTTGTGCTTAATAAGCTTATCACTGTCCATTCTGTTTCCATATTTACTTCCTGCTATGTGTGACTCTCCTACAAGTATCTTCCAAAAGTATTTCTGGCAACACATATGCTTCTGTATAACAGTTAAAAAATAAATGTCTTATTTATTTCCAGATAGGTAATATCATCTTTGGCTGCTATGTTGTACATTTTCACTATGTATAATTTTCATCTAAGCATGCGGTGCTGTCCTTGTTTTCATTACCCATCCTATATATTCCTTCTGTTGGTGTTCACATGTTTTTGTGAAGCAAAGTCAAGTCTGATATTCCTTGCCTCTTTCGTCATGGAGTGGACATTGTCCCAACCTATGTTGCCTGCTACAGTGTGCATAAATCCATACACTGTTTTACATGTTGGACAGCTTGAGTCTCCTCTTTTCTATGACCTGGGATTCTTCATGCATTTGTAATGGCAGCAACCTGCCCGTCCTCTGCAAGATTCACTCTGTGAAGTGATTTCTGTCTCTTGGCAAAGCTTATCTTCTCTGTTAATTCTTAATTGTAAATCTCCTGTTAGCGATTTAACACTTCATTCTCTCACTTATGGTATTTTCTTAATTTACTTTACTCCAGGTACCTTATGGTATTCGGTATTTAAATTACTCTCCCCCATCTGTTCTTAGCAAGGGAAAGCAAGAAAACAAAGCAAGCGAAGATGTCATATAAATGGAGCCAATAATGCCTGTGCATTTGGAGAGCGTGGATAACAAGTATTGGCTCGTTACTGTGGTTCAAACCACTTTCATTTAATGTAAAATACATGGCTGTTCTAATCTAGCCTAGTCAAGTCCTAGAGTCTTACACTGCCCTCAGCAACATCTTATCATAGATCCTTAAAGCAGCATATTAAGTGAAAAGAATGTCTAAACAGCTTGAAAAGCAAAGCCAGTCTTTGAACTGACACCAGATCACAATGTGATAGGAATTCAGAGAATATGCACTGTATGCAGGGAAAGAAACAACATGGGATTTAAAAGCAATGCCCATGTCAGTCATAATTAGCATGTCGATTAACAACATGAAAATAACAAAAACAATTTTTAAAGCCACATCACTTAGTAACTTTCTGGAAGATATGCAATGTGAAACGGTTCAAAACCAAACTAGCCACAGAGCTTGTTGAAATACATTTGCTGAAAATGCTACAGAGTTTGTAAAGAAAACATTTAAAACTCTCTAATGTCTTCCCAAACCTAGGGGAGCAGTGTATATGACAGGATCTGTAACTCCAACAACTTTTTTCTCACAGGAAAAGTAAAATGATTACCTTTAAATAGTTGAAAGCTATAAGACAATGAAAAATATGAATTTATTCTAATTTAACTAATTTACTTAAGGAAAAGAAAGAGACAAAATACAATTATGCGTTCATCAACACCTGAAGACATTAAGACCTCTACTTCACAGACTGATGAAACGGCCGGTTACAATTTGTGAGCAAAGGTCCTTGTCAGTATTAGGTGCAGAATGTATCTCTCGGCAGGGACTGAACTAGACCAATTTATAGTAACTCAGTGGGATTATACTTTTTGTAAGTGGTCATATTTTGCACTCCAGCATCCAAGACAAATTAATCTTCCACCTTCTACAGCAGCAAAGGTATCTGGTTGGTGAAGAGGAATGGGAGTGGTTCATCATTAGTGACGGATTTTCTCAGCCTGCCTTTGCCTGCAACTGCTTCTGTTGATCCCCAAACTCCACCTAAGGACAAGGATAAAACAAGTCGTTGTCACAGAGCATTGCCACTGACTTTGGAAGGAGTGAAACTTTGAGCAAACACAGTAATGTGCTGGGTATGTGATCTAAGATGTCAGCCAGATGTGTTCAGTGGGCCATGGTGATGCACACAATTGAGTCAAAAGAAAATGAAAATAGAAGCATTTAATAGAAAACCAACAGGGAATCTCTTTCCTTCAAACTGTGGCTGTTGCTCTTTGATTACAATTGCCCAAGGCCCCACTCCATCTGGTCCATAGATTAGGATGTCACTGCATCAGTGAAAAATGAACCATTGCTGCAGATATATTAGTAGTTCTCAGGAGCTCTTCTGAATACAGGATCATCTGGCTATGGGATATTACCAGGATGGTATATAGCAGCAGCTGGATTTTTGGGTAGGGAGTCTCACTGTGAATATAGGTAAGTAGTATATAACATTTCTGGATGCACTGAAATCAAGGAACAGTGTAAAAGCCTTAATTTCCTACCCTCTCTCTCATCCAGCTGTACAACGGGAATAAAAGGAGAGAATATGACTTATTTCTTTTGTTAAACAATGAGCATTAATCTCTGCCAAAAGCAAAATGCCTGAGTGAGGAGTCTCATGGGTTATATCCCTACCCCTCACGCAGATTCAGTCTGCAGAAGTGACAATCCCTGCCTGCAGATGTAAGGCCAGGAGAGGTTTGGTGCTGCCAGCCTGCTGGGTGGCAGCTACCTCCCTTCCAAACAGGTGCTGCTCAGAGGGGAATGCACATCCTGCAAGCAGGTCTGCACTATGCATTCGGGGTCTCTCCTTCCCTCCCTCTATCCCACTGTTTTCTGTGCAGAGTCCTCTAATATGTAGCAGTACCATAGTAACAGCATGAGCTCAGAGAGGAGAGACCTCGGCTTCAGTCAGCAGGACTTTCTTAAGGGTAGGAACCTGTACCAGCAACAAAACTGATGTCTTTGATGTAGCTCTCACTAGACCTTCACTGAGAAGCAGAGTGTAGAATTAGCACAGGAGCTGCTAGATGTTTCTGTGCAGGGGCTTGTGCTGCTGGGTGAATGGGCAGGTCCCAGTCCCAGGGCACTGGGCTTGTTCCTCCATTTGGAGCAGACCATGAGGAGATCTAACTACGCTCAAAGCTTAGGGTCCAGGCCTGCTCACGCTAATGCCTCGGTGGCACCTACATTTACTGAATCCAAATGGTTTCGGAGTAAGTGCAGGGCATTCTGAAATGTGTCTCTGCTAAAGGAACAAGTTCCTGACAAGATTGCCACAGAGCAACTTAATGGGTTTCTGCTGCTGTTCAAAAGCTGTGAATATCTCTATTCATTCCCTTGGAAAAAAGGTTAATAAACTCAGAGAATCAGGGAATATTTCTGTGTAATAGCTCAGATGTGGGAAGAGGGGGCAGGGTGCAAAGGTGGCGGGTTTTGCCATATAAATACGCTAGGTACGCTCCTGAATTTCTTTCTAGAGGGGGCAAAGCTCAGGTCGTGTTCTGCTTACAGAACAGCCAAGGAAGAGCAAGGAGGGGGAAGAAAGGAGAGATCATTCTTGTGCAGAGCTTCTCTGAGTTACCCAACCAAAAACCCTGCCAGTGGGATTCAGTTCTTTCTCCAAACCAGTGGAGCAGGCACTGACTGCGGACATGACTGCCCCAGGGAATCACACCTCCAGGCAGAGCTGGAAACGAGGGCAAGAGAATCCATCATGAACTTTCTCTGCTCTCACAGGCAGGAACTTTCCCTGATTAGCTTCAGTGGCTGCAGTGCTCCTCTCTCTTACATAAATCATTGGCCAGGGTAGAATGGAGTGGGACCTGGGACACATGGTGGAGGAGGAGCTTCAGGCCCTGAACACAAAACGAGGAGAAAAGAAGCAGAGAGACACAGACTGGGAAGCTCACCAGAGATTTCAGCTAGCCCGGGGACCCTCCTGGACAGGAAGGGAAAGAGCTCTGTCTGCAGCCAAGCCTATGCCCGTGGCTTGTGGTTAAGAAAAGTCAGAGGTGGATGTGCCTGAAAGGCTGGAGCACCCATCCCATGGCCTCATCTGGAGAGATACCCAGTCAGTCACATCCACCAAGGAAAAGGGCTCTCCCTCACTTTAAATCATGCTTGGTGTTTGGGTGTTGTAGAATTAAAACCAAGCAAATTATAATCTCCCCTGCTGGGTCAGAGACATGGAAAGATTTAGATTCTGTTTTTCTCCTCATCAGCTGCACAAAAGCCTGAAGGTCTTGTGAGGACGCTCTTCCCTGTCACTCTGGCCACAGGGATATTAATCATGTAAAAATGGGGGGACGCGGGCAGACTCTGACAGACAACACTGCCTCGGTCTGGCAGGAACACGGACTTGCATCGCTGTGGTAAACACACAGCTCCTGCAGAGCAACAAATCTGGTCTCTTTGCAACACAAGGAGCTATTTGCATTGTACCTGTAAGAAAGCACCTGAAGAGACAGAATCACCATGACAGTGCGGGATGTGCTGACAGCACTGCTGTTGCATACCCTCATACCATGGATAGACGAGTTTCAAATGCCGGAATAACCAGCAGGCTGAGGGGTCTCAATTCTGCATTGCTGTAAGGATGACAGAAGAACTACGCTGGACTGGGGAGATCCCTTTTTTTATGCAAACATAGGCACAGATTGTGCTGGACAGAAATGGAGACTAAATGATTCTCTGTCCTTATCAACTGCAGGGCACTGCCAAGTAGTAGACAAACCTCTCTACTGTTCCCTTTACATTCCGTGGCCGAGCACTGAGATGACTGAGGATGTGACTTTTCCAAAGTTACAAATAAGTATGTGCCTGAAGCATGATCATGTATCTGAAGCTTCTCCTGATAACAGGATTGGAACTGATGGTAGAGACACGATGATAAAAAAATTACTCATCATGAAAGGGTCAGAAATGAGTAACCAGGATGAGGCGTTCACCTGTCTTCATACACAACTGCGGAGATAATTTTAGGTGACACGTCCCCAGTCAAGTATTAAGAGTTGCAGAGCAGCTTTTTGAATTATTCTTTTGTTTACAAAAACCACCTAGCAATCATAAGAAAACAAAATCCAACAATCCAGCCTCCTCTGAACAGTGTTATGAAAAAGAAAGCAGGAATTTTACTTGGCCTGAAAAACTACTACACACATAATCTAGAGGATGCTCAAGATCAGTCCTTTTTCCTCTCATGTTCCATTGCACACACTCTAATACCTGCTTCTATTGATCTGACATGCAGAAAACTAGGACAGCTAAAAGAGAAGTACCTGGTACATGCAGCAGCATGGCAGGTGTGATCTACCTTGAGGGTGATCAGACAGCCACAGCCAAAAACTAGGACATACGTGTTTGCCAGGAGGAATTTCAGAATGGACGCTGCATTCTAAGTAAAGCCAAGTAAAAAGACAAGTGCACAATCTGTCATTGCTGTCTGCACTGTCTCTTTCTTCTAAGGGCAGCTCTCTTCAAAAAGCCCCACATCAAAAATCACCAACCCAAAATCTCAGATAGTGTCACACAGTCCCAGTAGGGGAGGTGGGATGGGACCTCTGGACCTCACCCTGTTCAGCCACCCCACCCAAAGCAGAGTCACGTCCCTCTGCTAGGGATGCTGAAGGCAACTAGCAATTGAGCTAAAAGTTCTCACTTGTACTAACTCTGATGTGTTTTCATGGTTATGAACACAGGAAAATTTCCATTCAGCCATCTTAGAAATACTCAGGTCTTTGCTGCATTTAAGCATTATTTCTGACTGCTCTGTACATGTATTAGAATACTAAAGAGGCTTTATTTTAAAAGTTCAAGCTTGTTTTGGAAACATTGTTAATGAACATTACTCAGTACACTTGGTTGCAAAATAGGAAGTTACAGATGTTTGTAAATTATTTGTGGCACCACATGAAAATTATGAATTTGAAAAGCATTTATCAGCACAAAATCTTTTCATAAGTGAAGGAAAGAAGGATGAGAGTACTAATATCTGTGGCTATGATTACTGTTAGCAGTTGGCCATATCACTTGAATCCTCTAAAAAAGTAGGACAAACACCAAAAGAAAAGTAGGACATTTAATCACTCCACACCACCTGGAACATTCAGCACGGCATCAAGTGCATGTTCTCAGCATACTGAGATGCACTGGACAGATGAACCTGGAATATTTAAGTGGGAAGCAATGGCTACTGTATGAGGTTATGCCTGAAATATTCATCAGGAGAAGATAATTTAATGTTTTCTTACTTAAAAAAAAAAAAATGCCAGATCTTCTGCTCTACAAAATAAAGGGGAAAAAAAACCCCAAAACATAGTAGGGAAACTAATCCATAGGGTTTAATCAGCTTTTCTTATCACTAACAGCAGAGTGTCTTCTGGACCATCTTCTGCATCAACTTGATTTTTGCAGAACAGACTTTTGCATACCCAGAATCCCAAATTTGGCCTCAAGCAGCCACCTTATGTTACTACTCATATCCCATCCTGACATTCTTAAGCAGAAGGATTTGGGGAAGCTTTTTACAAAAAAAAAAAAAAGCAAAAGCCATTTTATTGACTTTGATGTTTTTGAATTGCTAAAATGGCATTTTGTAAGACAGAAAAAACATTCAGAAAAAAATATTCTGTCCAGTGTTACCTTCATTACCCTGACCCGCTGGTCCCTGCCAGAGCACATCCTTGTTCTCCTGAGTCCGCACCTGAGGTCCCTGTCAAGAGTGGTCTACAAAAGCAGCATTGCTCCCTCACCTCACTTATTTAGCCAAAAGTTCATTAGGAATGGCCAACAGCCCTCTTCCTTTCTTATAGGTTGGGGTCTCTCTGAGTAACTCGGCAGCATTTTTATGAAATCTCTACAGCTGTTCACCCTCTCTCATGCGTCATGAGAAACTTTGGCCTGAGTTAGAATCCTAGAATATCCTGAGTTGGAAGGAACCCCCAAGGATTGTCAAAGTCTGACTTCAGGCCCTGCACAGGACCACCCACAAGAATCCCACCGTGTGCCTGAGAGCATTGTCCAAACATTTCTTGAACTGTCAGGCTTGGTGCTGTGACCACTGCCCTGGGGAGCCTCTTCCAATGTACAACCACCCTCTGGATGAGGAACCTTTTCCTGATATCCAACCTAAATCTCCCTCAGCATAGCTTCAGGCCATTCCCTTGGGTTCTGTACTGATAACCACAGAGAAGAGATCAGTGTCTGCCCCTCCTCTTCCTCTCATGAGGAAGTTGTAACTGCAGTGAGGTCTCCCCTCAGTCTCCTCCAGACTGAACAGGCCAAGTGACCTCAGCCACTTCTCCTACAGCTTCTCCTCAAGGTCCTTCACCATCCTCATGGTCCTCCTCTGGACACTCTCTAATAGCTAAATGTCTTTTTTACATTGTGTCACCCAAAACTGCACACAGGATTCGAGGTGAGGCCGCCCCAGTGCGGAGCAGAGTGTGACAACTCTCCAGTTTGTCAAGGTCTCTCTGCAGGGCCTCTCAGCCTTCGAGGGAATCAACAGTTCCTCCCAGTTTAGTCCTGCATCCAAGTCACGGCTAAGAATGGAGCCCTGTGGAACCCCCACTAGTGACAAGTCACCAGTCTGATGTCACCCCCTTCACCGTAACCCTTTGTGCCTGACCCGTGAGCCAGCTGCTCACCCATCGCATGCTGTGTTTATCCAGCTGCGTGCTGGACATTTTGTCCAGGAGGGTGCTATGAGAGACAGCATCGAAAGCTTTACTGAAATCCAAGAAGATTACATGTACTGGCTTCCCTTGATCAGCTGGGTGGGTTACCTTGGAAAAAATAGTTATAGACTATACTAGTTAGGNGTGATCAGCTGGGTGATCAAGGGAAAAAATAGCTATTTCCAAAATAATTATTTTGGAAAAAATAGTTATAGACTATACTAGTTAGGAGAGGCTACCACCACTAAAGCTTTTTCCATGATGAGGTCAGATCTTGCCCCTTGGTTATGTTTCCACCTTCCCCTCGCAGGATGTTCATGCTGTTCATGGCTGCATGGCATCCTTGTGAGATTGGTGCTTTCCATGCGTGATTGGAGACATTTCTCCAGTTTCTCATGGCCATCCCATTGGTTGGACTTAAACTGCAAAACCCAGGTACCTCACAGACATAATTTCTTCTAACTGGCTATTCTGAAATATTTTCGGTTTGTCGTTTGTTTGTTTGTGATTTTGTTTTACTTGTGGGTTTTGTTTTGGTTTTCTTTGGGTTTTTTGTTGTTGTGTTTTGTTTGGTTGGTTTGGGTTTGGTGTTTTTTTGGGTTTGGGGTTTTCATATTTTTTTTTGTGGAATTATTTTTGTTTGTTTTATTGGTTGGATGGTTTTTTTGTTTGTTTGTTTTTGTTTTTGTGGGGGTTTTTTTGTGGGGGCGGGGGCAGCACCATGGCTATTTTTATTGATGTGGAAAAAAGGCCTATTCACTTTTGTCCTCTGCTACGCTCCATCTCGTCGTGCTCCCGGCAGTGTCAGCGCTGGCAGCCAAGAGCCCATGACAATAGGTCCTCTCGGGGGCTGGAGCAAGGCAGCGAGCGCCGGGGCTCTGGGAAGAGTGAAGACTCTTTTCCTTGGGATTGGCGCTGTTTTGTTTGTTTGTTTGTTCGTTTGTTTGTTTGTGTGAAGTGCGGCCGGGTGCGTGCGCGGAACGCCGGGGCCGCGGGAGCCGTTTCCAGCCGAGCCGG
>VZTI01004487.1:904372-957810 GCA_013397865.1 Struthidea cinerea
CGGGCGGGGAGGCGGGAGGGAGAGATGGAGGGAGGGAGAGCGCCTAAAGTGGGGGTCGTCTCTTGGAGGGCCCCGGCACCCAGCGGGGATGGGTCTCGCTCCCGCTTCAGCAGCTGTGGGCGTGGGAAGCTCAGTGCCTTTTTATGCCTTCCCACCGCGGCCGTGTTGTAAGACTGGGGCGGGTTCAGGCGGGAGGTTTAAACAGAGGGGGTGTCAGGCTGGCGTGAGCAATTCTAGGGCCTCTTGGAGAGGAGAAGGTTTTCTGTCTTCTAACCTAAAAAAATAATGTAATGAGCCATACGACTGTGTTCAGCTTGCCTGCTTTTAGTCTGTATTATAAGAATGACTGGAACCAGGCCTGCAGGATGTGCTGAGGGTGGCCCATCCCACTGTGGTGGTCCTGTGCCCGTGGGTTTTCCCACCTCCTTTTTGCTGTAGCAGAAGTCCTTGTCCCTTTCTTGAGGCCTGGCACCGGCAGCAGCCTTGTGCTGTCCCTCCCTGGTGTAGTCTTTGCTGTTGTCGCCCACCCAGCTGGAAGGAGCCTGTCAGCTGCTCCTCCCATAAGTTATACCTAATGTTGTCATTCCCACTGCTTACCTGTGGAGCAAATGCCCCTTACAGTATGCAAAATCCTCTTAAAAAAAAAAAGCCGGGTTTATATTTTAATACCTGTCCTTCAAGATTATGGTTAATGCATATGACTAAATTGTAAGTGTAGCCAGATTATTTTAAAAACTGTTACTTTTGGTTCTGCTGTTTACTGTCACTGTCTTAATGTTTTTTTAATTTAGTCAGGTTTTTTAACAGTGCTCTTTTCTGCTTACATTGAAATGCTGCCAAAGTCTCAGTGGAAAAGTTAGTAAAATAAATCTGTTTATGTTGTTTTTGTACCCTCTTTCTTCACGTCTTTTTGCCTGGGGACTTTGGCATTAAATCAGTCTTTGTTTTGCATGGTACGTCTACTTTAGTTGCTTGCTTCTTACCTCAAGCACTGGGGCTCAGCCGGCTTTCAGAGAAGGGCTTGGGGGTCCTGGTGGACAACAAGCTGTCCCTGAGCCAGCAGTGAGCCCTGGGGGCCAAGAAGAGCAATGGAATCCTGGGGTGCATTGGGAAGAGCATTGCCAGCAGGTCGAGGGAGGGGATCCTGCCCCTCTGCCCAGCCCTGGTGAGGAACAATCTGGGGTGCTGTGTCCAGTCCTGGGCTCCTCAGGACAGGAGGGACAGGGAGCTCCTGGAGCAGGGCCAGCAGAGGGTGACAGAGATGACAAAGGGACTGGCTCGGGGAGCTGGGCCTGTTCAGCCTTGAGAAAAGACGACTGAGAGGGGATCTCATCAATGTTCATCGGTATCTGAAGGGAGGGTGTCAAGAGGGTGGGTCCAGGCTCTGTTCTGTGGTGCCAAGCAATAGGACAAGAGGCAATGGGCACAAACTGATGCTCTGGAAGTTCCACCTGAACACGAGGAAGAACGTTTTTACTGTGGAAGTGAACACTGGAACAGACTGCACAGAGAGGGTGTGGAGTCTCCCTTACTAGAGATATTCTAGAACCATCTGGATACAGTCCTGTGCAAGGTACTCTAGGAAAACCCTGCAGGTTAGAGCAGGTGAACCACAGTGATCCTTTCCAGTCTTACCCATTCTGTGATTCTGTGACTGCAGGGCAAGCAACAAAAAACTCTCCTTCCGAATTTTTTCCTTGAAAATGCTCATTACGTGTTGGGGTTTTTTGACGCTTCCATGTAATGTCAGTGAACTTGCATTCAGCTTTGTCCTCTGATAAATTGAACTTTGAATTTGGATAAAACAGTAAAATGTAAATGAGTAATTATTTGAAGTTCTATCATTCCAAATACCTTTTAGCCAAAAGAATAAACAATGTACAAAATGAGGAGGAAGAAATTGCTTGGTGGCATTCATATGAGGGGCTGGCTGGTGGGACAGAGCAGCCTGTGCCCTTCCCAGGTACCCAGCTTATTTAAGTGGCCTCATTGGTCTTCTGTTGCCACAGATACTGATGACAGCAGAGGGCAAGTCAGGCCCAGGTCCTATGGAGAGCTACTGAAATAGACATTGACAAAAGACTATACCTGCTCCTTGTGCATATGGAGAGTGGGCACTTGAGGAAGCCTAGGAACAGTGACAGACACAGCCAGTGTGTCCCCTTTGTGTCTTTTGTGTCTGGAAGTTCGTGCCTGTGTGCTGTTGGTTTCAGCTGTACATTGATTTCTGGTGTGGTAACAGTGAAATTGTGTTCGGATAACAGAGAACGTGGAGCGTGCCACAGGTGACGTAGTGGGGAATAAGGAGGAAAGAATGAAAGGCAAACAACCCAAAAAGGAATCTCTGGTATCTAAATTTTAGTGCATGGAGGTTGTTTGCCTCAAGTATACGTGTGGTGTTTTAACCCAGATGATGTACTGGGGGGAAAAAAATTTTTGCATATCCCATTCTCCAATCTCCCCTTTTATCTGTAAAGGAAAATACAGCATTTCCTTAGCAGACACTGGAAATGCAAGGTAGGAAGTCCTGTGATGACAAACAGCTCAGTGAGACTTTGATGTAGGCCATAGCTACTGCTTTCAGAGTTTTAAACACTGTTTGGAAGCACTGACAACTGTTTAGCAATTTCTGGGCCATTCTCTGTGGAGGGTTGTTTTATCCAGGTTAGAGAAAAACAAGGAATGTCAAGAGCCTGATGGTAAGAGTGTAAAGAAGAATTCAAAGGTGGTCTCAACAGCCCTTTGTCATACTCTGCATGGTGACGACCTTGCCTTGTGGCAGGTGGACAGCAGGGAATAGGCCAGGATCCCACTCTGCAGCTTGTGGGGATGGCTTTTGGTGTGTTTTTGTACATTCCCTCTTCCCAGTTTCTTTGTCTATGTCCCAGTTGTGCTGGGGAGCAGAGAGATGCCTTTTGCCCCATGCACAGACTGCAGCAGGCAGCACTGGGAGAGGTTAGTGAAGGATCTGTATGGACCGTGTTGGCCCTAAGGCTTGCTGTTACCCACAGCAGAGGCTAAATTGCTGTGTGTGAACCATACCGGACTAGACTGGTGTTTGCCCTTTGAGAACACCTTAAAAGTGTAGTGAGGTCTTGTGCTTTGGTTTCTGGCATCGCAAGTTCCTGATGAAGGGCCTTCCTTTAGCACAGCGTTGGCTCAGATTAGCCTCTGACTTCTTGGAAGCAGCTGAGGTGTTGCTCATTTATTTGCAGCGAAGAAAATTTGTTTGCCATCCTGGATCCCTCTTTCTGTCCTTGTGGATCTTCTAAAATATTTCTCTTGCAAGGAGAAGATGATTTGCTTTTTTGACTTCTCAAGGTTCCTTCTTCTTTTGGATGCAGCAGCCATGATGCCCATGTTAAGTGGAGCTATTGTAAATAACAATCTGTCCTGCAGATAAATGGCAGCTCTTCTGTAGTCAGTTTCTACAAGCTCTTAGGGACAGAAGAGCTCTGAAGTATTTCCTTAAAACTTTGGAGGGCACTGTATGGACAAGAAGAATGTTACGTTTTCCAGGCTTGTTCCCAGCACCTCTTCCCTGCCTGGAAATGGACAGGGGTGTCCCCCTTCTGCACCCTGAAGACTGTACTGTGGAGCCTGATGTGGATGCCGTTGTGCTCCCTAGGGTGTAAAGGGAAGAGGGGCACTGGAATGTGATGGATCTTTGATTAGTTGGTCTAAAGGTTGTGGATGGCAATAACTGTAAAGGTCAAGGAGCTGCTTAGTCTTGGCACTTTCTTCCTGCAGCATTTAGTTTCTGGGTCAGGGTATTTGCCTTTCAGTTTGGGAGGTGTTTGTTCAAATACTGACTGATTCAAAAGTAAGGAGTTTTGGATGGGCAGGTAGAATAAAAGGAGGAAACCTTGTGCTGATTCCCCCTCCCCCATATGTTACTCAGCCCTTCTAAGCATGGGATAGTACAGAAGGTATCTCTTCAACAGGGGTGTCAGTCAGGAGGTGGCAAAGATTTTTCATGTGTGAAGTGATAGGTGTTATGTCTGGTTGAACTACTGTTAACTAAAACCCTATTGCCATTCTTGCAAAACAGTAATGAATCTTAAAATTCCTTTTGTTCTCATAAAAGAATACATTTTAAAAATCCATTGTCTTGCATTTAGGATAGCAAATACTCTTGTGGTATCTGAGAAGCAGGAGGATAACTCAGTGTTGCTACATGGGAGGTTGTCTTTAATTTTTCTGGATTGCATGAATTTATACATTAGGCTCATTTTAATCTATAGCATATCATGCTGAGGGTACAGGGGACACTTAATTTAATATCCTAGAGCAAAGCTTGGAGGGTATGCGATTGTCAGATGTGTGCTCACACACAGTAACATACTTCTGCTTAGCATACACAGGTGAGGTTGATTACAAATAAAGTAAAGATACCAAATGATTGTTCTAAAATTTTCACTAAGTTTAGAATCTCCTTTCCCCTTTATGTCCTGGGTCACCTTTCCTGACTTGAGCTGCAGCTGTTCTTTGTATGCCCAGGTGGTGCAGTGAGTTACCAGCTCTGTCAAATCAGCAGAAATGAAATCTCCAGCGTGATGGACATCAGCTTAACTGATTGTCAGATTTGACCAGACTGTTCCAGTGATGTCACTACATAAGTCACCATCACCATGTCAGGATGGAGACCCTGGATATTCTGCTGAGGCAGTGGACTCATCACATACTTAGTTTTACTCTGTATATGTTAAAGTATTGACATTCTCAGTAGAAAATGCTGGCAAAGCACCTGAGCCTTTGACTGCCTGCCAGTAATCCTGAGTGGTACTGTTATCTACAATTTGAATGTTAGTCTCTGCGTGTTTGCCAGCTGATAACTCACTTTGTCACCTTTCTGCATATACTTCCTGAGTAGCTGACTTTATTTCATCAAAACTTTGTCAAAAAAACACAGTAGAAATTCTGAGTCTTAGGTAAAGCTGATGAAACCTAAGATTGGTCTTTCATGCCCTTCCAAGGCCAAGATGGAAGTAAATGCTAATATCCAGTAAAGAGGATTCTGTGCTCTTGCCGTATTAGAAGCAGACAAAAAAGCTCTCTGCTAAGATAAAATCTTTTTCAGGAGTTCTGTTACAGCTCCTGAGGATTGATCCTGTGTGCACAGCTTTGGTCAAGTTTCTCCTCACAAAACTCTGTGTTTTGATGCAGACACTGAAGCTGGAGAGTTTTTAGGCTTCTTCATGCTTGAGTATATTTAATAGTCTTAGATTTAATGCTGATAACCCATTTTGAAATGAGATCCTGAGCTTCTTTATACATTTGTGGTGTGATCACTTTTAGGGGAGTTGCTTTGGTTGAATCTAAGGCAGACCCTTGCTGCAGCTGAGAGCCTCAAACAGCTTCAGTTTGACTTTGTTGTCTTCTGCTTGTTGCATTCATTGCTGCCCTAGGTGACCTCTCTTCATGGGAGCTGTCCTTTCTACCCTGGCTGCTGCTGGCACTTGGGCACAGGACTCAGTCTCAGCTTGGGGAGCATCCATACTAAATTGTGTACATCTTTGTGCTTATGGGTAAGAGTGTTAATTCCCTATTCCAACTGAAAACAGTCAGGACCGGAGCAGTGGCCACCAGTCCTGCACTGGGGGTGTTGCAGAGAGATCAGAACAGCCCTGTCCAGACGAGTCGTACGGATGTTGTGCTCTCAGAGCGTTGTGTTCTGGCAGCCTGGCACAACTGGGGCGTGGGGAGCTCTGCACAGTTGCTCTTGTGTCCCTTCTGTGTTGGTTCCATCCTTTGGTGGAAAACATCCTGCTCTGTTCTCTACAGAGTCTGTGCTGCAGTGGCTGCCGGCCTTGAGGCTTTACTGGGAATGTTCTGTCTGTGGGTTCAGCCTAGGACAGCCTCTTTCTTCCATACCCTCCTGCCATTGTTTGTTCCTCTCCATTTCCCAATTTTTTACTGCTTAAGCAAGTTGGCCCAGCTGTAAGCTGTGTGATGCTTAATTCTCACAGCAGGAAGACAGCCCTGAGTTGGCCAGCAGATGCAACACTGCTTGTCTGTTTGGCTTTAAGGCCGAATTGTGTAGATAAGCCCTTAGGGGAAATGTAAAGTAAAAATTGATTTTTAGTTTGCAGTGGATATGGTGCAAATCAGAAGAAATCTCTGTGTGCTCTTTAAGGCAGTGCAGCAATTTCCCTCAGCCTCCACCTGCTCGTGTTTGAGCTTTGTTGAAAGGGCTTTGTTACTATCTAATAGTAGGCAATAAAGCACAAAAAACTCAACAAAATCCTATGATTATTATTTAGTCTCTTCTTCTCTGAGAGCTGGTGAGTAGTCATATTTTGAGAATTTTAAGAAGTTACCTGTTTACTGGTTTTCACATTTTTCTAGCTGTATTTCTTGATTGTTATGATTTGCACAGGACTTGCAGGCCCACTTGTGGTACTTCAGGTGAGCCACATGAGGTGAGTAAAGACAACAGCTGTGATACAGGAGGAGGACTGCTGTTCTTACAGCTGCCCTGTGAGTGCGCTTGTGCTGTTTTTTCTGAAATTTGAAGCCAGTTAAGTGTTGACATAGTATTTTAAGGAAATAAAAAATTTCCTGTTACCTGGCATCTTTAAACCAAACTTGGGGCATCGTTAAGATAAACTCAGATGACTTTGAAATATGTCCTAGTTGAATAAGTGGAAATCCTCTGAGTATGGCTGGGATGATATGGGATTCTGGGTGCTGTGCTGCTGGAGAAGTGAGACAAATCACCTGGAAATTGCTGGATGGTAAATGATTCTTCTAGTCGCAGAATCTAAACTTTTCCTTTGACACCCAAAATGGTAAGTGTCAAAGTAGACTTTTTCTGTCTCTTTAAGTGCTTTGGTGCAGGAGAAAATCAGCATAAATGGTGACATCTAAACTGTCAAGCTTAATTTTTATGGGTGAGACTCCACTGAGGTGAATCCTTGACAGTTGTTTTGAGGATCTTTGCAGGCTGGGAAAGCGAGCACAGTATCTTCTGCTTGCATTTGGAAAGTGTTGCTGGACTCCATTTTAAAGGGAATTAACACTGAAGCTGGGGGCACCAGGAAAACAGACTGGCTGACAATGTGACAGAGCTTGACTTCTGAACAAAATAGCATTAATGTGAAGTCAACAGATAACGTGGGTTTGGCTGGGATTTGTTCAGAAGGTTAGGACAGCAATTCTCAAAGACATCGACTGTGCAGCCATCATATGATAGTGGGAGTTTCTTGATATCCCATAATATTTCAACTTTACGTATTGAAATTGCCGTTGTTTTCTGTTTGCTTTGGCCACACATAGTCACGGGGCGGGGGGGAAATGTCCCTATGTGAGGGCTCATGCCCTCAGTGGCACAGTGTGGACTTAGCCTGTCACGCTGTCTTGATTGAGCTGGAATTAGCTGTGACACTGCTGTCCCACAGCTTGGAACACCAACCTTTTCAGAGGCAGTTATTTTAACTGGGGCACTTTCATCATTTTACTGCAATCACACCCAAGGCTGTTGCTCCTCTAAGTAATATTGCAGGTGTTTAATACAAGTTATCTGCTCCTTTGGTTTTAAGGAGCAAATATGACAGCATGCCGCTGAGGATTTTTTTTCCGGACATTCCAGTTACTTGTTATTCTGATGAGGTATTATTCACATATTTTCTTTTTCCATGCTTGAACTCTTTCCTTTGTCTTTTCATTATTACCAGGAATAAATCTGTGGCTTTTATACCGTAGTTATTTTCTCAGAACCCAGTTTTATACCTTACCTGAAGTCACCCTACTTCTCATTTTATGGCATTGCAGCATCTCTTGGTGATGTCAAAAAGAGCAGCTTATATAGTTCCAGTGACAGATAAATACTGTAAACCAGTGGAATGAAATAGATGGCACTTGGGTTTGGCCTTGCCTTGCCTTCTGTTCTGCCGTTTCCGTGGCAGGGTTTGGCCTGATGAGCCACACTTTGGGGCAGAAGGGTGCTGTTCTCCCGGTCACTTGTTTCTGTCTGGCTGGTCTTTAATCCTTTCGGTTGGTATAGTGTTCATTTTGGTATGCTGACTGTGAGTGGGGTTTTTGGTACTTGATATTTTGAGACAATAATATATGGTCTTGCCAGGCATTGGCAAGGACAAGCTGAAGGATGGGGAGTGTCTGATACCTCGAGGACAGGCAAGACTCTGGGCACTGCAGAACAGTATTCCCCATTTTGTCTGCAGGGGAAATAGGACATTTTTGGGGCTGGGGAAGAAACAGACTTCTGTTCCTCACTCAGTAGCTGTGTCTCCAGTGCTTGCCATCCATACCCTGCTTGCCAGTAACAAGCACAAGGATTAGTTGGGAATGTATTTCTGAAATGACCATCTGTGATATATCTAATGCTGATCATCTCTCTTTTGTTTTTAAACTTCACTTAACGAGTGTAGCGTTTTTCACCTCTCTGAGTTACTGCTTTGGGCCATGCTCAGGTGGCATTAAGGTGTGTTTGGCTTGCAAACTGATGGAGAGGGGAGTTCACAGTTGTAATGCACCAAGACTTAAGTCCTCTGTAAAACCCTTCTACACTGCCAGAATGGTAAGTACCTGCAGTGTAAATATCAGGCAGCGAGAACATTGGAAAAACCCACACCTGAGCTCTGGAGTACGGTTATGTAGCAATTTAAGAAATAAATCACAGTCACACGGTGTGCCAGAGTTTATGTAATCTCAGCACACTTGGCATCCTGATCTTTGTTTTCTGCTTTTCTTTCCTCTAGAAAGAATGTTCGTGTGCACATGCAGAAAAAAAAATATGCATGTGTGCATAAATGGGGGTGTTTTATCCTTAAAATGTTTTGGGTTGGTTTTTTTTTTTTTTTTGTTTCAGTGTTGTCAAACTGGGTGTAAAAGGGGTATGTACCTACATTTTAAAAATGAGCAAATTGTTTTAAACTTACATAACGTAATGTCCGCTCTCTTTTCTGTCTTACCTGATAGCGATAACCTGCTACGAAGAGCTGCATGCCAAGAAGCCCAGGTAATACTGTTTAAAGTAATAAAATTAGATAAAATCTCCCTCTTATCTTGGTTGTGCAGGGCTCCTGAGATTTTCCCAGCGGGCCTTTCCTACGTGACAAGCCTTATAATGATGCCATCTGTGTTCTTTCCCTTCATGCCCGGGGTGGACAGGGCCCCCGGCCTGCAGCCGGGTACTGCCCCTTGTGTGCCCAGGCTGCTGCTGCAGGGGAGTGCAGCGTCATCCTTGGGGTGATCTTAGTCACTGCTGGAGCTACCCAGACCTCCATTGCTGCACATGTAATTGCTCTGTGCCTGTAAAGTTCTGGTAGGAAGATGATTTGTTGGTAAGAGTGAAATCCCAGCCCCACAGTCTGGGCAGAAGCAGCCCAAACCGCTTCAGGTTCAGTGCTCAGCTGCAGAGACCTTGCTCTTGTCTGTTTGACCCTGAGCGACTTTGTCAGGGATGCCAGCTATGATGACTGACTGACCCAGCTCTCTAGAGACCCGTGTACTGGGAACTTAATGGGGACAGCCTGGTTGCTGATCAGTGACAAGAAGGCCAGTGTTCGGGGGGAGAGAGTTAGTCTCTCAGGGTACTGACTGTTGCATTTCATAGTTTGTGGCCTGCGTGGGCAAATGGCAGTAAACAAACTCCCATGCTGTAGTATTCCCACAAAGAAATCTTGTCCTTAATAAGCAGTCTTTTGGAGGTGTGAGTGCTGCTGCCTATGGATGACATCACTTCTGTAGAACTTCAAGAGTTTTTACCTCCCACAAATAAAGTTTATTCTAAACCTGCTTCTTCGTGACAGATCTTTAAGATTTTGCAGGGTGTAACACGGCTTCCATCATTTGCTATGTCCTGGGGCCTGAATAGAAGGGTAAAAATTATTTTTCTCAGTAGAGAAGTGTTGTGCACCTGAATTATCCCAATTTTAGCCTGTCTGCTGTTGAGGGAAAGATTTTCACAGCAACTTGTCTTGTGCAATGGATCTTCATGGCAGAATAGATGTAAGGGAACTCACTGCTCACGAAAGAACAAGGAAAATCTTTCCCTGAAAATACTGCTTTCATAAACCATACTTGTAATTTCAGAGTCTTATGTTTTCAATATTCATTTTTACTGCATAATAACAAAGTGATAGAAGTTTTTAATATCACAAAAAATAGCCATTAATGCCTCAGTATTTGAAGCATGCTGACCAAATTAAACCAATTTTTTTAAAGGACCTGATGAAGTGGTTTGTGTGTGTTGTAAAAAAGGTGTGAATGCTAGGGAAAACAGTGGTACCAGCAGATAGTTCAGTTCTCGAAATCCTGAATTTCCTATTTCTTCAATCCAGTTATTAAGTGACAGGTTCTATTCCGTTATGGCTTATTCTTACAAATGAAAATACAAAAGCACTGTCAGTAGAGCTTCCTACAATTTTAGTGGTTAAAGCCTGTGAAAATATCCTGCAGAAGACTCCTGCATTATAAAGGAATGAAGCAAAAAGCCTAGTAATCAATTTTTGCTGTAATTTCCATTCTCACTGATGTGTCAGTGCCAAATAGTGCTTGAAAACACACAGCAATACTGCATTAAGGCATTAAGTGTCTGGTATGTTCTTCAGAATAACAACAACCTAAAATTGTTTGAAAAATGCTACTTGCTTTTACGTAAGTGCTGTATATAAGTAGTGGGAAAAAATAGAGGCAAACTTACCAAAGAAGAAGTTTAGTCTGAATAAAGTGTGTCTGAAGTTCTTACCATTTTTACATTGGATTTTTAGGTTTTTGGGCCTGTTACGTTATCAAATTCATGAGGGAGCTGCCTTTCTGACAAAGTATCCACTACAGCGGTATTTCCTGCAAAGGTTCCGCCACGAGTGTTTGAATTTAAATTGCAGTTCATGACAGCCTTGGTGTGGCAAATGATTATGGAAAGATTTTTTTAGTAAAAAATCATATTTATCGTATTTTTAACATGTTACACCTCTGTCTCTGGAATAAGTCAGTGTCAGCTTGGACTTGCTTGGCAAATCAGTCTTGCTGATTGACCTTGTTCTTGCTGAACTCTGGCATGTATTAGAGGTGCTGTTTACCTGGCAAACAATTCACTCAAAGATAGTTTTCTGTAAAAGAATATAGTTTCTTTGCTGGTGTTCATAAAGCACTATAAAAGCTTTGAATAAAGGGTTTTACATAGTTGTAGAATAGTGATTATCACTTTAGAAGTCCAGAAATACAATACCTGGAAGTGTGCATTTGACAAGAAAGTGAAAAAGGCATTGGCTTACCTAATTTATACCTTCATATATATATCTAATAACCATTTTTATGGTTATAAAGACTGTAAGTTGTCTTTAGTTATGTTCTGCTCTGAAAGACTTCTAGAATGTTGCATTGTTATTTTTTTTATTTGCTGTCTTACAAATCAGCATTTGCTTTAGAAATTCCCCTGTATGTAACATAAATGTCTAAGTATATTACATAAAGAAGCAATTATGTCATTACTCATAAAATCTTTATGAGCCTTGTTGGGTTGTTTAGACCCTTGTTAGATTGTTTGGAGCATGCAAATACATCACATTGTGCCCCCCAAGCAAATAATTAGTTGTTTCTAACAGCTGTAACATGCTAGAGGTCCCCTATTCCCCAATTCCCACCCAACAATTGCAATATAATAAATTGGTCTGTTTTCCAGCTGATCTTCGAGTAAAGCTTAAGAGCTATTGATTTGTTTCACTTTCTTTCAACATTTTTTTACTCTCAGCAGCTTCTCTCATCCTTTTTCTTTCTTGAAGAAGAAATCTGGATGTTTTAAGCAGCACAGCCAGCTGTAGCCTTCTTTAAACTGAGGTTTCCTGAGCAAAGTTTGCAAGTGGAATTAATAATAGATTTGAACAGCTACCAACCATTAAAATGTACTGTTCTTTGTGTACAGTATCACCTTCTTCAATATAAAAATTCCTGCTAGGGATTTAACTTTCAGGGTAAAGGGGAAAAAAAGCCAGGGACAGTTGACTGGGCCACGTTCAGCACAGTAGTCTTTGGTTCCTGCTCTGGGGCTTCTGGATGGTATTGCTGAACACCTTGTCTTTCTTGTATTCAAAACCAGTTCGATTTGGTGTGTTAGTGAGCATGCCTTCAAAGTGACCTTCTGGAGGCTTGCAGAGTGGGATGTAACATGCGTGGAAGTTTTGCATTTCCTTGCCTCTCCTCTGCTGAACAGCTTTGGAAATAGGTACAAGGTGCAAGAGGCTTTATGGAGGAACTCTTACAATTTAAAGTATTTTGTATACTAAAGAATTTAAAATTGAGGTGCCTCTTCAGAATTGGATTAAAAGTTGAAGAGGAATTGAGTGATTTTTATAGAGAGAGATTAGTTAAAAAAAAGTGTGAGGAGCAGTGAACTTGCTTATTGGTCAAGGCAGATTCTCTTGTAATTATCTTTCCTGTCTTCAAAAACTGAAGCATAGAAAATACTAAAATGAGTAGAAGAGATAGAGGAATTAGAGTTCAGAAGTTGGAAAAAATGCAGAAAGAAGGTGGCAGGCAGGTGTATGGGAATTACATAAGGAAAGAAAATCAGGTAACCTTGGAGTCAAGGAGAGCTCCCTGGATCTCTGCCCATGGCAGAAAACCAGAGGTTGACAAAAACGAAATGGTGGTGGAATTGTAAAAATGAGCTAAAGAGTACTTAATGACAGTGATGTGAGCTGCTGCTAAGAGTGCAGGTCTTTGAATAGGAGACCCGTACAATGGCTGAAGATGGAAGTCATTTGAATGTCATAAGGCTTGAAAGCCCATTGACATTTGTAGAGATGCATTATTTTGAACTGTTTTAGCAGTGTGCTTAAAAGATAAACTGAGCCCTGCTCTTTTTCTCTTACTTAGGCTTTTGGCAACCAGCTGATCCCTGCCACTGTGCCACTGAAGAAAGCAACAGTGTTCCTCAACCCAGCAGCTTGCAAAGGGTAAGATTCCTCCTTTTCAGCACTCTCATTTGAGGCACTCTTTCTTCATTTTTGCTCTGCTATCCACTATAAAAGCCAGCCAGATTTTTGAGCTCATTTTTGCCTCCCTCTGATGCCAAGCTGGTGCTATGTAACTATGCCAAACTTTATTTCACCAAAAATATTGGGATGAGAAATAGAATTAGTTGCTTGAGGTGAAAGAATGATTTCTAAATATATATTTTTTTTTTCATTTTTTTCTTTAATCCTGTCTTTCGGCCTTTGTCATTCCTTCCTATGTGGAATTCCTTTGTATTCCTTCTAAACTTTTGCATGTGATATATTTCCATCTTCAAAAACTGTAGAAATAAAAGATGACCTTGATTGCTTCAAGACTTGAAGTTGGCAAGAAGTGATCTTACTTCTGTGGAAACCTGCCCTTGAAAGGGATGTGCCCACAAACGGAGAGGCTAAATATGGGCTGGGAGCAAGACTCCTGGAAGAGGTCGGCTGCTATTTTTATGTGCTCATTAGCAGAAAAACCATAATCTTGGATATGATGTGTGTCTCTATCTGCTGATCAGCTAAGCTTTGGAATAGCTGCATTTTGTGGAGGGGCAGAGAGTTTTTACTGCCAATATGAAGAGAATAATATACCTGACATGGAAGTGCTTGGACTCACATGCTTTTGTTCAAAACACTCATGACTGGAAAACGCGAAGTATTAATCAAGTCTCATGTTTCTACTTGTAAACAGTTTATAGTTAGTGGTATAATTATTTTATTGTGCCATGACAGGCATAAAATGTATCAGTCCTATAACAAAAAAGGATCAGATAGAGTTTTGCTTCTAACCTTATTAAATAATATGTAATAATAAATATTTGGGATTTTTAAAATGTTTCTGAAAACCTACATGGGCCTTCTTTGTGGTCCTTAAAGGCTGGTGCTTTGTAAGTCATTAATTTTCTAATAAATTTCTTTCTGGAGATCTTAATTTGTTTTGATGGGTCTTTAAAATTATTTTTGGCAAAAGCTAGATACCATCTTTTGCATTTATTAAAACTGCAACAAAACCCTGACCACTGAGATATGGGACTTCAAATTTAATACATTTGAACCACATGAAATCTCATCTTTCCTGACTGTCATGTTGAGTGACTGATTGTGGAGATTGAATGCTTGGTTTTAAGTAGATTTCTTCTTGCTATTCATTTGTTTCTTTTCCTTTTTAATATTTTTTTCAGCTACCAGAGTCATTAAATAGTTCTTACTCTATTATTTCTAGCAAAGCTGGGAACCTTTTTGAAAAGAACGCTGCACCAATTTTGCACTTATCTGGCTTGGATGTAACTGTGGTTAAGGTAAGAGCTGATAGGTTCTGCTACTATAGAAGTAGTGACTGCTCTGCTTTCTCCTCTTGAAGAATTTAAATTCAAAGCTGTATGCATTTGAAATTCTCAGTTGTCCTGTAGACATCTTATGGGAAGAAATAAATACTGAGATACTAAGCTGATACCTAATCTTTTTAATTCACAGTTAGTTTACGAACAGTGTAGTGAGATTTTAATTTTCAGCTAAAGCAGTACATATGCTTGTTTGTCTGTCTAAAGCAGCCCTTCTATAATTCATGTTTGAGAGAAAACTCTAAATATTTGAGTGGTGGCTAGCGGTGCGTGCCCATTGCTGTTGAATTTGTTATTTCTGCCTGAACTTGAAGAATTCAAAAGTGAGGAATTTTGACATGCAGTTGAGCTGTTCAGATTAATTAAAAATAGCATTTTATCTTTACACTGAAATTATTTCTGTGTCTCTCCAAATAATTCAACGTTCCCATCATGAAAGCAGAACACTGAGCTCTAAATGGTGTAAATTAACAAACAGGTTTTCTTTGGAAAGACAAGAACAAGGAAACATGAAGGAATTCTGATCTTTTTGCAGGTTTTTGAGGCTGTGATATGTGGATTGCTTAATAGTCAGTGTGTCCTAACAGCAAAGTATTCTAATATGCATCTTTCTGCCTTGGAATCTTTTTCACAAGGTTTAGTGTTACGATGCTGTTTTTATTAGTCCCTTTCTCTGATCATTAAAAATACCTCGTCCCACCCTGAGAGAAGAAATTATTTTGCAAGACTTAAAACTGGTGCTTGGTAGCGTCAGACCTGACAAGTTGGCAAAACAGGACTGGGCAAGGAAGTGAGGCTGAGATGGCTCTGCAAAAGACATTCATTTTGCTGAAAACAGTTTTGATGGTTTAAAAAGTCAGTACTCTGTGCTGCTAAATATGTTGTCAGTGGCTTTCAGGCAGTGGCCTCTTGTGTAGTTGATGCTGTGTTTCAGGAGATGCATTTGAGCACTTTGACTGTTAAAGATACTGGGAGTTTTTCTGCAGGAGCATGGTTGGCTTCTGGATTTGTTTCAATGTAAAATTACCTGGAAATATGATTATTGCTATGTTATTCTAGATCTTTTGAGTAAGATTTGCTCTGATATTTCATTTAACCTGTGTGTGTTAACCTGTGTATGTTTCTTGCACATATTATATTATGCATCAAACTGGTTTTATAAGTTGAAAAAAAATCCCTGAATGTAAGTAATGTACAGTACTATGTGCCTATATAAAAATAACTATTAACCAGATGGATAGATGATTTTTTTCTTATACTAGAAATAGTCATTTGAGTCCTCATGTTTGGATTTCTGTTTCTTCAGACTGATTATGAGGGACAAGCAAAAAAGCTTCTGGAATTAATGGAAAACACAGATCTGATCATTATTGCAGGAGGAGATGGCACAGTCCAAGAGGTACTGCAGGAGCCTGGTTTGTTGAGAATCATAGCTGGGCTGAGGGCAAGAAGATTGAGTCTGTGCAATGTAGCAGCATCATAGCAACTGTTCCTAGAGATCTGGCCAGTTCAGTATCCGTATTTTCAGTAAATGTTACAATATTCTGGGGGCAGAACACTCTGCTCGTTGGTATTAAAGAGATGATGGGAGTGGGGACAAAAAGAGTGTGTGACGTAACTGTCTTCCAGAACTTTAGTCTAGAATGAGCAAACTCGTTGGAGGGACTTTTCTTTCTGTGTAATGTAGTTGTAATGGTTTGATTTTCAAAGTTCCTTCCTTTCTATTTACTCCCGAAGAGGAATGCGTATTTTGCTAAGTAGGAATCAGATGATTTAAAAATTATGTGGGAATGATAACAAAGCACAGAACGTATTTAATAAATGCCTATTGTCAAGATGATTAATGACAGGAGCAGAACTGGGGGATATTCTCTTTTTCAAGTAAGACTGTGTTTTATTCAAGCAGTTCCTGGTTGCCAGCTACTGGTTTCATAAGACAATGGCTAAATGAGTGCAGTGACCTTAAGAGAAAGTGATCAGAATACGTCTGCAAGTTCGTTCTGGCCTTTTGTTAATTGCACTTATTGGTGCTGGTTTTGCATTATGCAGAGCCTTATTCAGTGTTAAAACATTTACACTGGCATTGGTTGTGGTGCCAGCATGTACTCAGGCACACTCATAACCCTGCTGTTTCCAACATGTTTGCAGGCTGAACATTCCTCCTTTCCCATGTAAACAACTGTAGCACCTTCCATAAAAGAGTAGCTGTTCCTTAAATCTTTTCAAAGAGTAAACGTGGTTAAGAATTCCATAGCTTTTTACGGTAACTGAAAAATAAAATTCTTAGAGCTGAGCATTTACCATGTTTTTCAGGTCATAACTGGACTTCTCCGTAGAGCAGATGAGGTGAGAAGGTGTCATTTTAAAAACTGTGTTTATTTCTTGGAGTGTCTTGTGCATCCTCTGTGATCTCTTGGCCTCAGCTGCCTTCAGCAGACATGTTGCTTACTAATCTGGAGCCAGCTTGCTGTGTAATAAGCCAGCTGGGCTACTGTCCTGCAATGCTGCCTGTTGTTCTTTGTTCCCTTTCTGAGGGAGTGCAGTGACTCCTAAGCCATGGCTTTGGGAAGTTTGCAGTGTCAGAGCAGGGATTGTGGAGACGCCAAATGCTCAATTTTCAAAGACCCATGGACCAGCTGTGCATGCCACTTTGTTTGGCAAAAGCATTGGGCAAAAGTACATGTTTTTCTTGTATTTGTACAGGCTTGAAACCGAATTCAGTTCTGGTCACACTCCTACTGCTTTGGGATTGCAAACTTGAAACTGCTGTTTCTTCAAGCAGTGCATACCTACCTATGCAGATGGCTGTACTAAGCAAATTTTAACCTCTCAAGGTGGATCACTCTGAATGGAAATGAGAGAGATTTTTCTTTTTAAAGTGGGAGGACAGTGTTACTGAAGAAAGGAGGGAATCATTGTTCCCAAAACCTTCTGGCAGGAGCTGGCAAGAACTCAATTAAATGATCCAGACAAGATTATGATGATACCCTTGGCAGCTTGAATTGTTTCTGTTTAGGCATTTGCTTTGTCTGAATGTGACAAGGGGAACTCTGCAACCAAGTCAGTATTTTTAAAGGAGGGCTAGTTATATCAATTCTGAGAAATCACTGTTTTAAATCTAGTATTATTATAGTTGGATCCTGAGACCTTTATAATCTGAAGATAGTGGAAGAAAAGTTTTAGAGGCTTTACTGGCTAGTTTCTCTTGATTTTTTTGGCTTCTTATCTTGATGCAGCTTGGCTTGTTTTGCAGTAGTGTAGGAAATTCTGCATCCAGCACAATTACAGGTGGAATACTGCATTGTAGTATTGCCACTGTGTCACTTTGTGTCTTTGGCCGAGGAATTCTTGTCCTTCGTGTCACTCTGTCCTAGGAGTAGACATCTGCACTTGAGCCTCCTCTCTCTGTGCCCTGCTTCCCTTTTCACTTGCGGGTGTCACACCACTGTTGCCTTCATAAGAAGAGCTTGTGCGAGGTATTCCACAAGCCCTGTTCCTAGCAGCCAGGGGAGCAGAGCTTGACTGCAGGAGCTGCAAACAGCCTCTCATCTGCACACTGTAAAGCAGTGCTGAAGAAAATGAGAGCAGGGTGTTTGAGAGCGTTAGGAATCACAGGTGACACAGAGGCAGCAGGGGAGAGCGGTGGGGCGTGCAGTGAGACGGGAATTCCTGAGTGGCTGCAGATTGGCTGTGCCCCGGTGCTGCTGGCAGCATCGCCCAGGAGGGAGATGGTGCACTGGGATATGTGGTATTTACATTGATTTGCTGATGCGCTTCAAGAAGCGAGGTTTAAGATGAGGTATAGGGTAATAACTTGCTCCTTCAACAAGCCCTTCTGCTGAACAGTGGTACAGAAAAATAACATGGTCAGTGACTTCCAAAAATTAGACCTTCTGCTGCTTCATGATTTGGATGGCAGAAGAATCAATTAATTTCCTTTCCTTAAGTGAGAAATTCTCTTTGCTATGCAAGGTTACTCTGTCAGAGAGGGATTTCTGCAGTGGTAAATGAGATTCAGAGCCTGTGATGCCACCGTCAGTATTAAGAAAGATGGCAGATTGCTGACAGAATCCATGCATTAGTTGGGATGTGGCTGCCAAACTGCATGTAACAATGCTCTTAATGGTTACAGAGAGCTCCTTTGTACCCGGTTGGCAGTGGTGGGTTCACAGATTTGGGTGCCATGTTCTGAGTCATTGTGTGAGGAAGTGCCTGGCTGCTCAGTGCCAAAGGGGTGATGCCAGACACAGCTGTGATTTCCACACAGGAAGCTTCATGCAAATGTTAATTTACTCTCCTCATGTGTCCAGGCTGCCTTCAGTAAGATTCCTATAGGATTCATACCCCTTGGAAAAACTTGCACTTTGAGCCACACACTGTACCCTGAGAGCACGAATCAAGTCCAGTAAGTATTGCATGTTTCTGAAACACGATTTGTTTTCAAGGAGCAGTGCTTCTTGGTAGCTTGATGCTTTTCTTTTTCTTCTGTGTTACATAGAAGTTGGCAGTGTCTGGGCAGAGCCTGATGATTCTCTGGACTTGCCTGAGTTAATGACTTCCAAAAACTGACTAAAAATTAAAAGAAGGAAATGTATGTATTATTAGAAATCATTTGCTGTGGCTAATTTCTCTGTGATCGTGTGATGCTCAGAGTTTAAAAAGAAAGAGGGATTAAAAGGATCAGCCTCTTAGGAAGAGCAAAAAGGGTATGACAAGGATATAGCGAGGATATGACAAAATAAGCCAAAAATAAGTCCTCTTTCTGACCCTTCTCCAGTCTAAGAATTGTGGAAACCAGTCCACATATAGCCTGGTTAGCACCTACAAAGTAAGACAGACAAGAATATGGGAAAGGTTGGATCACATTACTGACTTTTCCCTGTGATGGGACTGGTGCTGGCAGTAATCCGACAACACAATTCTTACCTTCAGCATCCTGGATGTGATCCAGTCTGGTGGTATCTGTTGCCTGCAGTTCAGTTTGTCGCAGGATTGTTTTGTCCACTTAGAAAAGGGAGTCAAATAATCTTTCTTTTCCCCACACTTAATTTCTTTTCAATTTTTCCCTTCCTCATAATAATGATATCAATAATAATCAATATACTTCTCATAATAATAAACATATTTCTTCTTGATCCTGAAATCTTTTCACTCTCACTCTCCCACTAACTCATTAAAATTTTTCTTTGTGGAACCCTTGCTGGTAGCCATCATACATAAAACCCATGAGTCAACTGGCATAACATCCTTCATTAAAACTACCAGAGTGCTTTGAAGCTCAGAAAGGTGGACAAGGCTGTAATCAGCAGCTAAGATTAAAATAATAATTTATGTTTGGGTTCTAAAGAAGCTGTTTGAAATGGATGATCTTCTGGTTCCAAGGTAATGAACTGTGCAGGTGGGACTGCAGCACACTGGTGAAGTTGAAGGTAATTTGGTCAGTAGGCTGCTTAACAACCCGCACCAGTAACAGAACCTGAGTTAAGAAGTGCAGAAGTGATATTTTTCAAATAAATATTTGGGCTTTGGTTCCTTCAGCACTCTCTTACTTTGGAGTGTAGGAACTGTAAAGGTCTTAGAGAAAGATAAGAGCTGGGAGAGAAGATGGGCTGTGGAAAGAACAGCTTCCTTATCTGACTCAGTATTCTAATCCTGATGAAACCAAGGGCAATTTCTCCCACTGATTCACATGGATATTGGGCTGGATCTGAAAACTGCATTTTTTCCTTGTCCAGCTGAGACACTGGAAATGTATGCGATGTGGAAACTAAATATTACCCAACTTTGAAAACAAGGAACGAGTTTCAATTAAGTATATGCTTCAAGGTTTGAAAATAGACTATTTAGTGGACTTAGACACTTTGGTTACAAAATCTTTACAGCTTGAAATGACAAAGTGCCCTGGCTACTGTCCACAACTTAATGGAGACCTGAACGACATGAGCACTGCTGATAGGTAGATTAACGTTGATTAAAAACTTCAGAATAAATTAGCACATACAAATGCAGCTCAATCTCAGACACATGAGTTGAGACCAGTCATGCTGTCCCCTTCTCTCCCAGGCTGTGATACTTGCCACTGCTAAAACAAACCCATGGTTTAGGTCCTTAGTGCATTAAGTATCTGAAACAGCAAGTAACACAGTTGGCCTCTGACCTACCAGGTTAGCTCAAAAAGGAGGAATCTCTCAAAAGCTTAGGCTGACAATTTCCTTTTGCTTTTTGTGTATTCTGCTGTTTGTTAGGTTTTGTCATGTGTTGCAACCACCCATTTTGCTTTCTGATTTCAGTTAAGTGCAGCACATTCCCTTGGGGTTTTTACAGTTGCTGAAAAATAGCCCTACCTGTACTCATACTGAAATTTGCTAAAAAAAAAAGTAATTTTAAAGCTTACACTTTTCCTTTCTTCCCGTTTGTTTTCCTTTGCTTTTTTCCTATTTGTTTTGCAGACATATTACTAATGCTACGTTGGCCATTTTGAAAGGAGAGACAGTTCCACTTGATGTCTTGCAGATCAAGGTGAAAGCATCTACTTGTTTGGAACCCAACTTTCCTAAAACTTTCCTGTTCTCATGTTTTTATGTTTACATGGACTGGTTTTCTTCTGTGTATTGCTGTTACAAATTTTGGTTTATGATATCAGCAGTTCTGGTGGCAGTCATTTCTCCACCATGTGCTATGGCATCAGACAGTCTAAGCGGAACAAAACACTGGGATGCCTCAACATCACCTTTCCTTGAGACTCAGAGAGTATTGATGAATACAAAACTTACTAACAGGGATATTTCTGTGGCCATGGTGAGAGGTAGCAGTAGCTGTCTGCTGATTTGATGCATTCATGTGTATTGTGAAGTTAATAGCTTTCTTTGACAAACTGAAAAATATAAAATGGGAGAACCTTTGACTATGCCCTGTGTGGTTTTTGAATATTATTTTTCTGTTCAGTTGTAGAATGGACATTTCTGCAGCGAGAGCGTTGTGTCGCTGTGCAGAGGTCTTTGCTTTTGGCTGACAGTCAAATCCACAAAATGAAATGGCCATTGCTGGGTGTGCAGTCAAACTCAGGCTACCTCTTCAAAACTTCACCTCTTATATTCCTCTCTGGAGCAGACGGAATGTACAATGCTTAAATTCTGCTAAGCTTTATTGCTGTTAGCTGTTTGTCATACCTCTTCTATTAAATTTCTCTTTTGGGATTAATCAGAAATCAGTTTTTATGTAGAAATGCTATTTTTCCAACTTCAGAAAATAAAGTTGGAAACAAGGTAAGAGAAAGCAATTTTGCAATGTTTGTTTTTCTTTACAGGGAGAAAAGGAACAGCCTGTGTTTGCAGTCTCTGGTTTAAGATGGGGATCTTACAGAGATGCAGGAGTTAAAGTTAGCAAGTAAGAAGATACTGTTTTTTGACACTGTACCTTTTTTAGCATCTGTTGCCTAAAAAGGCACATTCCCCTCTCTCAAGTAAGTTCTTTTGAGTGTAGGCATCTGACAGGCAGAGGCACCCACTCTTGCTAGGTCTTGCATTACACACACGGGAGTGTAAGATGTATCAGAATTTTTGTAATTTGAAATAAACACTTATTTGGTGCTGACCTGTTCTTTTAAGTATTTATTTTCTTCTTGCCTTGTGGTATCTGCTTCTGGAACTTTATTCAGATTGTAACAGGGGGAAAATCTCTCCCTTGAGTAAAGTCTAAGTAAAGTAATTGGCCATTGTTTTTCATCATTTGCCAATGAAAAGCTGCATGCGGACTCTGAAACTCAATTCCAACAAGGGACATCAGATGCAGTAGAAATGCCCTTCAGTTCCTGCCAGAAATGGCATGGACTGTGCTATCTGATGACTGTTCTCTGAATGTTACACTCATAATTATTGGGCTTTCTCCAAATAGAGATTTAACATGTCACTGTCTGTGTATCAAATGACAAACATCATCTGCTGAAGGAGCAGCAGGGCCAAAGCAGCTCACCTCGCTCACCTCCCAAGCTCTTATGGAGAAAATGCAGCTGTAAGGAAATACCGTGTGCTTTGTGAATGAGCTATCTGTGTCAGGAAGGAAGAGGTAGCAGACCTTTGGAGTCTGTCTGGAAAATATTTGAGTAGGTTTGAGAAGTGATGTGGGATGGGAGAGATGCAGTAAATGGGCAGGTTGTTTGCCCCTGGGAAGCCAGGGACATTCTTAGTAGGCTGTGTAGGTGCTGACTTGGCTGTGCTGCAAGCTCTCCTGCTAATTGCAGCCCCCAGTTCAAGGAAGTGCACTTCTCTCTGCTCTGCACTCCTACTGGGCTTCCTGCCCATGCCCTGGTTTTCTCCTGGTGTCAGCCTTCACATCTTTCCCTTCAGCACTTCCCTTTTGTAAGAGTCCTTTGGGCTCAGTGCTGGAGGCATGACAGCACCTTTGGTATGTAAGGCACGTGAACATCCTCAAGCCTTGCTTCCTTCTATAAATGATTTTGAATACAGAGAAACATATCCAGCTTGGAAAACACTTCAGCAGCAAATGAACAGGTGCTCAGAGTCTACTTGGAACAAGATCCACGTGTGCTTGTCCTGTTTTTGTACTTTCCCACTTCATCCACTTTTGCTCCCTGTGAGAGATGGGTTATTGGACTAAAAACATTTGGTGTGTTCCAGTGCAGCTGATCTTAAACTGAAAAGAACGCAAAGAGTTAAGCTGTAAGACACAGTCCCAGAAATGTGCTTGACTATCCCTCTGCTAAGCATTGTGCTGCTGGAGACCTGGTGCTGTTTTATGTTACTATTTTACAGACAATTTCATGGCTTGAGGGGAGTGGTGGGACAGTTGCATGCCTTAATAGTTAATGATATCCTTAGATCTGCAGTACTCTTGAGCTGGTGGTGTTTAATGTGCTTTGTTGACCCTCGTTGGTGAGAGATGATGATCAAAATGTGTGCCAAGCCTGCCTAAATGCAGTCACATCTTTAGATTCTATACAGTGCTGTGTGGCTGGCAGGATTTTTATTTTGTAAAACCCTGATTTTGATGTGAGAATCCTTTGGGACTAGTGAATGTTTGCTGGTTCTTTTGTCACTGAAGCTTTTGATTTTTTGTTTGTTTCCTCCAACCTTTGGAAATATGCTGTATTGCATATTGTGGAGATGCACACCACCAGCTGTTAGACCACAGACCTTTAAATCATCCCCAAGTTGTCTCCCATAACAAGGTAAAATTCTGATAGTGAGACGTCCTGCTACCTGTAGTGAAGATTATACACTGCATTTTGGTGGTGTGTAACTCAGGATAGGGATGTCACTGCTGGGCTGCTGGTGATGTGTAGAAACTATCTGGCAGTATCAAAAAGCTAAAGGTTGTCAGGGAGCACTAACTCAGTGGCAAACAAATCTGTGCGCTCTGACTTCAAGCAAAGTTTCTCCCTTTCCTAATATTGACTCCAGGATATCTTAGAAGTTCTATTTCTGTTCTTTTTCAGGTACTGGTACCTTGGGCCTCTGAAAACCAAAGCAGCTCACTTTTTCAGTACATTTAAGGTAAACATTAATTGTGAGGAAAGTGTTTTTGTGTGGGAAATGAACGGGCTGACTTTGCTTTGTATAATCTATCTGCAAGCTTTTGTGAAGGATTCTGGTAACACTATAAAATGGGAGTGAAACTCAACTTGTTAAAAAGCCTGCCAATTGATAGACTTCTGAAGAAAGGAAGGGGAAGAGAAATACTTTTAAAAAAAATTTCCTTTACAGAAGTCTCATTGCTGCAAGATCATCAGGGAAGCCAATAACCCCCTGTGAAACTGGTGAGCAGCAGTGGTGGTGAAGTGCTAAAGTGCTCAGCCGCCGTTTCTCAACAGTCTTTGTAATAACATTTCACTCTGATTTATTCATCTGGCAGAAGGGTCTATAATTAGACTGCTCATGCACGTTGATAATCAGGCTTCCTTGTGTAGTAAAATGAACATGAAGATGAATAGCTTTTATCTCGCCTTAAACTTTCCTGTTGGTTAAAATTGATCCTGGAAAGATTAAAATTTGACCTGCATGAAAGGTAAGGCATTTTCATTCACGTGGTTTTCCTGTTCTCTGAACATACAAGGAACCTCATGAAAGGCAGTGGAAATACCCAGGAGCTGGTACAGTAGATCAGACAGTGCAGTCTAGCCATGCTGTCTGTGACAGTGCCACTGCTTTCCTTACGGGAAACTCCTGTAAAGGGGAGTTTAATTGTCACGTATCCAGGAAAGTTGGGGTGGGGTTTGCCCCCCATCCCCAGAAAATTTGAGATTATGGTTCTCTGTGCTGGCATCCTAGGTAGAAACCTATTCTTCATTTCTGTCCAGCTCCTTTCTTGCTTCCTTTGAGTCCTTAGACTCATTTGGGGGTGGTGATAGTGGCTTTCTCTGGTGAGCTATTAATTGTACATTAAAAAGATCTGTTTAACCTGCTGAAGGTTAAAGAGAAGTGCCCACTTCTTCAGCTATTTAGATAGAAAAGTTTCTACCTGATCTCCCCTAATTGTGATATTCATTGCTTTATGTGCCTCTTAGGTTATCATTTCATTAATTTCTACAAGAAGTGGCTCCAGCCTGTTGAGCTTAATCTCTTCTTGACTTGTGTTTGCTGCTGCATACTTCATACTTTCTGGTTTTACTGTGGGTGTCTTTTGAAACAAGATGACCTGTAGCTGAAAAAAGTTTAATGGGAAAGAGCTCACTTCTGATATTGGTAGGGGCGTTGTTATGAGTGTTATCCTCTCTTTTAAAATATGCAGGCTTAAGTTATCACAGCATTGCTGCTTTTCCATTTAATCATTAATATTTATTGTTTGTGTACTGCCCTACTGATACAACCTCTGTTTGTCCTGCTTATTATGTAAGTATGAGAGTGAACTCTTTCCTTGTTCTCAGAGGTGTGGGGTGAATTAGCTTAACAACCTGTGCTATATGAGCCAAAACTACTTCTGAAGTTTTATACATAGAAAAATAATTGTATTGAGTTCATGTGGGCTCTTGGCTGTGTTGTTTTAGTATATAGATTTAAAAGCCAATTAAATTATTCCCTCCCTAAGTCCTATGTTTGAAGCATTTCAGAAATGATTTTTAGAACAATGACAGGAAGTAAACTTTTTCAGCATCTGGAGATATTTCAAAAGCTAAGGTTCTTCTGTAGCCCTGGGACTGCAATCTGAAATATCACCAAGAATAATGTGTTAGTACTTTCCTTTTTCTTTTTCTTTTTTTTTTTTCCCCTAAGATGCTTTATAAAGCTCATGTGACTTGCCTTGAGACCTGTTGTGTTGCTGTTTATAAGCACCTGACTATCAGGCCAGGTCTGGATTGTTTGAGTTGCTGGAGAACAAAGGCCTGTCAGGTTTTAGTGCCCCTTGGCTGCACACAGCACTGTAGTCTTTGTCTGTTTGCACTGGATCCTGCTGAGCAGTTGCTCTTTGAGGTTGCCTTTGTGCCATGCAGAAACCAACTGTGCTTTCAGACATGAATGTTGACCTTGCTGGTTTGGGTTGTTCCCTCCAACCAGAAGCAGCTGTGTCACCCTGCCACACATCAGCAGCAAGGAAAACATCCCTTCACCCTGTATTCATAGAGGGGAAAACGCCCTCACTTCTGTGCAGGGAAGGATTAGTGGATTTGGGAACTGTGGGTAATCTTTTTGAAACTGCAGAAATGTCATCCGACCAACGAATCTGGAGACTGGAGAGCCATAAAGTAGGCTGAGGCAGTGAGGGGTTCTGGGTAGGTCTGCAGGACTGTGTGTGAGTACACAATAAAAAGGCTACAGGACTAAACAGAATAAACAGGTAAGTGCTAAACAAAATGTCCTTTTATCTTCTGTATTTCCTTTCCATGTAAATCCAAGGAGTGGCCTCAGAAACATCAAGCTGCTCTCATGTACGTGGGTCCAACTGAGAGACCTCCAGAAGAGCCAGAGGAGAAACCATCCAGACCTCCTTTGTATGTGAGGCTTTACAGACGGCTTCGATCGTACTGGTCATCTCCAAAAGGTGGGCTGGGTGTGTTCTGGCATGAACTCACAGACAGGCTCTGCTCCTCTAATAGATCCAGGGGTGTGTTGTGTGGAGAGCACGTCTACTTTACTGCTCTCTTTTTTATTTCTACTATTTATTTGTTTGTTAACTTTTTTATTTATTTAAACTGTGATTTTTGTCAAGATAGTTATGGTGGTATCTGTCAGAAATGCAAGAGAGTAGTCCTGCCAGTCCTTGTGGTCTCATAAACAAATACTCATTTGTAAAGAGACCAGGGTATTCTCTGGACTCACAGTTGCCACTGCTGTGGAGGCAGCCATAGAGGGTACTTGGCACTTCTGGGTGAGCCTCTTGGAATCTTCTTCCAGCAGAATGGCTTCTTAGTGAGCTGGGGAGAGAGGAGCAGCCTTTGTTTTCCAGGGTGGGGAGAGTTGCTGACACAGAGCAACAAATGTTATTTTAAACAGAACAGTAAAATTGGGGCCATGCGGAAGCCCTACATTTCTCTTGGTATGTTGAATTCTTTCTATACCATAAACTTTGTGTTCTCTGAGCCTCTCTTGGGTTGGGCTGTTGTCTGGGCAGTGCACATGGCAGGCCACAGCAGGAAAGAGAGTGGGTATTTTGCATAGTCTGGTGCACAGACCTTGTTCCTCCTTGGCTAGAGGTGATTGATGCAGGAGCATGAACCAAGTGACCTGGATATGAGAACTGAACTGTCGAGCTTCCTCCTGTAGAAAATATGTGTTACCACAGCATTCTGAACATTGGATTCCTGGTTTTTTGGTAGCAGCATTTCATGGGTTTTCTGAGTGTTCCTGTAACCAGCCCAGGAGATCTGTTACTCCCTGGACATAAGGACTCACAGGGCTGTGATGGACTGTGCTTGACAGTCTTTTCTGCTGCTGTGTAAATGCTGATGGTATCTTTTTCTTTTCTTCACTACTCCCAAGCTCCCTTTTCCTTTTTTAAGATTTTGACATTTTAGAGAAACAAAACTAGTGGCCAAAATGGTTCAGACTGATTTTTCTGTCTGGCATCATGCTTCATAGTGGTCTGTGTAATTAAATTCCACTTAATGATTGATACCTTCTCTTCCTAATATGCAGAACTCCCCCAGGAGGTAGCCCCAGAGGACTGGGAAGAACTGAAGCTATCCACCATTGAGCTTTCCATTGCAACTCGGAACAGGCAGCTTGATCTAACAGTAAGGCCATAACATAAATGGATTCCAAATGCTGCCTGCTCACAGAGTTTTCCTTTCTTGCTAAACTCCCGTTCTTGTGTCTATATAAATAACATTTACTACTTCAAGAAGAGGTCCATGATTGAATCCAGGAATGGGCAAGTTTCAGAGCCAGTGTAAAAGCACTGGAGACCAATGTAAAACTGGGATGCAGTGGGATCAGGAAGAATCTGTACAGCAAGGTTTCAGTAGCCAAACAGAAGCTTTAGGATTGCCTGTGAGTAAACTAAGCACCAAGAAGCATTCCTTTTCCTTTTCACCTATATGAGAGTGACTCTGCTTTATCAACTGCTGCTAGAAGGAAGCTGAGCCTGAATGTCTGGCTGGAATTTTTGATTTTTCTCTCTTTTTTAGACATTCAGAGTGGAGTTAAAAATAGTTGGTACTAGGGAAAGGACAGAGGCTACACTGATTTGAAGGAAAGGAAATACAGGTGGCTGTGGAAGAATGGAAGCAAGGCAGCAAAGGAACTGTTCTTGTCATAACCTTCTCAGCCATGTTCATGCTGTTCATTCATTGTTTTAGAACCTGTCTTTGGCTTATGCCTGTGTTTTGGTGCAATTTTACTGCTGTGAAAGCTATTTGGATAGATGTCAGTCTTTAATTTTACTGGGAAATGCTAACACAGTGATCCTATACTCGTGAGCTTCCCTTCATTTCCTCCTCATGGCTTCAGGAAACCCTTGCTGCTATACCCAGGTTAGCAGGAGGTGTTGAACTCACTGCAACATGTTTCTTCCTTAGAATTCAGGGTCTTTAAGAACATGAAAACTTGAGTTATACTGATGTGTTATTTTGTAGGATCAGACCAAAAAAACCCAAACAGGCCAATATAGTTTTTAAAATGTTCCCCTGTTTTCTTCTGAGAATGTAGCACATGAACTTTAGTTTCTTCTTCATTGTGGTTTATGATTTGGACTGTCAGTGTCCTAGTAATGGTAGAAGCTAGACAGAGGCTAGTATTTCGGGGTTTTTTTAGTGGTTTCTAGATGGCACTTGAACACAAGAGATTTGGTTGCTGAACTGGATTGGAGTTAGTGATATAAAGTAATAACAGACCTGCCAAGAACTGAAAAAGTGTCTGATTGCCACAAACTAGCCCTTATGCCCTTTCTGTTGTTTTGTTGGTTTTGTCTCCTTTAGGCCTTCAAGATGCACTTTAATATTGGTTTTGCAAAAAAAGAAGTGATGTAGGGTTCTCAGGTCTCTTGCATAGCCTAGAAAAATGGGCAAGTTCATGTTAGACCAGTTGTACTTTCCTGTTTCTAGAGTTGGAAGTATCTTGATGCTGCATCTTTTTTTCTACAAGTGTGGACCCTTATTAGTGCTTTAAAGTCCCTCTCTTGTAACCATTGTCCCTGTAGCCCTCAAAGCTGAATAGCAGCTCTCTGGAATCGATACCAGGCCATATCTGCTGACTGCTGCCAGCCACTCCTGTCTCGAATCTCACCTCAGATTCGTGCCTAGGCTGCCCCATTGAAGAGAAGCTGATAAAGCCATACAGGTGCAGCACAAGCAGTGCCAAGACTGCATCTGCAGAACAGCAAAGGAATAAACCAACTTGTACTAATAGATGCATTTATTTTTACTTTTGTCATTTTGATTGCATCTGCACTAGGACTTTTGCCAGGACAGAAATATTAAAATAAATGAAAAAATTAGTTGCATCTTAATCAAAGTTGCTTTCCCAGAAAAAGCTTTACTGTATGCTCAGTTTAAGGGCAGGCTATAAATGGGAAAGAAGCTAAGTAAGGACTTTAAAGGATTGTTACCAAGGTCACTTTGATTTCCAGTTTGTTTTGTTTAAAATTCTCTTACTGTGGTGCTTGGTGGCCAAATGTTGTATCATTGTACTATTGCTTAAATTCATGAAAGACCTATTGAATAGAAATTAAATTAGTAAACCTAAGAGATCTGCTATTGTCTTTAAATGTAACAAGAAGCCAAATGTGTGGCTCATTATTTTGCTTCTTGTGGTATTTATTGAATATTCTTCAATGGGAAAATACTGTCTATAATTTCTAATTCAGATCTCAAGTTGAGATTTGAATAAAGCATGAAATGCAGAAATGCATCTTCCACCTCCTTTTGTGGGACAAAGGACTGGCCATTGTGTGAACATATTGCAGTATCCTGGGTGTGGCATTTTCAAATGTTAACTGCTTGATTTCTGAATCCTTTTTTGCACAGCGCACTGAGGACTTCATGGACATTTGCATTGAAGCAGAGAGTATCAGCAAAGGGGAGTTTGTTCACAGAGGGTGAGTATGGGAAGGCTGTGAAAAGGGGACAGCATCTCTGAAAAGTGTTCTGGTTTCCTCTCATGCTGTGCTGCAAAATTCAGAAGCAGAGGACTGCAAAGCATGCCAGTCAGTAATGCTTCATGGGGGCTAATAATTTTGTTCTTTAAAATTCTTACTCATGTTTCTGTAAACAAGGCAGAACTCCAGAACCTGGAGTGTTGGTATTCAGAACCTGGAGTTCTTCCTAGCTTCTGAGTTTGCTATACCTTTCATCTTTTCCCCTGTTGCTGTAAGTCAGTACTGCTTGGATATTACTGTCATAACTGAGTTTTATAGGCAGCCATGCAGACTTACCCCAGAATCTTTTAGCCCTAGCTGCTCAGTGGGTTGAGGGGTCAGTCACAGAGCTGGTATGTTTGTACTAGTGGTACCTGGGAATTCTTGAACTGTGATTGGACAGGCCCTCTTCTAAGGAAAGAGCTTCCTTGTCTCAATAGCTCTTGTGAGAAATTAGGTCTGAGCTGGAAGAACTTTGGAAGATGTGAATTTAAACAGGGACTTTAAGCAAATGTATTGGTCCTGCTTGTACGTGGAATAAGAAGGCTGCAGGTATGAGGAAGCAGCATGTGAAGAAAGTGATTGTTGTTACTGCTTCTTTTGTGCTTGTGATGTTGTCTCATAATGTGCTTGTTCCTCCTGCTCTCACCAGACGCAAATCAGAGCTGCCTTTTCTGGCTCCTTCTTACAGTCCCACTCACAAATACATTGCATTTTCAGTGCAGGTTTTATCAGCAACAGATTTTCCTGCTAAATCCGAGGGAGCGCCTCTCCATATTACCGTTTAATTTGCTGTTTTCTCAGTCTTCGAGCTCCCTCTAGTGAAAACAATGGGAGGATTTCAGTGCAGTTTTACCTGCTTGTCATCACCCTAATAATTCCTGCAAGATACTTATTTATGATACCAGTGGCATCCCAGCATACCTGGGATGCTGAAATAAGCATCCCAGGAGCATCAGTGGGAATAGAAGCTTCTGACCTATGCATACACTGTAAGTCAGATTACCACCTGCAACTGCTTTTCAATTGGATGAGCATGTGGACCGTGGTTGCTTGGGACTGATTTGTTTGCTTTGAAGGCTACAGAGGGAAAGGAGGAGGCGATTTTCCTATTAGAAGTGAAAGGAGTCTGGTCTCCTAAAGGAGAGAGACAAAGGAGATGCTATTCTGGGTTCTCGAAGATTTTGCTAGCAGAAAAATGTAGATGAGCTTGTGTGACTTGAGGGAGGCATATTCAAGTGTATTCCCAGTGTAAATAATATCTCCTGTGTTGACTGGACATGCTTCCTGCAGTAGTGTGGCACATTCTCTGACTACAGTTAGTGTCGTGCAGAAACAGCCTCTGAGGAGCATTAACATTGCCCTGCTGTTGAGAGCTAATTAGAGGCAGTACTGAAAGCTTTGAGCTGTTCAAGCAAAGTTCAGAGAAACAAGCTCTTTTGATTAAATAGTGCCAAAAATCCTGTAGGTAACAAAGAAAGACAAAGAGAGGTGTGTGGGGTGGGGGAGCAGTGGGAGGGACTGGTTAGTTGTACAGAGAGGAGTCACAGCAGAAAAAATGTGCCCTGTTTTTTCAAGGCAGAATCAGGGTGTTCAGAGATCCCACTGTGCCTTTGCCAGCTGGGTTTTGAGTCAAGCCCATTATCAGAGGCCCCCCATTGCCTAGCACCAACAGGGTTTGTCTTTGGAAGTGTGTGAAACAGCTCTTTCTTTTTTCTTCTTTTTTAGTGCATAGTTTAAATACCAGCATTTGGGGGGTTGTAAAGGTTTTTAGGGGAAATACCTTATCAGTGCAGATATCAAGGGGTTTTTATATTGGAGAGGGCACTGACATGAGCTGATGAGAACTGATGGGTCACAGAGAAAACCACAGAGCCAGCAGGAAACTACCATGGAGGCTCAGGCAGTGTGTGTGTGTCTGGGGAGGTGTGGAGATGCATCAGTGTGCTGGAGGGCAGCTGTTGTTGGATTTCAAAGAAAGGAGGAGGTCATCCCAGGTGTATAGAAGTGCCTGCTGGCTGTGGATCAAATTTGTGTGAACAAGAGCATCTGCAGCAGCCATAGAGCTGATGTTTAGATAAGGTGGGGGAAGAAGAGTTGTTTACAATGGAGTGCTTACTAAGAAGTGCTGCAGGGAAGGAGAGCAGGCATGGAAAGTGTGGCATCAGTAATCCACATCCTGGTAGCCAGTTTAGATTGTGTATATGTACGTATGGAGAGCTGTCACTCCAGGGCATGAGTACAGCTATCAGCTACAGTGCAGAAAACTTTCTTTTTTTTTGTTAGAGGTCTTATTCTAAATCGTTCTGGACATGAAAACTAAGTTCCAGTTGTATGTTATGTGCTGTAGGTGTTGTGGTTCTCTCTCTGCCTGTATTTTTGTGATTCAGCATGTAGAGTGGGATGCAACAATCAATGGAAACTCTCTGTTAGACTTCTGGTGTTGTTCCTGTTTCACATTGCTGTCTGGTCTTGAGTGAGGAACAGAGTCTAAAGGAAAGGAATTAGGATTTTTTTATGTGGGACCACTAGAGGGGCAATCACTGCAAGTGGAGTTGTGTCTTATTTGCTTCTACCAGTGTTCTCCTTTGATTGATCTTTAATTCCATGTCTTGGCTTTTTTGAGTTTACCTTGACCCCATAATTACATCTCTATAGAGCTTCATGTGCCTTCACTGACCAAAAAAAGATCTGCTTGCTCCCCAGAGTATGCCTTGTGTGTATCTAGGACCTTGTATGTTAAAATCCAAGCAGGTTAAACTTTAGGTGGGGAATCTTGCTGCTTGTTTGTACAGCACTGTACAAACTGACAGTATTGCATGCCATCAATGATTTATAGTTCATATTGCTGGAGGATGTTTAATTCCCTCACAGTCACTCATCAATCTTTTAGTGTATACATATTTGATTAAAACCAAACTTTCCACAGTTAATATTGCTTCCGTCCTTCCCTGCCCTTTCCTTAGTTTTTCTTCCTTTGTCTTTGATTATCATCTCCTGTTTCAACCCTTTCTTCTCATGTTCCTTCTCTGGGATTTTCTGTGACTTTTAAGAAGCCTTCCTCAGGGCATAAAAGACTTGGTCTACAGGGAGATTCTGATATGTTTTTATGAGTTCTTCTCCTGGGCAATATTGAAATACACTCTGCTTTTATATCAGTCTACAGGATAGATGGAAATTTGGGGACAGCAGGCATTGCCTATCAGAGGAATATCTGTGATAATTGTGCCATGCTTGAGAGTTGTGGTGTATTAACACTGTAATTCTGTGCTGTTCTCTTTGCTATTTGTGTGTTGCTGTCTGTCTGGAGAGGGGCCCAAGCTGACAGGTTGCTGCCTGGGGTGCAGTGTACCCTTTGCCAGTCAAAAGGTTATGTGTGTGGTCAGTCAGGAGGCCAGAGGAAGGTCAGCACAGCCCAGAGCTTGTGCTCACTCTGCAGCAGCACTTGTGGGGAAAAGGAATCACAACTTGCTGTTCTGTAACAGCTGAGCCAGTGACCGGACAGCAGCCTAAAACTTGAAAAAGACCACATGGCACTTGCACCACCAAGCAGTTTCTTGGAAAACTGCCTCTATGTGCTCTCTTTTGACATCAGCAGGAGTAGGAAAGGAAGCAGCACTTATCTAAGTACAGTACATAAACAAGAATCTCACAGGCACCAGAAGAGAGAAACTGACAAAACTGGGTACATTACTTGGAATGGATAAAATGATGGGGGTTTCTTCATGAGTGATAACAGAAGCAGCTGATAAGAAATGTCATGCTGATTGCTGTTGATACAAAAAATGTGGGGGTTTTGTTTGTTTTTAGATAGCAATTTAGTGGTTCAATATAACTATAATTCTATCTTTCTTTGGCTTAGGGTTGTTTAGGTTGCTGGTAAGTTTAGGTGCATGGGATGTGAGGAGATGGTAGTCCCTGCAGGAAGTGCACAGTTCAGCGTGGAACTGAAGAGCACAAAACTGTGCTCTCTGTTCAGATATGTTCGGTGAGCCTCAGAGCAGAAGCTGGTTGGAGGCTGTCGGTGCATTCTGGTATGTATTGACTGCAGCAGAAGAGGGAAGGACTCTTCTACTTTTTCACAGTTAAACCCACAAATATTTGTATATTTATATAACCTCTAAGTTTACCAAATGCATAGTGATTTACCACAAGAAAATGTCATCCCTGAAGAAGGCTGTTTCTGAGAGAAACATGTCCTTACCTTCCCTCTCTTTTGGTTTGGACAGAAGTCAAAAGATGCGTGATCCACATATGTGCCCTGAAGGGAGTCAGTGCATCCAAGCCAGCAGATGCATCTTGCAACTTCCAGAGGTGAGAAGCTGAGAGAGCTGAAAAAGTCTTTCACTTTGTTTCTTGTACCTGTTGATGCTGCACTTGAAGAAATTCCTACTCTAAATCTGGGAGATTGATTACACTCCAGGTGACATGCAGTTCCACAGTGCAGCCAATGAGTCCCGTGCCAGGATTGACATACTGCACTTCCCCAAGTGGTCTGTAAACCTGAGGGGGAGCTTTGTTCTGCCAGGAAATAGTGGCAGTTCTTTTATGAAGACAGTCCTGGTGGTTAAAGGGTCTCTTACTTGAGTGTATTGCATACGAACAGGAAGTTCCACCTGAACATGAGGAAGAACTTCTGGAAGAACTTCTTTACTGTGCAGATAACCAGGCACTGGAACAGACTGCACAGAGAGGTTGTGGAGTCTCCCTCACTGGAGATACCTAAGAACCATCTGGACACAATCCTGTGCAATGTGCTCTGGGATGACTCTGCTTGAACAGGGAGGCTGGACCAGATGATCCACTGTTGATTCCAACATACCCATTCTGTGATACGCAGATCTTCTTCTCCTTAGCATTGAAGATGTGTACATTTTGCCCTAGAAGGCACTGTGCTGTAGAGAACAAGATTAATATTAGAGACAAAGGAGGGTAAGACCGGGCAAGGAAGCTGAGATTAGTATAAGGAGGTGCCTCAAAGCTTTGAAATGATGAAGCTGAGAAAGAAGACAAAGCTGTGCCCACCTGTGTAATTTAGATTCATCTTTTCCTGCCTCTGAGCTGTTATTGTGGCCCTGGGAGGACATTTTCTTGTTTTTACAAGGACATGAAATCAATCTCGTAGATAATTTCTGTCTTCGAATGATCTATCATTTGGCAAAATAATTCCATATTAAGGGAGAATAGAATGTGTTGAAAGGCAAAAATATCTGTCGCTACCAAGTAAAAATCATGAATTATGATGTCATGATTAACCAGCACCCTAATACTTGCACTGAATTCAGATCATGGCAGATTTGTGATTCTGAAAGAACACTCTTCAGTGCTGGGCTAAGTACAGCTGGGCCATAAGTAAGGGTTGTGGTATAAAAGGAGCTGTTCATACTGCAGCTGCTGCTAAGATCTTCAGAACATGGGTGCATGGTACAGAGCAGTGCTGTTCGACTCCATGGCCCAGCTCCAGTGAAGGAACTGGAGGCAGCTCAGATGAGTCTCACCAGCTTATGTTGATGGAGGTGGACTGCTTTGCTGTACCTCTTGTACTAGAACTTGTACTAGTTCCTCTAGTCTGTGCTGTTCTGGTGTCTTAGTTCCCTTGGAGTTGGTTTGAGTATCCATGTAGCACAGCCCTCCCACGAGTCAAGGGCATGCAAAGCAGTCACTGAAGTTGTTTTTACGTAAAGTCAGCCTGCCATTTTGATGAATGGTTTTAATCACATGGTGACTTTATCAGCATTAAACACTTGAGAAAATTCTACTGCTGAGTAATTCCTGGCCAGTAAATTACTTTGCATCTCATGTTTCAGATCAATATAGTGAAACAATACTGAAAGGGGTTTGTAACATGGATTTAATAGAAGTTACTTAACAGGCATTTCTGCAGATTAGTTTACGTCACCACTGGCAGACCCAAGATCTAAGTGCACATAATTGTAGTTCCAGTAGCGAAGAATCCTTCAGTATAAACAATGTGGCTCATTAAAGCTTCCTAGTGTTTAATTATCACTAATTAGTAACTAAGTGAGGTAACATCTTATGCACCAGACTCTTAATACATTCTGTGCAGTGAAGGATAGGTCTCCCTGTGTTGTGGAGAGCAAATGGGCTGGAAGGCAGAGGCAGGGGGCATATTGGTTGAGACTCAGCTAAGTATTCAACTGTAGTCTATTAGTAAAATCAGCATTACAGCCTTGCTGAAATAATGTTTGATGTTTAACTGTTATCTGCACACAGGGCACTGAGGGATCCTTTGGCATTGATAATGAGGAGTATGAAGCTATGCCTGTGGAGGTGAAGCTCTTACCCCGGAAACTCCGCTTCTTCTGTGATCCCAGAATGAGGGAGCAGATGCTGCAGGCAGCAGTACAATGAGAATTCATGGCAGAGGGGCCAGTGTTAAACAGTCTTACCAGGGTCTCTTCAAGGCACATGGGACCTAATTAATTTGATTAACCCCACTAGACTAATAAGCCTTTTGGCTGTTTTTATGTGTGAGGTACTTCCACTGGAAGTGTATGATTTGACTGATCTCAAAGGGGTTAAAAATGCAAAATGAAAATTCTGAAAAACGCATGTTAACTTGATGGCATCTTTTTTTTCCCCTCCCCTAAGAAGTCATCATTGTTCCATTTACAGCACTGCAGGATGAGTTCTGCGTGCCAGATGCTACTGCTGTAATGCAATTTTACATTAAAGTAAAATGAAAGTATTCTTGTCCTTGTATTCTAAGAGTTTATGTCTACTTTACCCATGTAGAAATCTTGCAAAACGTGGGATCCTGGAAAAAAATTATTTGGTGGGGAATAATGCTAAGTAATTCTATGAAACATTGGAATTGCTATGTTAAAACAGATGGTTGGTTACTCTATACACAAAAATTGGAGATTGGTGATACAAAGCTTTGGAGCAAGTTTAAAAATTCCCCATATGTATCTGGATAAGATATTTACACTAATTTTTTTCATCTTGCCAGATTCAACACCACAGAGTTCCAGTAATTATATAGTAGAAATATATTCCTTTGATCAATTTAGGTATATTGCACAGAAGCAAACTGGAAAACATCATTGACCCTAAGCTGTATGAAGTGCATGTGGAAAGACTCTTTAATAAGCTGAGTGAATCTTTTTTTTGTAAGTATTCCTTTTATTCCTGCAGTAGTATAACACCAGTAAGGACATCCAAATAACGTTTATTATTTATTGTGTCTGATTGCTCTTCTCTAATGTAAACAGTGCTCACCAGTCCGTATGCAACCTCCATCCCCTTGAGCCTCAGTACCATAATTAGTTTTGTTGCTTTTATGAGCTTTTGTTTATAGCTTTGCTTTAATTGCTGAAAGGAAATATTACTGACTTAGGCAAGCCTATCTGTTGCCCTTATTCTAACTTAGAAATTCACATGATTCTGCCTTGCTTACTGGAAGAAGAAAAGTTATCCTTATTTTTCTGATGTGATTGTCTGTAGCCCTGTGTTACACTGTGGTCTAGTCTAAATTCACCTGTTGACTCTCGGCTGTTATCAAAATACGGACATAAGTGAGCTGGCTTCCAGCAGCTCCTAAGGACTGAATCCTGCCAGCCTGTGCTGCAACAGCATCCTCTGCTGGAGACATCTTGAAGCAAAAATGCCTCGAAAGTGGAAGTGGGGTTGGGTTTCTGCATGATGCTGAAAGCAAACTGAATGTTATTCTTCCCTGGACTATACTGTGGAAAGACAAATTACCTCAGCTAGGTGATCTTTAAATTCCCTTCCAGTCCTAGCTGTTCTATAACTCTTGACTGAGACTGAAGCGGGTAGAAGCCTGCTAGTTCCTTTTAATAGTTATGCTGGTGATAGGACCTGGTTTGTGCTGTCTTTTGGTTTGCAGCATTTAAGAGTGCTCAGTGGAGCCCTGGGTCACTCTCCAAGGAACATGGTGGCTGTGCTCTGCTCTTTTTGCTTGCCACAGAGACACCTGGGACATTGCGCTGCAACCCCTGGCTCATTCAGAGTCAAGGGCAGTTCTCACCACTGGAGTTTTCCCCAAGTTGATGTCTCTGTCATAAAATCAGCAATGTGTTTTTTCTCCAGTGGCAGGAAAGACAAGGCAGCAGCCATTTCAAAAAGGTAAGCTTTAATTGTATTAAAAAATACCCATGTTTTAGTAAGCAGTTTCTCTACAGAGCCACAGGCCTGTGGGAGCAACCACACATCTGCAAGATGCAAACATCAGAGCTGTTAGAATTACAACCAGCCTGCTGCAAGGGATGAGATGGTGAGAACTGGCTCCTTGTTCATCTGTACCATTTTACAGGGAAAAGCACTAGTTCTCTTCCATAGCTCCCATTGCAATGTGATTCCTTGCTTGAGGGTAACCAAGAGATCCCTTCAGAACTGGTGCCACTGATGCTGTTTTGATGTTAAAGTACCAAGGATCATCTGAGACACAGGCTGGTATTTAAATATTCATATCAGCATAAGTTGAGTAGCTTGTATAAATACCATTCAAGTAATTTTTCTCCTTCCTCTGCAGTTCAGAGTTCTTCCAGTATAGGGTAATTCTAGACCTCTGAATTGCAACATTCAGAGGGGAGGTGTGAGATAGACACTACATAAAATAGGCAGGGGCTGAACCCACTATCTACAGTGTTGAGGAAAGGACTCAGTCCTCATGTTTCTGTCTGACAGCAACACAAAAAACTTTCTTTGTACAAACTCCAAGACAGGAAGGAGTAGAATCCTAGGTCCCACTTATGAAAACACTTATCCTGGATTCAACTTACAGTCCATTCTAGAAGGGCTTAAAATACTGTAACATAAATAAAAAGGAAGGATAACAACCTAATGATGGACCAGCTCAAGGCACCTGTTTATTTTGACCACATTTAAACATTCCCATTTGAATGGCACGTTGCATTAACCAAGATCTAAAATCCTGGTTCACAGGCATTTAGTACCCTCTGTTTTAGACAGATCACACTGGTAAGTCAATTCATTCCAGTCCCTTGTAAAAGACATTTATGTTGTCTTTTCCCATAATCACTACACCACTGGTTTTGGGAAGGTGGGAAGAAGACAGCAACTAGCTTAGAAGTAATGGCTAGGATGAGAGTTTGGGTTAGTGTGCATGCTTTTTACCTAGACTTCTGCTTTAGGATAGAGTGCTCTTGCCCTGCTGTTCCAGAAGCCACTGTCTTTCCACCTCCAGAGCGAAGCATGCCTGTCCCTTACACAGTCTGTGGCCAGGAGGGCCACAACTGCTCCCAGCTTTTTGCTCATTAACTCTGACAGGTGTTAAAATGGGGTATCACCATAACCCTGCTTTACTGAATAACCTGTACAGGGAGCTCCTTCCTCTTGAAAAGGTGATGGAACTTCCTTCTGGCCCTAAGGATGGCGGACAGGCAAGCTCACCTCCTGTGACAGTCATGACCATTGGCTGTAAAATACACTGCAGTAATGCTTCATGTATGCTAGAAAAGAAGGTAGTAGCATGTCTGTAAGATAAATCTGAATTCTGATTCCGTAAAGTGCCTTTCTCCTAGTATCCATTACAGTTCTTTATTGTGCGTGGCTCTATGCAGCTTGGCCTAACCTTGCAGTGAGAAGACTTTTGGATGATTTAAATGTCTGGCATGGTGTTGCTTGTTCAGATTGAAAACCTAGCTTTTATGTCTCTCACAAGCCTTACCCTTCAATGCAGATAGTACAAGTAGCAATCAATTCATTGCTTGATTATACATTTCTAGTGCAGCTTGAGTTAAGATGCAGTTATGAAGCTCTTGTTCTCCTGCTTAAAGTCAAGCAAGTACCAGCTGAGAACCTGCAATGGCTATCCAATGACTTGAGTTTTGGAGAACACAGTGGGGCACAGCATAGACCTGGTTACTGTAACCACCATTCAAACCTGGGCTCTGGTCACAGCAATGGACCACAGGCATTACACGCAAGAAACTGAAGGCACCACTGTAAAGGCAAAGTACTTCAAAGGGAGAAATCAGCAATATCCTACCTTATGCCACACTTTCCTCCCTCTTTTGATTCAAAACACACCCAGTAGCTGTCTCCCAGCTGCTAGTATGCAACAAAGCACCTATTGAGTGCCCAGGAGAGGATTTTGAATATCTGCACATAACTGTTTTACCTTGAATTATGTTATCTCCTGGAAAGATAAGACTCAGTTAAACTGGTTCCACAGAACAGTCCTTCATGTCCCAAGCTATAACAGTTTGTTTCTATTATGTACCCATTACCCATTTCTTGAGGACTTTCCACATGTGATAACAATAAAAGCAGTATCTTTTAGAAAAAAGGAGTGCAGGGGAAAGCACTTTTGCAGGTAATCAAATAAGGAAGGGTTAGGAGAGAAAAGTCTTCTTGTTCTGTTTCTGTCGAACAACTTCCTCACTTTTGTAGCAGCTGCCTGCCAAGAGAGACTTGGTAGAGAAGCAAAATTACAAGGAAGAACAGAATTACAAGGAAGAACAAAATTACAAGGAAGAACAAAATAGGCTGCAGCCATCCAACTGGATGTAGTGCATGGATGCTACTTCTACAGTAATCTGCTTGCTTTGATGCTTCTGCACCCGTATTACTGCTAACAACTGAAGACCTAATTTCTGGAGAGTAGAGGTTTAGTAAATGTGAAATAGTAATTTCCAGAGGTTCTGCTTGGTGGGCTGTGGCAGTGCTATCTACTGGACCTCATATTCCAACAGCTCGTAAACAACAGTGCTCTAATGGAGGACGTTAGAAAGCCTCTGACTGCAGTAACTGTAAAATTTCAACACCAAATCAAAGGTTTGTTTCTGTTTAGTTTAGCAAAAGAACTGACAAAGAGAATAGAGAGTCATTAACAACTGACCACAGCTAACCTATGTAGCAAACCTTCAAGAAAGTGAGAGGAAAAATTGATAGAGACTAGCTTCAGTTCTGTTTTTTTTCTTTTGGTGTCTGAAGAAGTGCCAGCCATTCAAGGGCAGCTATACTTCCTCAGGGACTGTCACTACAGGCAGCATGTTAAAACTAAAGTGGAAGTTAGAGGAAAAAAAGTGTGGAGATATTGTGGGCCACTTTTTTAAAAACAAAGCCATTTCTTAAGGAAAAGAGACTGGTCTTTTCATTAAATGATACTCAGCTGTTTTTACCTCTTCCTACATTTTTTTCCCCAACCTTCTAAGGATGATGATGTTACAGTTGTGAGCAATTGACAGTACAAACAGCAGCATATTTTCTTCTGTACAAAAACATCCAAAGCCTTGAAAAAGCAGCCAGGGGAGTGACTGCTCAGAGACAGGCAAATTGCAGGAACATAATATGCTGAAGCTCATAGCAATGAACTGTGCAATAAGCCGTGTGAGGCCCCTGATACCACACTTCACTAAAACTGTATCCACAGCAAGCAAAACTACCCCTTTGCTGCAGACAGCCTTCAAGGAAATACAGGACATGCCAGCCTCCTCCTTTCCTGAGGGAGACAATCCACAGAGGGTATACTTGGAGAACATTTGCTTCACCTCTTTCCAAAAGGTTGCTTGCCTGCTTTAGAGTAGGGGTGAGACTTTGATGGTTCAGGCTGTGTCTCATCCTATAAAATGCTAAGACAAATGGATACATCAGCTAGTTTGCATTCCTGCAGTGCACAGAAAGCCTCCAAGGGTGCTCGAATCTATAATGATAGAAACAGCAACTAATTAGCTATAGCCACAGTTCAGGAAGAACAGTTAGCTTAAAGCTGGTATTGCTACTGGCTGAAGGATTTGGGGCAAAGCAGTATGTCATACCTAGAGCCCACAATACATTCTTGGATTTTGCATGGCAAAGGGATTACTCTTTATTGGGATACCCTTCCTGGAGGTAATGACTGGTCCTTCATGAACTGAATCCTGTTCTTTCCACAGCACAAGAAAACATATGTTTCATCTAGTTCTACAGCTCTGCCCAGGAAAAAAGAAAGACTTGCTTTTAAACATTGCTCCTAGCAGCTGTGCCAGTTAAGAACACCAAACTCCAAGGGAACCTCCTGCAAACTTCAGTTGTTCCAGCTGAAAGGTCTGTTTTCTGTCTCACGTGGAAAGCCAGGGATAGCAGCAGGCAGTGCTGAAGGCTCAACAAAAGGAGGATTAGCAGACAGTGTTAAAGCAAAGTAGCAACAAGTCCCATCAGCTACAAAGGAAGGGCTAGTGACATTAAAGCATACTCGTTCTACCCTATCCAGCCCAGCACCATCCAAGCTGAGGCTGGAGAACAAAGTGACTGCAAAGTGGCTCAGTGGTGTTGGTCCCTGTTAAATGGGAGACCATCTTGCTGGTTGGAGGATTTTAAACCAAAGCAGCAGGTGTGATGCAACTAAAAACCAAAGGAAGTGGTGGGATGGATTGAGGAGAGAGGGTGCTCTTCTCCAGCTATGACACAGGTAGGTGCAGTCTCTGCCAGTTGAGACCACCTCAGATGCTGGAAGTGAAACCATGCTGCTCCAGTAAGCAAAGTCAAGAGATCCTGTAGCGTCCCCGATCCCAAACTTGCCTCTGCCATTTACAAGGAAGGGTGGCTTTACTCCAGTTCAGCGTAAAGTTGGGTGAGGAGTGTTTAAAGGAGTCCTGGTTCTTATCATTGGTTTAACTGTCCCCACCAATAAACCTGGTAGGACGTATTTATGAGACTGGGCCATTAACAGTTTGTGCTGAAGCCCACTTCAGTCCCCAGGTGGAAGGAGGAGTTGATAATAGGATTTTCTAGCCAAGTCTGAAAACTCAGCTATAGCATTTCACATTGGTTGTCATCAAACAAAGTGCTTTCCTGAAGTCTTCAGCCCTCAGGTATCCAGGCCAGGCGAAAACCTAGCTATCACTGGCAACAGTGAGGTTTGGTGCAAAGGTGCCACTGGTCCTAGCTAGACAAAACAAAAAAACACAAATGAAAGGGAAAGGGAGACAAAACCAAAAGGAACCCCAGAGCAGGTACTCAGTGGGAAGTTGAGTGTGAGAAAATAAAATCACATCTTGTTTTAAAATCATAAATACTCTCCATATAAAGTTATTAAATAACTGTGGCTGTGGTGAGTTCCAGTGATCCTCCTAAGCAATGTCAGGTAGTCTTTAAAAAGTGATCTTTGCTCCCCATCTCTCTTGCCCTTGGTTTAAGTGCAGCAGGGGTTGTCAATGACTAGCATAACATCAATGCCATACACTTCCAGGAGGTCCATAAGGAAACTTCGATCCCCTTGGGGATCCAGGCCCATGCCTCGTGCATGGTCAGCTGTCAGTGTCTTGTCCTGGCTGGCTGACACCTCCATCAGTGTCTGGAATATGCGGTTGTTCTGCTCCATGAAAAACCTGTAGGGTAAAGTCAGTGAAAGCAATAGCATTGGACCTCCAAAAAGACAGTGTATTTACCAAGCAGGCAGCAGAGCCCCAGAACTGCATTTAACCCCCTTTAACCAGAGATCCTGTTTAGGCGATGCTGTAGTACTTTTCCATTCACTCTATGGATGACCCAGAATAAACAAAGATAAAGCAGTAACTTTTAATGACAGTGGTGCTCCCGTCTGTGGGAGGCATTTCCCTCAGAAGCTGCCACGTTATCAGCTAAAGTGTGCTCTGTGGTCACCAAGCAGGTCCATCACACCTACAGCTCCCGTAATGTAAAGGAGGAAACAGTGTTGTCACCCATCTGATAAGCCAGTGGGTAAATAAATTCTCCACTGCTGGTGCAGAACACACCAGTGAGAGCTACTTCTTACCTGTTGCTTTCCTAGAAACATGCAAAGCTATTCAGAAAGAGCTCAACAATCAGAGCTCTGCTCCGACAGCCCTTCACACAGTTTCATCCCATTACTTCTCACCTGCTGCAGAGTGTGAATAGCAACAGGCAGTGAAGGGCTTCAGAGGTGGTAGACATGTGGTTTTTATCTAATTCTGTCCCTCCCACTCTACATCCAGTTCTGGTTCCTCTGTTTGCCAAGTATGAAGTCAGCCACATCAGTGGGCCAATCCTTCACACACAGGTCTTATCTCCACAATGTACCACCCCCAGCATGGTACAGTGCCTGCTTCCCATGAACATTGTCCTTTCCAGAGCCAAATGTTCTGGCAAGAAAAATCCTATAGTGCTTATGTTTTCAAAAATTGGAGGGCATTCTTACAACTCCAACTGTGTTTTTAAAATTCACTTCTCCCTCCTGGCACATAAGAAACCCCAGTGAATACTACATTTTGGCTTCTCAAAATGACAGGAAGATGATCTGAAGAGAAAGAGCCAGTCTGTTTTTTGAACTTTAGAGGAAGAAAGCTGACTATGGAATTATGTCAAACATGATGTTTCATAATATGCCAAACCAGTGCAACATGAAATCAGTGCAAGAGGCTCCCGAAAACTAACAGTGTCCAACTAAGTATTAGAGGTAGCCACTCACAAGATGAAAAGGTCCTCTTCACAGGAGCTGCAATCCTCACCCACTTCTTGAGAATACATTAACATCTGCCTGAGAGAAGGGAGACAGGTTAATTGCATATACCTACTGTGAACCTCAAAGCATTATGAGATGACCAGAATCTTCAAGAGATGAGCTGAACCAACCAGTGGGATATTTTGAAAATACTACAAGGAGGAAAGTTCAAAGGAGCAGTGTCCTCTTTATCCCACATCTCCTATCAGGACCACCCAGATATCTGTGATTACCTTTGGTCATTGAGCCGTCGGTACTTCTCCTTGTCAGCATTGTTAATTTTCAGGAGTGGTTGCAGATGCTCATGATGTGTCTTCACATTCTGGTTGTCCACATAGACATCATAGAGATCCCGTTTCTGCTCAAAGATCTTTTCTGTTGTACCTGCCAAAATCGGAGAAGATTTTCAGAGCAGCGTGTTGCTTTCCCAGCAGACCAACTGTTCTCTCCTGCTTTCATAGTTAGTCATTCCATGCACAACCTATTTCTCATCAGTTCTATTCCACAGTCTGGTGTCTCAAGACATTTTGCAGCCTGAAGCTAAAAACATCACGCCTAATCCATCATACTTACAGGCCACATATGATACTTCTGTTTCCAGCATTTCTATGTCTGCCACATTCACATAGAAGAATGGTTTGGACTCTGGGACAGTTCCTCCAAGACCAGGCAGAGAAACATTTGCAAGGCAACAGCAGCAATACACTGCGGACAAGAGAAGTACATCCTGAGATGCTTTTGGTTTTCCTCAAGGGCACTCTGAACCCCACTTGCCCCGTTCTCCCACATGCCTCTATGAAAACAATGGTCAGAGCTCTGAAATGCCCTTGAACACCAGAACTTCTCAAGTGATGACATCCTGTTTTGCATAGGAAATAATCAGTTCTCCCATAGGAATCTCACATTCTAGAATCCACAAATTCAGTCAGTGCTCTTTTCATCCTGTGCTGACAGCAACTGAGTTTGACAGTGCCAGATGTGTCCTTACTCACGAGGCCTGAAGAAAAGCATTTGGTAGGAAACGTGTAAATGCAGACTGAGTGGTATCTTCATGAGGAATGGTCATAATGGATTTTGAAGACCTGCATGACGTCTGTCCCCTCAGTACTCGCAGGCATTTCTGCAGTGCTTCAGCCTACTAGATCAGAGCTCTGCAGTGTCCCTGGAAACATACCTCTATAGCAGACAACTCCAACTGGGGGTGGTGAAAATATCAGTATGCGCTTGCGCAGCAGGGCAAACTTCCAGAGGACGAGGATCTGCTCACCGAAGAATTTGATGAACTGAGACATACAGCCAGCAGGGTGTGTGATCTGCAGGTGGAGCGAAAGGGAAGAAAACAGCTCAGAGGTGAAACAGGGACACATGCACAGATGCTAAGTCTAAATGTGGGAGCAAGACCAGCACACAGCTTGCAACAGTCCAAGTAACAAAATCTTCTCTAAAGCAGCCTACAAAGCACAGGAGTGACTGCTTACATAAAGGAGTATGAGGCATCAGCAAGGAGCAGCAGCCCTCTGCCCATTCCTGCAGGCCTCAGGCACCTGCCTCACCTTCATCTCTGGGTACATGTATCTGTGGATGGAAGGCAGCCAGTGGACAGGTTGCTGAGAGCTGGGGGTGCCCTTGCTATCAGGGAGAGCTCCTTTCTTGTCATCATAGAATGCCTCTAGATGGGAGTAGTGCCCTGGCATCTCCAGCTGGTGTCTGGAAAAGAAAGGAAAAAAGACACCTGTAGTGTCTCCAAACTATTTGTTTAGTGCCTTGCCCCCAGCAAACATCTGCTCTCCCAGCTAAAAGGGATCCTGGGTGCCTCAGTTACACAGACTCATCCAGGGGGGCTGAAGAAGCATCAGGACCACCAGCAGCTCTCAGTGCAGCCAGAGAACATGCACAGAACTGACACAGACAGTGAGCTGGGGCGTGCATAGCACTGATCCTGTTTGAAATACACTCGGGTAGGAACAGTTTTCTACCATCACCATTTTCCTTGCGAGATCCACTCAACACAGCTGAAGCACACAGCTAGCCAGGATCACCATTACACAATTAGAAGCCTTTTGTAAGCCCCTCGTAAAATGGTTTTTAGAAGGAGAAAAGGGGAAGAACTTGTTCTCTGAACTCTCCCTGTGACACTTGTGTCTGCATACAGTAAGTAGGGTTTGGGTAGCATTTGACTAGCCTGTTAGGAAGGAACAGACTGCTGCTAATCAGTTCCTTGTCTCCTTCACATTGTGAACCTGTAACACTTTCTGGAGAAACAGCCAGTCAAGGAAATCACAGCACAGAATTGTTGCCAAATTCTCACTTGACTAAAACTGCTCTCCATAGAAGCAACATTACCTCTCCCAGGTGGGGAATAGCCAGTCTCATTCCCAAGGGAACTTACCTGACCTGGTTCTCCAGGAAGTGCATGTACCTATACAGCAGGGTGTAGGAAGGGGAGAGGATGCCCACGGACTTCATGCGGGCACCACGCTCTAACTCACTCTCCACAGGCATGTTGGCAAAGCAGGCCAGGCCAAAACAGAGCCCTTTCCGGAAATAACTGGAGACAAAGGTTTGACAGAAGGGTTAACATTAAAAAGAGACAAGAGGAAGAAAGAAAGGTAACTGAGTGCTAAAAATACTGATTTGGGAACATAGTTTCTTCTGTAAGGAACTCCCTGAAATCCCACCCTGCTAGCTGAAGGGCTGAGGACAGGCCTTGGATGCCCCAGTCTTCTCACTAACAAGACAGAATATTTAAGGCAAGAGTTCCTACTAAAGCCCCTACCAGCCATGTCACAGGCCGGTAAGGAATGCAAGTAAATAAATAACTTGGAAGGAAGACCAACAGAATGCATGATTCAGTCAGTGCAGAGCCCTTCCTCCAAGGAAGAAGCCTGCAGTGAATGCAGTTCTGAGGACAGTCCAGCTACCTGGTCATATTTTTGGTTCCACCACATTGAAGCACAATCTGATTGACTGCAAGGGTGCAGTTCACATGCCTTTAAGAAAGTTACTGTTATTCCTGAGCAGAAGGAATTGTGACACTGCAGTTCATTGCAAAACATTGCTGCATTGCAACATTGGGTTAGCAGAATGCAGAAAACTCCTCTCTTACGTGTTTCCACTGAAGGAGCTAGCAAATAAGAAAGTGAGACCTGTTCATAACAACATTTAAAGGGACCAAAAGCCCTGGCAGAGTTAAGAACATTTTTCGAAGTCCTGTTCCTGCAAAATGCTTCCTATTTCAGTTCTGCCATTCCTTCCCCTTCACCCTACACCTCTGCTGACAGTCCCAATAGTGGCAGTGCAGATCATTTGCCCAGTACACACTAAGATTTGCACACCAGTGAGAAGCTGGCCTGCCCTGTTCACCAGTTGGCCTCCACGGGCAGAGCAGTCATACAGCAGATCCCTGCAGCTAGCTGGTACTTAATATGATACTGAAGGTGTCTGAAAAGTATCTTTGGCTCACCTAGAAACAGTTTAGCAAGCAGGTTTCTGCAAAACCATAGCTTCCTAGATGGTATTTTTCCTGCATGTTCTGAAGTAAGAGCTGGTGGTGTAGATGCACAACTAAGAAAGGAAGAAGTAATATAGCTCAGATGTACTCACATGAAATCTGACTGGATTTTGTGGGACCCACTTGCCATGGATTTGAATTCCACACCTTCCAAATCTATATCTTGGGGTAAACACCATTCCACCATGTTGCCTGCAGAGAAGCAAATTAATTTGGGTAAGCTTGAATACAGTACTTGTTTCTAAGATGCACACCTCATCAACAGCAAGCTGTTGCTTTTCTAACACTGGGATACCTGTAACAGTGCCCTAAGACAACTCCTGAACTCCTAAACTGTCACAGACAGTAGGTGACATAAAATACTCCACACGTCTTGCAGATGTTACTTGTTGTAGCACAACCCACAGATACTGCAGGACATTTGGGGCCATTTCTGAAGCTAGTGCTATTTTGTGGGTTTATACTTGATAAGCTTAATCACAGAACAGCTACGATTTTACCTGACGTTGGATAAGCTTTGGTCCACGTGAGTATCCGTCCCATACAGAAAGAACCAAAGGACAGACTGTTACTCTTCAGGATGCATTTCTGGGATAGCTCACACCACCACCAATATTGTCCTTTGCCTATGCTTGGCAGGCCTGGTCAAACAGAAACCCCTAAGCTGTCATCCAAGTCATCACTTCTTTTCTGAAATCTCTCCTATTTTCTTTAGGATAGGAGGAGTTAGCTGAAGCTTTATATGGAGGCTGAGGTGATCCAGGTACTGCAATGTGTTAGTGTATGCTAGAATAACCAACAAAAAAGTACATAAATTACAAGCTAGATCAAGATCGGCAAACATCTGCCACCTGCCAACCCAGCCAGAAAGCATGCAGTTGTTCAGGGGAAAAGGCCACCTGAGGAGCCTGATCCTGGAACAGATGATATCAGAGAAGTCACAAAATGTCCTTAAAGCAAATCAAGCCCAACAAGTTTACTATGGACAAAAGAAGGGGTGACTTCTCATGCTTTCCCATGCCAGCACTTCAGAGCCCAACCTGCTCACCTGGACATTCCCACTGCACTGAGATGTGCTCCAGATTTACCCACTGAGTTTCCGTTCTCTGTCAGTTTGCCCACACATCATTTGAAGTCATGTGGATTAGTTTTAAAAACAAGACAAAAAACATTTTTCAGGCTAATGCAATGGCAGATGCAGCACAAAGATGCTTCCTACTGGTTCACTCCTTTCCCTGCCCTTTGGGGTGAGCATCCCAGCTGTGCTTGCACAGACAGTGTACATTTGGAAGGGCCTTACAGTCAGCCAAGACTCTTGGAGATATTTAAATCTGAGGCCCCATTTCTGAAGCCTGTCTTTTGTCTCATTACTCATACTGCACAAGTATATGCCTGCACAGGAATAGGGCTTAGCTACTGACATTTAAATAGGCTATTTTTCTTCTCACGTAGATGCTGTATTCAGTAGACCTCCCCCAGCCCTGCCTGGCAAGGACTTCAAAAAAACCAACAGCGTTAGGCATGGCAACAGGAGAAGTTTTGCATCCAACTGCCCACTTGCAGCGCACAAGCAGACCTCTCCCACAGAGCTGGGCTGGCCGGGGAGCAGTGGCAGCCTCGTGACCCCGAGCACAGCCCTGTGCAGTCACACGCGAAACCACAGAGCTCTGCTGTGCAGCGCCTTGGCCTCTGAGGCGTGTGAAAGGCTGGCAGAGAGAGCCAGTGACATCATAGCAGCCCGCCCGCTCCCCTGGAGGGCTTGGAGATTATATATAGATGGTAGCTTTTGTTGTTTGGGGTTTGTGTGTGCCTGTTTGGTTTGCTTCTTAAAGGCACAAGACCCTTCCTTGAAAGAGTGAGGAAGTCAACTCTTGATACTGTTGCCTCATAATGACGAAATTGTGGTTAAGGCCAGATGTGCTTTTAAGCCTTGCCCCACAGAGGATCCCTTATTGGTCATTACCTATAGATTAACAGATCGATATGCAAGAGTGCCATCAAGGGCAAGGGAAAACTGGCTTTGCTCCGTTTAGTCACAAACACTGTCAGTTGTCACATCCACTGCAGGGGTGTTGAAGTGAACATGGCTTAACAGTGCCTGTTCTGTAGAAGCAATGGATTCAAAGTATGCCTTGAAACAGATCTTTACCCTACATGTGACCTCAAAACCAGGTTCACCTATCATGTAGCTATTTTTTTTTTCTGGGATCTGTCAGGTGCAAACTGCACCTGTGCTCCTGGCTGTTCCTCATGCCACCTTGCCCTATGAACACACGAGCGACGTGGCAGTCGGAGAACAAACGCGGAGATAAAAAAGTAGGAAAGTCGGTCTGGCGAAACAGGAGAGCAAACAAAGGAGAGACTTCACCCAGATGCAATACCACTGCCAGCCTGCCCGAGAAACTAGAGGAGGGAGGAGGGAGCAATGTTGTAGAAAAACAGGAAGCATTGTTGCCCTTCCCCATGGAGAAAGCAGCTCTCGTGTGCACAGGAAACTTCCCCAGTGAGAGTCACCCAGCATTAGAGAGCAGGCTAGTGATTTTGCTGAGAGTCAGGTCTGCAGATCTGATCTCCTGGAAGCTGTCTCCCACCTTCAGGTCAAGTCTGAGCCAGCACTAATTTTCTAGTGTGCAAAGTTAAGGATTTTCTTCCTCTTTCCCCTTTCACATCCTCACAAAGAAGATATTGGCATTTGGGGGTCATCCCCTGACCCTGCTCACTATTAGATGTTTCCCAAGGGCTTTAGGGTCCCCAGCTGTGCAATGCTACCATGTTGTGCCAGGACAGGGGAAGAAAGTGTAATCTAAACATTACACTCACTCCGTTTCCTGCATGGAAGAAATGTGGGACAGAAAAAGAGAATATTTGCATGTTCACTGGTGCAAAATACATTACTTCCCTCTCTTTCCTCCTTGTCTGTCTCCATTACTTACAGACCCTTTAAGCTAACAGACTGTGTGGGACCTCCACAAAGGTGACTGCTATCAGGTCCCCCACAAGAGCAGTGAAGAGAGCTCCTTCTCAAGTGCCACAAGGTTCACCACGCTGGAGGTGGACAGCACCACTGATTCAGAAGCTGCCTCTGGCTCCTCCATCAGTCACTCACATGAGCACTGATGGTTACAGGAACACCGGAACTGTAACAGTGACCTGGCAACCCCATAACCTACCTTTGGAAACTCATCACATGCAACTGCTATACACTGAGCTCGTCTGCTTCAAGCCCTTCTAAATTTAGGAGGGAAGCTGTTACGTTCTTTATTAGCACAGTCACCACCTCATCCTTCTACAGTAAAACCTCTCTTGCCCACCTGCTTGCCTGTAGTTGGACAGACACTACCTGGCATAACCACCTGCACAGCCACCACCGGAAATTCAGCTGTTCCTATGCCTCAGCGAGCTGCCAAAGGAGGTCTGCAGTGCTTTTCCTGGGTAGGATCAAGCAGGTTTCCAGCTCAGACACTAACTGGATGATTTCCTTTAAGTCATACACAAGGACCAGACACCGTTAGAAACATTACAGAAGTCCTTCATACCATCTGATGTGGTTGACCAGTAATTCCCATATTCTCTTTTTGACCCTAGCAAGTTCACACCTCTGCAACTTCATGATCTTTTTCCAAGTCCACATCCTCCACAGGGCACTTTGCTCCCCAGCTGTAAAGCTGACATTTGTTGGTATATTGCTCACAGTCTTATCATGATCCTTACGTTCATCATCCATGCTGGGTAGCAGCAGGAGGCTGAATCTTCCTGGACTTGACAGACTACTCCAAGGCTGGTGACACCCAGCATTAACTGCACATCAGATGTGAGAAGAGCTGTTGCCCAACTTTCCCTGGACTTCATTCAAAGCAACAGCTGGTTCAGAAAAACTCCTGAGAAAGCTCAGCTTTCTGCCAACTAAGAAAATCTCACCATTTCATAGAAGGCATATGCTGTCGGATTGAAAGACAACCTGCTGTTGCTGCAGTCATCCAGACTCTCTCATGTTTTGGATACTTAGGAGAAGCACCTCCATTTTCCATCTCCTGGTGGAAAGATGACATCCAATCTCATTTCAGATTTTTATGAGTGAAGAGCCTCTGACCTCTAGACTGACACTTCCCTCTGGTGCAGTATGAAAGGGTAACTTCTCAAAAGCCCTTGGGTGTTTTGGGACACAGCAGCCAAGCTGTCTGACAGTGGGCATTGCTGACAGCACATCACACCAGGGGCTACGTCCTGTTCACTACTTCCTTAGGATTTTCAGTTCAAGACTGGCATTCAGTCTTCACTACCAAGGCCCTCTTGTCAGCAGGATGTCAGTTACTTTCCTCTTCCACTGAAGAACAAACCTCACTGTGCTTTACAAACCTCTTTCCTGTCTCTAGCACTTTTGCTATGGATTTGCTACGGAAGTACCTGTCCAGAGAAGAAAGAGAAGCTCGCTCTCACATCAGGATGCAAATGGACTCCTGAATCTCTCCCTCTTGCCTTTGAACCCCAGGCTGGTGCCTGGCAGCCAAAAGACCCAACAATGTGTCTCAGGACATCAGACCCCTACGCACAGTAGTACCTGTGTTCACAGGTGCAAGGCGGGTGTTAACTTCATATCTGTGTCCTAACATCCTGTTTTGTGGATACTGTGAGAGCAGCAGGACTAGGAAAACAAAGTTAAGACCTTTTCTGAAATGCTGATTTACAGGTTTGAAATTAATAATCTCTGTCAGTTGTGATACAACACCATAGTCCAACAGCACTGAGAGAGATGGATATGGCAGTGAGAAGTGGAAAATACACTCCCTTGCCCCTCTCCTCTGCCCTCCTGGATCATAGCACTCCTTCAAAGCACTAAGTCCCAGAGATCCCACCAGAGGCCAGCCTCTAAACACACTGGTCACCAAGAAATACGCAGCTGAGCTGCTGCTGCTGGTGGTGATCATGCCCTGCGAGCCTGCCGGATTTACGCCTGCCACAAACGCCATCCATCACCGATAGCTGCGGGCAGGTCTGCGCCACTCCACGGAGACAGAAGGATGCTCTCAAGATGCTGCTAACAGGTTGGTGCCCTCCAGGCAGCGCTGGGCAGAGGCTCGGCCTAAATCTGTGCGGGGCACAGGGGATGCCCCAGCGCCGTCCACAAACTCCCTGTGCCGTGACCCGCTGTGGGGAAGAGATACAACCATCTCTCTCCTCGGAGCCGCACCAGACGCGGCGCCTGCCTCCCGCCAGAACTTCTCGGCGGGATGGAGAGACCAAACGCAATCCCTCTTGTGCTCCGTTTTCAGCAAATGCCCACGGCCCCCGGTCCCGACACCGGCAGCCGTGCGGTGGAGCCGCGGTCCCCCGTGAGGGCAGAGGGCAGCCCGGCTCCCGCCGGCCACTCTCTACTGGGTCCGGCGACGCTGTCCCTGCGCGGCGGGAGGAGCGGTCCCTGGGGGGCGGGATGCGCGGGGAGCGGTCCCCAAGGGATGCCCAGTCCCGGCCGCATCCATCTTACTCCGGCGGCACCGGGAGCCCCAGGCCCGGCCCCCTCTCCCCGGCCCGCCTGCCCCCGGCGCCGCTCACCCGTGCGGGGGTCGAAGGTGACCACGAAGACGGCCACGATCTGGTCCTCCTCCGCCTCTGCCCGCGGCCGCCCCGCCGCCTCCGCCGGCCCCTCGCCGTCCCACGGAGCCGCGCTCCAG
>VZTI01004487.1:958232-975765 GCA_013397865.1 Struthidea cinerea
GGCCACGGGGCAGCCGGGCCGGGGCACGGCCGGAGCCGCCCGGGGCAGCCGGTGGCGATCCCGGCTCGGAGCTCTTCGGTGCCGGCTCCCGGAGGAGCACGGGGGCTGGGGGCCGTCCGCCTGCCCGTGCTTCACCTCCCCGCGCAGGGCAGAGCCAGCAGCCCGCCTCCTGTCCCCCCCAGGCTGTGATCGCAGTTGCCTCCCCCAACCCTGTTAAAGCCATCCTGCTGGGAAAGCCACGGGAATTGGGCAGAGCAGCCTCAGGGCCAGCAACGGGGCAGGCTCGCAACCCCCCAAATGGCTGTGGTGGAAGCTGCGAGCCACAAATCTGACGGAGTCAGGGATACTGATCCAGCATCTACTGGTATGTGTATATATATATATGTATATACGTATATACATAAATATATATACACGTACATATGTGCTACAGAAGGATGTGAAACTGTTTTGGGAGGGGCAAGCAGAATCAGCTTGAGATTGAATGATGGGGACACAAGCATGACCAAGGCATCTACAGGCAGCCAACTTTCTGTAATTACGGTCCTCCTTATGTTACCACCAATGTCGTTAAGTGTCATTAGGATTAATTTGGTTCCCTAGGTCTTTCTGATTAATTGAATTACCCAATTAAGCAGGCCACAATTAAAAGGAAGATATTGTCATAAAAGCCGTAATTGTCTAACTTTTTTCCTGTTGAGCAGTTCTGAGTGTTCAATATCCCATTAAGAAACCCATCATCCAGTTTCCTCAGCAGTGGGGTTTGGGTTTTTTCTCTCTTTTTTTGGTAACATTAGCATCCGTTTGCTGTGAGCTTCATTTCAGACAGCTCCAACACTGAGTGGGCATTTTTGTTTCGCAAAGCCCATGCACAAGTTTACTTTGCAGAGCTACAGACCAGAGTAGGTGGTGTTTAGCAGATGGAGTTTTTCATAGAAGGTGACTGGTAAAGAAAAAAAGAAACAAACCCTGCACAATATTTTGTTACTGTGTAAAGAAAAGCCAGATTCTGCAAATACTTGGCCACACGCTTTGCTTTAACTGTACAGACAGTGCCAATCTTCATTTGGATGTATATATTTTTGCATGTCGGTGACGCTGAAGTGACAGCTCGTTTCTATCTTCATCTCCACAGTGGTGCTGCTACAAATGTCAAATGTCTGTCCCCCAGCAATCTAGGCAGGAAACAAATCCCAATAGGAATTTCTTCATGATGCACACAAGCCATTTGTGGTGCAGAGCTGTTCCTGGTCCCCTCAGCAGTGCAGTCACACCAGTATTGCCCCAGCAAAAGTGAGGGGATGCGGTGGGAAGAGTGACCCCCCCAATGATAAGCCCGAAGAACAAGTAGAATTACCGAGAGCAGTATTAGGGCACATAAAAAAGGCAGCCTGCAAAGCTTTTTTATTGACACAACCGGTGGGGACCCTAGCAGGGACTTATACAAATATCCATGTATCAGTGGATACCTTTTCAGGTGCAGTCTTTGCTTCAGTACATACAGGTGAGACAGCCAGTCACGCCTGTCAGCATTTTTTGCAAGCGTTTGCTTCATTAGGGGTTCCTCAAGAGATAAGAACAGACAATGGCCCTGTGTATACAGCAAAGAAATTTTCTACAATCTTCTGTAGATAGAATGCAAGACATCAGGCAGAGGTTGCGATCTCTGTGTAATTCACGTCTGTGTGCCTGCTTCCTTACTTGTGGGGTTGTCAGCGTTTCTTCGCGCTTGATAGGGTTTCACGTTCTTTGCTGCCGGTGGCAGGGAGCAGGGGCTGCCAGCACGGGCTCTGAGATGTGTGAAACATCATCGTGCTCTGAGCTCTCGGCTTTGCTGAAAAAACCCCATGGGACAAGGGACCCAGTGGTAGCAGAGCAATTGATACGGCTTTAGCCAGCAATCTGGGCCTGCTGAGGGCACACTGTTTGTTGGATACATGCAAGAAACAAAGGCCACATTTTCTACTATTTTATTATTTCACCAACATTGAAAAGATCTATGCTGGGAGATACTACCCTTTTAGAAATAAAAACTCTGCTTCAAAAGAAAATTAACACCTTCTCCCTCCAGCTGAGGGCTCAGGAAATTGTCATCAGGTCTGTGAACAGTCAGGAAAAATGTAAATGAAAATGTGGTGGCTTTTATTTTTAAAATCAAGATGAACAAGCTGGGCCTTGTTTACACAGCAGGTCCAACTTTTCTCCTTTACATATCACATCCCTCCTTAGAAAAATGGATACTGCCTCTAAATCCTGAGGGGGAAAAACAGAAAAAAAAATTAAAATTGTTTAAGGTGGGATTGAAAACTGGGCTGAAGGAATTTCCTTGCTGGGTTATTAAAAACATGTAATAATGGGGACTAAAAGCATTATTTCTTCAGAATTAATATATTCCAATCTAATGCTTCAGGTACTGAACATCTGATGAATGCAATCAGATCACAGCAGTACTAAAGTGGTCCTGGATCTCAGCTGGCCAGATGCTGCCGACACCACTTGTCACCGCAGAAAGCAGCCAGTGCTGGCACTGCCAGGCTTTTGGACCTCGCCCAGGATAAGGCACAGGGAGATGCAGCAGCTGCATTTCAGACTAAGGGAGCCTTGCATGGCAGCAACAGGCTCTGTGCCTGCAAGAAATATTGCAACCTCTGGGCCAGATGCAACCAGTACTGGGTTCCTGGCATGTCCTCCTGAGACTGTTTTGGTGGCCTGTATCAAATGAATTGTTCATCACAGTCTTAACAAGCAACTTCAGAGACCCATATGGCCATACTCTTCATGTAAGGAACGGGTTAGGAGACACAGAGACCTCAGACCAATGTGGCCCTGTATGTTGTTGTGGGAATTGCCCTAGATGTGTGCAGAGGAAAGCAGCTGCTGCATCTGCCAAACACCCATCTCCTATGGGCTGCGGCCACTTCCAATCCCTGCATGTCCTTCTAGCAGCTCTCCTCAAGGCTAAGAAAAAAGGCTGCTGTAACCTTGTTCCCAGTTAGTTAAAACTTGCTCTAGTCCCACTTTGAAACACAGGTTCCCAAAGGCTCAGAAGATTCCTATTTTTTACAAAGAGGTGCAGTGAGGGGAGACATTGACCTGCTCCCAGGGCGCAAGAGAGCGACCCCACCTGTGGGGCTGCCTTCACCAACACAGCTTCTCCTTCCTCTCCCTTGAAACCTCAAGATGGGAAGCTATACTGAGACCTGTGTATGGCTCCTAACTCTCTCCTGAAGTCTTATAAATTATACGTTCATAAATGTATACGTTATAAAATAGGCTACTGACCCCTGCATGCAGGCTGCAACGCTTGCCCAAACTAATGCATATCTAAATGCAGGAAGGGAAATTCAGACTTAAAAGAAGGAAACACAGGGCCCCATCACCACAAGACAATTAACTTATACAAGTAAAGCCCACAAAGACTGGATCCCTGATGGGATTATGGAGCAGACTGGCTGTCAGCAAACATCACCCCCTTACAGGCCCCAGGAGAAGGGACGAGCGTGCAGAAGCAGGGAGATGACTCAGACTCAGAGGGAGTCCTGGCTCCCTGCAGAGCTGGTTGTTGGCACAGCAAATCCACATGCACAGAGAACTCCTCACCCACCAGGCAACTGTGGACAGGTGCTGCCAAGCTCCAGATGTTTCCCATTAGCATTGGCTCAGGTGTGGGGTGGTTATAAATGGTCCAGGGCAGGAGTGAGGCTGTCTGTGGGGTATCTGGTGATTCCTTGGGGCATCTTCTGCTTTTACAGCTGTATGTAGCATGGGATTTTTTTTTCTTTCCCCCCTCTAGTTGAGACATTTAATGTAGAAAAGAGTAAGGGGAGGCTGTGTGTTATTCTTTAGGATGTGGTTTCCTTGTGTGATGAGACTAGTGGATGTATGGGTGGATGGAGGAGTTCTCTTGGAAACTTACTGGGAAAGGCAGTGGCTTCTAAGTTGTGTCTAAATTATGCCAATAAGGCAAAAAGCAAAATCTGTTGTTACGTGAGCAGTAGCTGAACGGCTTTGTGCTTGGTAATTCTGGGATGCTCTCCATTAACCAATGATGTCTAGTTATACCGATGAGTGACCAAGGCTTCTGTGTATGTGGGATTGGGGAGTATGGTCAGCAGAACTGATGCCCTTAATGAAGCAAGGAAGAAGATAGTTTATCTGTAAATAATGCTGCGTTTCTCTCTCTGTGTACCTCTAACAAAACAGGCCAGTATCAGCTCTACCTGTTCTGTTTCACGTGCTAACATGGATGACTGGGACAACAGCAATGAATTCATTCAGCGACTGGACTTCTCCAGTTGTGGTGAAGACAGTGAAGACAAAAGTGTGAACGAGGAGGACTCCCTGAGCTTGAGCCCCCCCAGAAGCTCAGAGTTCCAGAAGTGGCAAGAGAACAGTCCTCTACCAGCAACCCCTCAGAGAAAGCTTAGTGAGATTTTCCTGAGCAGGACAAAAGCCTGGATGAGTCCCACCCTGAAGTCTTCTCCATCTGTGAGCAGGAGCTGGAGTAAGCCTGAGACACCATTGCACATCACCTGGAAGAAGCTGCAGCTCTGTGACACCCCGCACACTCCTAAGGTAATGGCAGGTCTGTAGGAGATAAATGTATCCCCCTTCAAGAAGCTCATTGTTTGGGGGGGAATTGGAGATAGGCAGCTGCACTTGCTGCTCTGTTCAGCACACTTCTGGATGCAAGTGGGTTTTGTCTTGAAAGCTGGAAATGGTGTTATGGCTGGGACGTGTACTTTGCTTTGCAAGTCTGGATCACCTGTAACCAGCTTGTTGTCTGGTGCCACAGTTTTTCTTTTTGTGTGGAACGGTTGCTTAGTGAATTTGAGGAAAGCAGGGCTTTGTTCTCAGGGTAGCAAATCCCCTGTGGAAAGGGTAGCAAACCAATGTGTGCTTATGGAGGAAGGTTAGCCTCTCTTCACCTGTGTCACTGTCCCAAAATGCATCTTAGCTACTGGGCTAGTTTCTTGGGAGAATGATCCCAGCCCCTATTTTATGTGTAACTTCTTGGAGAGAGTATAATTCAGCTGCTTTTTGTCTTGAGTAAGCACAGGTGGAGACTTGGCACCAGCTTCTCTGCTCCTAGATAATTTCTGGTGTGTGCGTGGCTCCAAGCAGTCCAGACCTGCAGTGAAGCGTAGCTGTTGGTCTTGTCTCAGTGTTCCTTCTCTACTGATAGACTGTTTGCTCCTTTGCTGAAGTGGAACACAGAAGATCAGTCCTTTAATGCTTCTGAGCTGGGATTTGACTTCTGTCCTCCTCCAAAAACCTGATTGTGTGGAGGGAAGGATGATCCTCTGGCCTTATATGATTGACTGTGTGGCAATATTTACTGAGGAATGGCCTGCCATTCTCTTGGAGAAAGCAGTCTAAAGGGCATCACTTCAAAAATTTCCTGCAGGGGCCCTTTATCAGAATTCTCCCTAAATCTCACCTTAACATAGGTGAGAAGTTGCCCTGGTTTTGGCTAGAATTAATTTTCTCCCTAGTAGCTGGTACTGCACTGTGTTTTTTGGGTTTAACATAAGGACAGTGTTGCTAAAACATGGCTGTTGCTGAGTGGTGTTTACCCAAAGTCAAGGACTTTTCAGTTTCCCATGCTCTGACAGTGAGCAGAAGCACGAGCAGCTGTGTGGCACCATGGCCAGGACAGCTGCCAGGAACAAACCAGAGGAGATTTCATACCATAGAATGCTGTGCTCAATACACAAACAGAGGGAAATTACCCGGGAGGGGCTGATTAGGGCTCAGGGATGGGCTGGACATCAGTCAGCAGGTGGTGAGCAACTGTGAATCACTTGCCTGTCTTGGATTTTTTTCTCTCTTTTTTTTTGTCTCTTTTAATTGTGATAATAATGACTATATTTTATTTTAATCATTAAATTGTTCTTTTCTCAACCCACAGGTTTTATCTTTCTTCCCTGTTTCTGCTCCCTATCCCACTGGGGAAGGGACTGTAGTTGTGAGCAAAGGGTTCACAAGCAGAGGGCTCAGTTGCTGGCTGGGGTTAAACCATGATAGAGGTCTATAAAAATCTTTTCCAGACCAGGTGGGCTGCTGGTAGTGAAGGGTGCTTTCAGGGTGTGCATTGTGTAGACAACATGTTGGCTGGATGATTCAAAATGTGCTGCTTTTACTTCGTCACGTTGTAGCCCATAAGCAGCAATTGCATGAAATCAACAATTTATTTTCCTTTCTCTCCTGGGATAAAGGTCTTGTTTTCCAAGCATGCTGCAAAAGATGGGCTCGAAAGGGCCTAACTCTGCTTGTAGACAAGGCTGGGAGCATTGGCCTTAAAACATTTGAAAGGGATAGGAAGGATGAGAGAGCAGAGGCACGTCTAAAACTGCAGACAGACGAGCACCAGAGCCACCAGATGCAAGTGGAAATGTGGCTCCAGGAGCATAACAGTGAGACCACTGCTGGATTGAAAAGACATAAGAGTACCTTGATCTTCAAGGGGGAGACTTCTGTGTTCTTAAAGGGCTTTTAACTAGAGGAAAGTACAATATTAAATAATCCTTTAGACCTTATATCACTCTCTTGAAGCTGAAACAAGTCAAAACCAAACATATTTTTTAAAAGCTGGTGGTTACTGAAGGAGTCAAATCAGAGTGAGTGGATTTTTGTTTTCAGCTCAAGACTGGAGTCTATGCCATTCATGGCCCAAGGTTCTGGACTAGTAGGTGAAATACAGTGGCCTGTGTTCTATGGCAAGGTGACTATAGAGGATCCAGAGGTTCTTTCTGAACTTAAAGTTCTGAAATTCTGGTTTTTATTCATGAGGAGAAATGGGTTCTGGTTGCTTTTCGTAGCCATACAAAAAATTTCTACCAACTTACCCTATCCTAATGCTGCTTATTGCTGGGGAACTTGGGTGGTGTTCCAGCTCATCTCCTGACAAACCTGTCCTGACCACACTGATGCCTGGCAGAACTAGGTCTTCCATGTTAATGCAACATATGATGCAATTTCTGCCTCTCTGTGGGAGGGAAAGAGGAGCAGCTGGTTCCTCTTGAGGACTGTGCTTGCCAAAATGGCTCTGCAGGCCTCACCCAAGTGAGCAGAGAATAGAATAGAAAGGGCTTAACAAAGAATTAAATGCTTTGTGGAAAATGAAAACTGTGGGGACTAAACTAGGGACACAGGGGTTTAATGATTCAGCTACTCCAAGGATGGGAGCTGAGTTCTCCCTGGTTTACAGGAGAACAAGAATTTTATTCTGAAATAGCAGCAACAAAAAAGTTTCCTGGTTTATCTGCCACTGTTTTTTTTTCTTCTCTCAATACAGAGCCTGTTATCAAAGACAGCTTTTCCTTCATCTGCAACAAAGGTCCCACCCAAAGGCTTCCGACATCTGAGACTTACTCCTCGTGCTGACTCTGATGACTCTTCCCAAGCTTCTCTTGTCAACATTAATCCCTTTACACCAGAGTCCTATCGACAAATGCTCTTTCATCCTAATGGCAAACGGAAGGCCAGAGGAGAGCTGTAAGTGAGCTGCTCTTAAGTAGCAGACTGAAATCAGACTGTTGCAAGGAGATAAGTAATGGAGATGTTCAGTATCTGGACTTATTTGCTAACAATGAATCATTCACTTCTGTAGTATTCATTGGTGCAGAGCAAATGTTAGCAGATGTACAAAGGTAACAGAAATATAAATACAAATCAATCATTGCCTTTGTTCAGAAAGGTAAGTGGGGGATCAACAGCTCTCTTTAGTGCTATGGCTGCAGCTTCTCCAGTAATAAGGAGGCCAGGAGAATGATGCCTCTGGACAATGCCACTCTGTCCTGTGGGCAGTACTGAAGTTGCTTTGTGGAGGCCTTCTAAATGGAAACAAGGAATTCCTAACCTGGCACTGCAGTCTTTAAGACCTCAACTAAAAACCTGTATATCAACTCTATAAAGTACATGATTAAGCTGTGAAGCAAGGTTTGGAGGTTCCTTTGAAAGATGTTTTAATTTGAAATCCAGTTGGATTGCTGCACTGAAATAATACACCAGGCTTTCCAAATCTTCTATTATAGGAATGATCCTCATCCAGGAAGCCAGATTAAACAGGAGCTACCTACAAAGGTGAGTGTCTGTATATTTTCCTCCCATAAACTGGGTAAGATGCTTGTAAAGGCTTGGTGTTTGATGGAATTTATTCCGTTATTGGAGTATAAACCATGGCACCATGCCAGAGGATGCATACCTATGACAGAAAAGTTGCGAGCTGAATGTTTTGTTAATATTTGTTCGAGATGACAAACTTGGAGGAGGTGGAATTGTTCTTTGTAACTGTGCAATAGCCAGGCTTACAGAAGGACAATGGTACCCTCTAGCCGAGGAGACTGGGATTGCAGGCAAATGGTCTCCATGGAAAAATTACACCTGCGGAGCAAATATGCTACCGGCAACGTCCAGGGCTGCCACAATTATTGTTTTACCTAGAAGAAAGCCTCAAGTAACTTGTGAACTACTGAAATACTATTCTGCTCAAGTGCTAATTAGATTGAGTATGTAATATAGATATAAAATTGTCTACTAGGAGGTATTTTTACTCTCAAGCTTTTAAGTTAGTGTAAAATACAGCTGCCTTATGAAATGCAACCTGTTGGGAAGGGCTGCTGTTTCATGTGAGCCACATTTTACTGCCTGTGAGGACCAAATCTTAATCCCTCCTCTGTAAGGCCATATACCATAAAGTACAGCAATGACAGCAGTGGTTTCTGTGGGAACCACTGTGCAACATGAGCTGCTGTCCCTGTGAGGGATGCTGGAGAATGGAGAAAAATCACTTAGTCCACTCTTGTTCACTTCATGCTCCACTGCTTATCTTTTCTTTACTCATTTTCCCTGCCAGTGGGCATCACTCTACCAGCAGTACCAGCAGCTGCTGGATCCCTAGTGGCAATTATTGTAGCAATAATGATGTTCCAACTGTTCTGCCAGCTTTCAACCCTGTGTGGAAAACTGTCTCTGGGTGAGATATTGGTGGGAATACAAACAAATACACTGAGACCAGCTAATCTGCCATTAGTCAACAGCTGGTGCTTCAAACCTGGAGAGCCTGAACTGATGCAGAACGGCCTTGGCTGCAGGCAACCTCAGCTGCCAGGGTAAAGCAGCTCTTGCATAGCTGGCGTCACAGGAAACCAACACACCAAGCTCCTCTCCTGAGCTCAAAATAGGCATTAGATCTGAGGTCTTCGCAAGGCCTGTCTTTAGGCCAGTTACTTCAGTATGTTGTTGCTGCTTGCTGTTCATCCCTGACTCCATCAGCTGTGGGTCTAGGAACTGGTCTGGGTTGTCAAGAGAAGAGATGTGATGTCAGTAATCCAAGGAAGCTTAGGCATGTACAGCCAACTAGACTAAGTTTCTCCTGAGCTGCAATTTCTACCTCTATGGCTAACAAGTCCTGATTTTATAAAACCAACCAACCAGCCTCGCAACTTGGCTAAACCAGGGAAGATGGCCTGTAAGCGGTCAGAAAAAAACACAACAAGTGAAAGGTAATTTAAAGGATTGAAACGGCCGTTTCAAGAGCTGGCCACAAACCTGCACACGTGCCAGGGTGAACATCCAGAATGGGAGAGGGAGCAATGTGGGTGCTCAGTGACAGCAAGTGTTACACATCTCTAAAACCATGACAGATATTAAGTCTTTCAACTCCTATTTGTGTTTGCTGTTTTTGTGACCTTGCAGAGATACACTCTGAAAGCGAGCAATATGGTTTCCCGCTACAAGAAGGAGTTCCTGGAACTAGAAAAAATTGGTGTGGGGGAATTTGGCTCTGTCTACAAGTGCATCAAACGCCTTGATGGATGTGTTTATGCCATCAAACGCTCCAAAAGGCCTCTGGCAGGATCCTCGGATGAGTGAGTGTGCTTGCTGGGAACTGCCAGTTGAAATGATGGGCATGTTCTTGAGAGGTGTGATGGGAAGGAGGGAGCGGGGATCTAAAGGTATTGGGTGACATGAGCAAAAACTGGCTGCTGTTGCACTTCCAAGTAACAGTTGGGAGAGTGGGGGAAGATATCGCTATACAACTATGGGATGTAAATGTCTGGGAAAGGAAGAAGTCACATGCATTGCAAAGTGAGAGGATGGCATACCTGAACGCCTTGGGTCCATCCAGACAGCTTCTTTACAATAACTGTCAAGCAGTTTATTTGTGGTATGTCCCTGCCTTGCTGCATGGCCAGCACTACTCACATCTGTATTGACCAGCTTGTGGTGTCGTGTATGCTAAAGCAAAGCCTTTGAAGCTGCTGCTGCCTTCGCCTCTTTAAAAAAATGTCGCTATTGCATCGGAGATGGGTAAAGGAAGCAACACAGAGTCCAGGCTTATGAACAAGTGGAAGTGCTTTAATAATTTTCCAACTACTTTTATAGGATAGATTGCAAAAGTGTGTTGAATGGCAATAGGTAATTGGTTCCTCGGCCATCCACCCCTTGAGGGGATTGGCCAAGTTCTAAGATACCTATTCCAAAATATTTTCAAAGTCAAAGCCATAACAATCTTGCAAAACAGCCTGCAGGTGCAAGAAGTTTATGAAACTATGACCTTGTTTAAAATAGTTTACATAGGAAAGACAGTCTGCTCACAGAATATTGAGAAAAGGCTGAAGAATTTCTCTGCTTCTAGCTTTTTAGCATCTACAACAACAGACTTGCTCAGTGATCATTTTCTTTAACAGCTGCTCAGTGCATTTGAGCAAGAGCAGGTTTTGCTTCAGCAGCTGTGAGAGCCAATCTGTCTGTCAAAACCCAAGAGAAAGGGGGAACAGAGGTGTTCTGGGCTTGCAGGCTGCAAACCAGGGCTCCTCTCCTGGTGCCAAGCAGCCTCTGGCAGCCTGTCACCTCTGCTTTTTGTGTGTGTGCTTCCCTAGGCAGCTGGCACTGCGTGAGGTTTACGCTCACGCTGTCCTGGGGCACCACCCCCATGTTGTGCGCTACTACTCGGCCTGGGCGGAGGACGATCACATGATTATCCAGAATGAACACTGCAATGGTAAGAGCTGGGACAGTGTTCAAGGCTGAGAGCTCAGCCTTGATGGCTGAGTTGGGCAAAGTTGCCTTCTTTTGTACTTAAATATGGGATGTTTTGGCTTACAAGAAAGCAAACTGCGCTGGGGCTGCATTTCCATGGAGAATTCAGTCAGGGCTCGTAAAATTTAGATGAAGCTCTGAATGGTGCTCATGTTTCAGAAGCAGTGAATACCCTCTTATTTCTGGGATTTGAAACCCGTTCTTCTACTTTGGCTAGCCTGGAATAGCATTGTCCATGCCAATGCTTAGAACTGTGCCTAGGACTGTCTGGGTAACACCTGATATGAGTGACTCAAGAGCAACTAACTATTAAAGGCCATGTATCTTGGCAAGAACCTCTTCTTAATGGAGGTGGGTAATGACTGGAAGAGTGGCCTCCTGGTTGAGATGAAGGCGCCTTGCATCCTGACTGGAAGAAAGAGGTTGACAGCTGTGGAGGAATGGAGCAAATGATGAGGCAAAGTATAAATGGGGTGCTGCATGCAGGGTGGTAAACTGCTACTTTAGTTTGCCCTTGGCAACACCACTGCTTGAGAGAAACTGGAAAAGATACCTTTAGCTACCAGAGTTGCTGAAGGCAAATATGTAATGCTTATCTCTCAACTGCACCTGTAGTCTTGGGGCTCAATGAAGAGTGGTGATAGCTGTTTGGAATATTGCTTTCAAATCTGGTGGAGGCAACCATGAAATGTGGTGCTTATTGCTGCAGCATTGATGTATTGCTTGTGTTCTGGTGGATGAACATCTGAGACTAAAGGAAAAGCGGTGAAAAGTAGACTGATGGAGAGAGGCCATGATATCTTCTAGTTCTGAAATATCCAAAGCGTCTCAATGGATACTCACAAAACTGTGTCAAACGTTACACTTTTCAGTCAAAAATCTGCTAGTGGGAACTTAATTTCCTTGTTCCACCATTCCTATACCTGCTCTTGCACCTAAGCACAGCAGAAGCAATTAATTGTTCTGTTGTTCACTTGCAGCAGCACCAGCATCATTAACAGGTCAGCCCTCCTGGCAGGATGTAGAGCTGCAGGCTGGAGGTAGAACTGCAGTTGTTCATCCTTGTTGAGCAGGAGGCTGGGCGTTCCAGGGCAGTGGAAAGGCTGAAGCCAAACGGTGATGTCCAAGTTTGCTCACTAGAGCACACAGAGCTGGTGTGGTTGGGGTTTGTCACTAGCAAGCCTTCAAGTGTTCTGGGCAGCTAAGCTATTTCAAACATGCTGTTCCATAAAACCTTTGCCAGGTCTCAGACTGACTGTCTTCCCCTAGGTGGGAGTCTCCAAGATGTGCTGCTGGAAAATGCAAAGCTTGGGCAGTATTTCCCAGAAGGAGAGCTGAAGGAAATATTGCTACAAGTGTCCATGGGACTAAAATACATCCACAACTCTGGCCTTGTGCACCTGGATATCAAACCTAGTAAGTATAGTGCTCTCCTCCTCTGTGGAGGGTTTTCCTAGTGATCCCTCAGGGGTAGGACCTGTAATAAATCCTTCTGAGTGGACTGATTGTTGTGCTTCAAAGGAAAGAGGACCTTGCCCTTGTCTTGTGTATGATGTTTTGGTTTTTTTTTTTTTTTTTAATTTTGATTTGTGCCACTACTGCTGCTCTAAAATTGAGTTGTCTCTGAAAGTTGGCAGCATTTTACTCCTGTCTCATGACCTTTTTAGTCCTGGCTCATGGAAATCACCTTCATACTGGTGGAGCAAGTAGGGCTGCCAGTGAAGATGGGGACTTCCTTGTTTACCGCTGTCTTGTTGAACAACTTTTGACCTTTCTGTGTGTACCTACCCTGAGGGATTAAGTTCCTGTGAAAATAGTAACAGGATTTCCTCTCTGCAGCTCAGGATGGTCACCTCCAGGGCAATGCTCCCCCTGTCACATAGGCAATAGTCTGAGAGTGGAGCTCCTTTTTTCTGCTGCAATTATGCTTCTAGCTCAGAGGGCAGAAGAAGGGGAAGTTGATTTCACTAGGACATTTTATGCACAAGATACAACTGTCTTATGCCAGCTGTGTTGTTGAATGTGAGCTGGGCAGAAAGCTGACTAATGGGTGGGAAGCATGTGCATAGTTTCTCTGGCTGCAAAACTGAACTACTTTGACAGGTGGGACTTTTTACAAAGTTGTCAGGCTGCTGCTGCCTGTATGCTGATATCACTCTCTTGCTAAACTTCTCTGTTTTGCAGGTAATATCTTCATCTGTCACAAGCTGGCAGTTTCAGGCCCTGCTGGGCAAGAGGAGAGTGACAGTGAAGATGAATTCTCTCCTGGTGTGGTGTACAAGATTGGTAGGTTTTAGCCTACTTTACAACTGGCATAAGATTAGGGCTGCCCATTACTGCTTGATACTGCCCTGTCCTGCTGGCTGAAGAGACTTGCACATAAAAGTGATAGCATAGTCCTGAATGCCCCAATTACTTACCAGAATTAATTCCTCTAAGAAGAGTCACAGAAAATTCATGTGCCTGTTTCCAAGTGCAGATTCCTGAGTTTATGTGCAGGCTTGCTCTTTTAGGCAGTATTTCTTTTTTGCCTATAAAATGCAGGCTTTTATTGGAGAATGACTTCAGTTTGCTTCATTACATTTCAGTTGCTTGTTCTTTGTCTCAGGTGACCTTGGACATGTGACATCAATAACAAACCCTCAGGTGGAGGAAGGAGACAGACGGTTTTTGGCTAATGAGATTTTGCAAGAGGTACAACTGCTAGAGCAGGGCAGTGGGGAGAACAGGGTGGGAGAGAGCAAGTGGGGAGAGATACCTGTAGAGCAGACATTAGTCTAACTTGTTCCTCCCCTTATCTCCGCTTTCTTCTGTCTGGTCTGGCCGTGAAATCTGCCAAATTAGCACTTTAGCATAAACGATAGTGGTGTGGGTATTGTCATGTAAATACTTACTTCATATGTAAATACTTCATAAGTAGCTATCATTGGATTATTGCAACTATTCCCCTTGAGGGATCAGTGGGACAAAAACTGTATCAGTTTGAGGACATGTGATTTGCATATCCAGCTGAGATTAAACTACTGGATGTGATTACTGAGGAATAAATTTATCCAGACAGATGCCTTGTAAAACAAACGCTGAACAAGTAGTGGTGAGAGGTGGGAGGCACAACTCACCTCTCCAACTGACTGCAATTTTGTCACTCTGGCCAGCAAATGAAAAGGGAATCAACACTGAACAACCAGGTTGGATGTGTTGTTCAGGTATTTAGGTGACAGTATCTGCTTGTGCTGCTAGTGGATTTAGGAACTGTTAGGCCAATGTATGATGCAATTTTCAGTTTGAGTTGGGCATGGGTAGCTTATTGCCTTGTGGTGAAGGCTGGAGGTACACATCTGTTAGGCCATCCTCTGGAGCTACTGCAGTGAGCCCAATGTGGCCTGCAAGCTCCTCATGGCTGGGTGAAAGCCAACATGCTGGTGGTTAGTGGCACTGCCTGCTGCTGATGTTTTTATCCTGAGGAGGAGAAAACAGCTCACTGGGGTGGTGACGTCAGTGCCATATGCACGCACTTGCTTGGCTGTTTCTTTTTGAGCTCGTACCCCAACTCACCTTTGCTTAGCATAGCAAGATGTTCCTTTCTAACACCTTTCCCCTTCTCTCTGCAGCAGTACTGCTACTTGCCCAAGGCAGACGTCTTTGCCCTGGCACTCACGGTGGCTCTGGCAGCTGGTGCAGCACCACTGCCTCACAACGGGGCCCTGTGGCACCACATCCGCAAAGGAAATATCCCACCCATCCCCCAGAAGCTTCCCCACTGCCTTCTTGAGCTCCTGAAGGTGAGGAAGTAGTCTTGACAGGATGGTGGCTTTTGCAGCTGGCATGTGACAGGAGCGTTAAACTCTGAAGTCCTTTGCCTTCTAGCTCATGATCCATCCTGACCCAGTGCAAAGACCTTCTGCCACAGCTCTCACCAAACACCCTGTTCTCCGTCCTTCATGTGGAAAAGCTGTGCAGCTTCAGGAGCAGCTAAATGAAGAGAAATGCAAGACTGCCATGCTGGAAAGGTAGGGCTGGCTTGGACATGACAGGGAGAAGGTGTGGGCACAACAATGCTGGTCACCAGCTCTGAATGGAGGGTGATGGTGTTGGGAGACTGCATGTGCGGAAGTACCCAGTCAGCTCCTGTGCCTGGAGCTGGGAGGATGATGGGGCTGTAACAGGGACTTGCAGTGCCCAGGAGCAGCTGTGCTTCAGCTCTGGCTTGGAGGAGCTGGCTGAGTTACAGCAACGAACTCATGCACTTCCTGCAACCACTGGTGATGCAAAATGCAGCCAGTGGGCAGATGAGGAATTGATAATGCACTGAGATAGTGGCCTAAGCACAGAAGGAAGAGCAATATCGGGTGGTGGCAGATACCCTTTTTTCCCTTGTTCCCTCTCACTGCTGTTGGCAGTAGTGTTTTGAGGTGCTGGGATCTAAGAACTGCCCCACAACCCCTCTAAGTGCAGTAGTCAGCTGAGGAGTAGGTTTTCTGTGCAGACGGAAGAGTGAATGCTCTGGAAGAACAGCAAGTACCAGGGAAGAAAGCCAATGGAAAAGAATTATATGCCTTTATTTAGGTATTTGTCCTGCATGAGATGACATTGATCTAAGTTAAACCCTTCACAAATACCTGAAACAATGGGAGAAAAACTGAGCTAGGGGTTCCTCATACTGGTGCCAGTGTGGTGCTGACCCAATACAGTTTTCTTTTGGTAAACCATCACAGCTCATACCTTTTCAAGCAGAAACTCTAGAGACAGCTACAGTAATCTTCATGTCACCCCCTGGGGTGAGAAGCTGTTCCCTTCCAGTGATGCTGGAGTATTACAGTAACCCTCTTGTGCAAGATTGTTCATAGTTTGCTTCTGTAGCTGATGGGGATTCATGCATGACATGGTTTTCTTCCTTTCCTCTTCCTTCCGTCTCCCCCCTGCAGGGAACTTAAAGCAGCTCGCCTTGCCCAGACCCTCATGAAGGACCAAGCCTTAGGAAGTGCCAAGTTACAAGAGTCTGAAACCTCTTCTAAGCAGAAGAGCAAGCGTCTGGTGGGAGGGAAGAGCTGTCGCTCGTTTAGCTTTACTCTAGGTTACTGAATTTCTGTGTTGTCCAAAGAGCTCTGACTGCTGAATGGCCCTGTGAAAGCAGAGGGTCTGCACAGACCAATGCCCCATATTCTCTCCCTGTCATTTTCTTTTTATTGTTTTTTTCTTTTTTTTTTTGTTCCCCCGTTAGTTATGATGAGATGTTGGCTGAGAAAAGAATGCCTGGCTTGCAAGTGTTCGATCATGGGATTTAAGGTTGTCCTCAGTCCTTTACCTGTTTAATTTCTTGTGTAACTGGTCTTGCTATGGATGAAGTGTAACTCTGCCATGACGAAAAGATGATATTTACTCACTTCCCTCTTTCTTGAGCTGGGCTCTGTTATTGGTGATTTTGTGGTCTTAACACTTGGGCTGACTATATCTTTAGAGGGGTGATAGTGGCTGTACAGGGAGACAGCATCTACAGCTGGGCCCTTCTAGGAACAAGTAGGCAGACACTATGGCAGCTAGTTTTAGCTACACATCAAGAGCCAGGCTGGTTACACAGCAGTCCTGGGGGGCTCGGGCTGAAGCTGGAGTGGCATTTCACTGAGGGGGGACACAGAAGAAATGGAAGTACTTTGAATTAAGGAGTGGGAGTTGAAGAAAAACATTATTTCAAGTTTAAGCAACAAAACTTTTTAAACTGGGTATGTGTTAACAGACTAGTTAGTCCCTGATGCCTGACTTGTTTTCTGTCAATTGGCAAGGACTCCCTGTTCAAGGAGGGGGAGACAACTGCAGTGTGTTGGTAGCTGGGTCTGTTCCCATTTCCCCTCCAGTATCTTGCACGTGGTGCAGCTGCCTGCCTGTGAACTGCAGCCTTTCAGCAAAGATGAGGGCAATTAGAAAAGGCTTTTTCAGCTTTTTGGAGTTGCCCATGTTAATTGCAGTACGTATTTCGTGTTTGAGATCTCATACACCCTTCTCCCTCTCCCCGCTAAATGTAACTTCGGGGGTCCTTGTCCCTTGTGTGTGTTGGATGGACGGAGCGCCGCACTAAATGCGGGACAGCGTGAACTTGGTAACTCGGTTATTTCCAGGTTTTACTGGTTTTATGATGTTGCACATGCTGGCTTTTAACTGGGAGCTCGTTTCGTGCGAATAAAGGTTTTATCTTTTTTTTTAACCGATGATGGAGTGATGGAACTTTGTTTTCTCCATCCCCGCGAGCTCTGGGACCCCGTGGGGCGGCTGCCCGCTGCAGGCGCTGCCCGGGCCGCTCCCGCCCGTCTCCCCCGGGCCCGGGGCGCGTTTCCGCCCGGAACCGCCCGTCCCTGCCTTTCCTGTTCCGGCCGTCTGCGGGCGCAGCGCGGCGGCGGGAGAGGCGCGGAGGGCGCGGGGTCGGCTGGTGGGGCTGGGCCGGGCCGGGGCTCCCTGGGGCGCTGCTTCAGCCCTGCTTTTCCCTCCGCAGGCT
>VZTI01004487.1:975850-987006 GCA_013397865.1 Struthidea cinerea
GGACTCTCCGGACAGGGAGGCAGCGCTCGGCCGCTGCCCCGGGAAGGCTGGACAGAGCCGAGCGCCCCGGAGCCCCCGCTCCGGCCGTGCCCCCGCTCCGGCCGTGCCCCCGCTCCGGCCGTGCCCCCGCTCCGGCCGTGCCCGCTGAGCCGGGGCCTCGGGGCTGGCGCTGGGGCTGCTCTTGGGGGAGAAGTGTGAGCTCTCCCACGGGCCTGGAACCACATGTTACGGGAAATGAGCCTTTTCCCCAATTTCTGCACATGGGTCTCTAGCAAAAGTGTTCCTGGGTGGGCTTCCCCCCTTCTAGGATGGAATATTTGCTGGCATAAAGGCAGTTCCTTTACTTTTTTCCCACTTGCAGTGCTGAGAGTCTTGTGTCCTTGATTTGCCTTGGGAACAAGGGTGTCAGTGCATCTACTTCTCATTCCATTGGATGGATGTACTTTTTGGGCACACCTGGTTAATCTCTGAAGTGAAGCAGAATGTTGGTGGAGCTATCAGACCTGTTTGTTTCCAAAGACCAAAGCTCAAACAACTAAGTTACCACTCTACTACAAACCACCTTCCCTCTTATTTATGTATTACAGAAAAACAGTAGTTACTGCATGTCCTGAAAATAATTGCTGGAGGTATACCTTTGGGCCACACTTCTTTCTTGGCAACTTTTTAACCTTGATTTAACCAGATATTCTTAAACAACCTTATTAGCTTCATTTGGCTGAACAGATTTCTTTCCTCAGTTTTCCCGTTAGGTACATAAAAGAACATACTTGCAGAACCTCTGCAGGTGCTCAGAAAATGAGGTGTAAAGGCTTGTGAATGCTGTTCATAGTTTGTGTGCTGCAAACTCATATTTCTCTGTTCCTTCAGGTGCTACGCCAATTTGTAAGACATGACTCTGATACGGCTACCTCATTGGTACTTGAAAGATGTAAGTAGCTCCTGACATGCAATTTAGTGGTTACTCATTGTGTTTATCTCAGTTTTAGAACATCTGAAATAGGGCAGGAGAGAAGCAGGTAGGAATGGTAGCTCCTCAGTGTAGCAGCTAAGAATGTGTTGTTTCAAGCACACAGACTCTTGAGTGGCTTCCTGTCTGGTCTCTGCAGGAGAAGGTCAGGTCAAGCAGCACTTTAGGGGGAAAAGAAAAAAGCCCTGACAAGGACTGCTGTCTGTAAAAGGCAGGTAGTTGTACTTCATCGCTGGCAGTGGTTTGGCTCTGCTGTTGTCGTGGTTTCTAACACCTGCCTTCAGGTGTCTCGTGTGCTTGTTTCTCAGACTCCTGGGTCCCTGGGGGACTTGTGTGGGTGCTGCTGCGCCAGCAGGATTGGCTGCAGGTGTATTTCAGCCTTCGCTATTCACTTCATATGTTCATTGTGCACAGCGTACCTCCCTGACCTCTTCCAGTTGTCCTTGAACATGGAGAAGGGATAAACTGTGTCTGCCTAGGCCTGGTGCCTATGTAGAAACTAATGACTCATTCAGAGCATGGAGTGTAATATGGCAACTTTGTTTCAAAGGTACTGCTATGCATTATGTTTTGTTGTTATGAAACAAATAAGAGTCAATGTAAGTAAATGTAAATTAGTCTCTAGTGATATATGGATGTGTCTGTGCAAAAGATAGAACAGAAAAAATAAAGGACCTTTGGCTTTTCAAATAGGTTATATCATAGTAATCGTTATGACAGTACATACACAGTCAACCATCTGCTGGGGCCTGAAAAAGCCTAAAGTCACAAGACCTTGAAAAGTGGTTACGATGTGCAGGAAGTTGTAATCTTGGCCCTTGTCTAAAGCTGCTGATTTGTGGCTTGCCATGATTAGAAGTTCACTTGTATGTGTGTTTGGTCTCTCTCGTTTCAGCCATGAATCGTGTTCAGCTGCTTGGTCGGGTTGGACAGGACCCTGTCATGAGGCAAGTGGAAGGAAAAAATCCTGTTACCATATTTTCCCTGGCAACCAATGAGATGTGGCGGACAGGAGATAGTGAAGTGAGCCAGGGAGGTGAGTCTGCACGAGCAACATGTCCCAGGTCACTGCTGCATGGCCAGCAGCATCACGCTTGCAAATCTCTGGGGTGCGGGGAGGTTCCTTTGAGGTCAGCAGAGATGCTGCTGCATTTGTGTGTCTTACTGATCCCCAGCAGCATATACTGATGAGAGGTGTGCTGTTGACCCTCCTCGGTAGGAGAGGAGAGTGTGTGAAGTGGGCAGTTTGTCACTAGTGGGGTTTGTCTGAGGCATAGCAGGTTCTGTACTCTTGTTTGTATTTCAAGATGGGAAAAATAAAGAAAAGATAATTTCGTCATTGATTCTGTCATCAGTTTGCACCTACAGATGTCTCATATTCTCTAATTTCTATTCAAAGTGGAGTGTCTGATGGGGAAACAAAAATAATAGCATGAGCACTGTCTTCCAGGAAAAGTGATGTCTTGGTTTGAACTGTGCTTTTGCACAAGGCTTTGTTTGAACACAGATGAGTGGAACATGTAGTTCTGGAGTGAACTGGAAGATGGAGTGCTAGAATACGTCTGTTTTCAAATCACTTCTCATCATTTGAGAATACCAATGTGTTGAAACTAATTTCTGCGTCTTGTATCACAAAGAGGATTTGGCATCCAGCCCTGTTGTTTCTGTGTACCTTAGGTGATATCAGTCAGAAGACAACATGGCACAGGATCTCTGTCTTCAGACCAGGCCTCAGGGATGTCACCTATCAGTATGTGAGGAAGGGGTAAGTGAGTAACAAATGTGGTTGAGGATTTGATGCCTTAATAATGGATTAGTGTAATAATTATGGTGACGAGGAGCTATACAAAAATACAGGTGCTATAAAACAAGCTAGCAGACCTGCTACAAACAACTGATACAAAAGCCTGTGTACTCTGAATCAGATTATGAATTCGGCCTTTTCATCAGGAACTGTAGTAATAAGACAAGGAATGGGCTCAAAGTGAAAGAGGGGAAATTTAGGTTGGATATATGGATGTAAGCCTTACTGTCAAGGTAGTGAGGCACTGAAGCAGGTTGCCCAGAGAAGCTGTGGATGCCCCGTCCCTTGAAGTGTTCAGTGTCAGGCTGGATGGGGCTTTGAGCAGCCTGATCCAGTGGATGGTATTCCTGCCCATGGCCAGGGGGTTGGAATTATATGGTCTTTAAGGTCCCATTTCAACCCAAACCATTCTGTGATTCTAGATACAGAGTGGAAAACAGCAGCACCAAAATCAAATTCTTGTTTTTTCCAGCTCTCGGATCTTTGTTGAAGGGAAGATAGATTATGGTGAATATACAGATAAGAACAATGTGAGGCGACAGGCCACAACAATTATAGCAGGTAAGGAGCAAAGCACCAAGGTGCCCCTTGCCCTTTTAAAGTGGAAGGGGTGTGGAGGACCTCTGGAATGGAGCTCGGTTTCTCTTTATCCTCAGCATCCACACTCCAGGATTTTGAGAGAATGGGTAGTGTGTACCTGTAGATTTTCTCTGGCACTGCTTGTGAACACACAGAAAATGAGAGTATGCTGTTGCAAACTGTTGGTGTCATTTGCTTACGCCGGCCGGTGCAGGAGGCAGACACTGAGTGTTCTAGGGACACTGAGTGTTTTGGGAACACTGGTGTGTAGTGCTGCAGCTCAGGCAGATGCCTTTTCTAAGCACAGTTTGTTTAGTAGCTTTGTCTCAGTTTGCCGGAATTTTTTCTTCCCGTTTAAGACCGGAGACTTCACCATTAAGGACCTCTGTGAAAGATGTGCAGATAACTTGATGGAGAACTTAGAAATACTTTGTTCTGGTAGCTAGTAGTGGTAAGAAGAGCACAGAATGGGTGAGGAGTAGACTTGACTTGTCTTCTTCGTTGTGTTTGTGTTTATCCAAGGCACAACTAGGAAACTCAACTTTTCCTGGATCCTTTAAATAGCCTGAGCATCCTACATCTTTGTTGTGGATAGAGCTGCTACTGTGTTGCTTTTGAGTGAGGGGTAAATTAATTGGGTAGTGGAGCAAACATTTCTGTTACACAAGTATGCCTAAAAAAACTAGGACAGAGGGAAAGGAAGGAAAAGAAAAAGAGCAGCCATAGTCCTGGAGGCTGTTTCTGCAGCCTCTTTAAAAGCTAGCAGTGCTATAAATTACTGGAGGGGAGAAGCAATTCTCATTTTTAATTAGTGTTCTCCTACTGGTTTCTTGTTCAAAAGGCCGAGTCTCGAGATGCTTTAGAAGATTGTGAGGTTTAATGCAATAGGAGCTTCCTATAGTCCTGTAGGCTGTTGACATGGTAGTGCAGACTGAAAATGACAAGAAGGAAATAAGCTGTAACTGATAAAGATTGAATTCAAAGAATTAAACCACTATTTTAAAATGTTTGTAGTGTCTTTGACTGTTCAGCAGCTTTAATCAGCTTTAGCACACTTGTTTCATAGTACATATAGCCACCTTGGATTGTCTGCTTTCAGGGCAGGTAGAGAAAGAACCCTGTATTGGACACTGTTTTGTTTTATGAACTATTAATCTGTTCCAAAATCTGCATCTTAGCAACTTATTTTAACACAAATAGCTGGTCTTCATGGTGTGAAGGCCTGCAACAGGGCAAAACAATCCTCAAGATTAATTTTTAAAATTTCTTTTCAGATAATGTGATTTTTCTGAGTGACGGCTCGGTGAGAGACAAGGTGTGATGTCCTTAGTGCTTGGATCCAGGCCATTTCATTCCTTTGGTTTTTCAGTGCTTCATAATTCTGTAATCATGGATATTGCTGTAGTTTCTTTAAGAAATAAATGTTTGTTACCTAGAGGGTACTTCTGTGTGTTTTGTTTTCCCATGTGCTTTCTCTCTGTTATCATTGTTTGGATTCCTTTCTTTTTCGCTCTTAAAGAAAAAAGTGCCCCAGGCAGCTGTATCAGCTCTTGAGCTGATGAATATATAAATGGGAGTCACTCTTTGCATCTTCAGCCATTTTCAAACCTTCTGTTCCTGGCTGCCTTAATCTCTCTCCCATCTTGCACAGCCTGACAGCCTGATCCCACTCACTGTTGACATGCCTCCTCTGTTCTATTGGTGTCATTGCCTGTTTTTCCTTCACTCAGCCAGTTGGACAGTAAGTTCACAGCAGAGCCATTGGCCTTAACTAGTGCTGAGCTGGAGGTTTGTCACAGACCGAGAGAAGGCCTCCTGTGCATTTGCAGCTGCCCCTCTGCTGATCCCAGCAGCTGAGCAACCCAGGTGTTGTCTTTCACCAAACCCTGCTTAAGTCTTGGTTTTTGTGGTATTTGGCGTAGGATGACATCAGCATTCCCACCCGGTCCCTCCTTAGGGTGCTGTGCCCATGGTTTGCCATCAGGAGGAGCTGGAGGAGCGACTGCCTTGGCTGTGTCTTTGGGGGGAGTCGCGTGAAAAATTCCGGGTCCCGGATTCTCGGTGTGGGAGTGGCGCTTGTTTCACGTTTTGTTGTCAGAGTGAGAATTATTTAGTATTATTGGTAAGAAGTTGCACAACTAAAAGGTGTTTAGTTCTACTGCATGAAGAAGAGACAAGTAAAATTCCCACTGTAATACAACATGGTGTGAACAGGGAAAGAAAAATGTTAGAGGTGACAATTTCCTGCCTTCAGAGCTGGTGGGATTTTGTATCTCATCTCTCTCTGAGCCCAAGTCAGAACACATTTAATAGTCTATGCAGCTCTTTCCCCTACAGAATTTTTGGGGTTTTTTTAATGCCCTGTGAACATTGTCTGTACTAAGAAAAACTTCAATTCCTTCAATTCAGTAGCTATTTCTGGTTGAAGTTAAAGCTCTAGCAATTATCCAGGTCCCTGTCACTGGCATATTGGGGTGTTATATGTACTGCAAATGCTCAGCTACTTCAGTGGGTTGTTATCCACAGGAGATTGTGGTGTCTTTTTAAATAGGGAGTCCTGACTTTAATTCCATTAACTACTGGTTTAATCTGAGCCTGGTGTACTGCTGGGAGAACTGTGGTGGTGCTCTTGCACAGTAGTCATCCAAGTACAGTTTGTGCTTGGTCCACACAAATTTTTCCTGTTTGCTGAAAGCTGGGGTTCGTCTTGAGCTTCCTTCTGCTAGGAGGCCTTCAGCGAATGTGCTGAGCTTCTTTTCACTCAGTGGTCACCTTGTTTGTACTCTGCTGTGGTGCTGGAGCTCATGGCAGTGTTTGTTTTGGAGCCTGGGAACTGCCTTTCTACTCCAAACTCAGAGCAGAAGTGGCAGCAAGGATTCCCTTCACCACCACCCTGGTGTGGCCTGAACTGCCAGAACTCCGCAACTGCTGAATGGCTCCTGCTAATCTCTGTTCCTGGCTCAAGGTGGAGACAGCAGAGCTAGCACAAGATACAGGATTGGGTGCCAGCAAGGAAAAATATTTGCTCAATAACTTTGAGTTTTCCTGCCCTTCCAGTTCTATTTAAAGTAGCTAGTACACTTTTAAAGATTGACCTGCTTCAAAGACAACACACACTGACTTTGGGCACACACTGGAAGCAGTGTGCTGAATGTCCATCGCAGCTTGGCAGTAGGGTAGGCTTCCCCAAATGATTCTGCATTGCCTTAGTTACAGTAAAAATAACCAGTGGCAATGGCTTGTTGTGTGTTCATCTCTTATGTCTGCTCTGCTGCTCTGGGGCAAAGTTAATCTGTAACTAAGTCATTTCAGTAATGAGAAAATCCTGTGTGAAATCAGCATTCCTATAGCATCTGGTTGGTTTGGGATTTTTTTTATGGATAGGTACTTGTTCTGTGAGGAAATGGAATGGAAATGGTATCACCTGAGTGAAATACAATGATTCCTTGTTTATAACTAGGCAAGGAGTGTTTTCCCACACTGTCTCCTGGAAAATGGCATTCTGCTTTTGCTTGTCTGTGTTAGCAACTTGTGGAAACCTGATGAGGCAAACCCTGGCTGCTTGCATCAACCAGGATATTTAGAAGTGTTTGACCTTAACAAGGAATTTTATTTTATGTATTTATGGAGATAATTGGAAAAGATAAATACGGGTGACTTCTTTTTAAAATGTCAGCATGTTCACCAAGTACTTGGAGCATTTCTGAACAGCTCTGAGGCGGAGCTATTCTGGTCTGCAAGGCAGCTCCATGGCACTCAGTTATTTCTGTCAGCCTGGTGTAAGGTGTAGGAAACGGTCTTCTCTGCTTGTTTTTGTGGATGGTTTGAGGAAGACACCATGGCATTGTGCCTGTGTCACACAGCAAAGAATACTTTCAACTTTAATTCTCATTAATCTGCAGAAATTGCTCTGTCTGCAGAAATTAGTAGTTGTGAATCAGAAGTAAGAGAAGATACTTCAAATCAAGTCCCACTTCACCAAAACAGCCCTCTTGTTACCCTCTGTGTCCTGAGGGGTTGGGGGCACTGTGTCTGTGTTCCCAAATACAGGTCACACTTTGGTTCAAGACCAGCAATGCCTGTGGGAGGCTGGTGAAAGCCCCTGCAGAGGGGCAGGAAGTGCAAAGGTAGGAAAGCTGAATCAGAGCTTAGAGAAGCCCCTGGGTACAAGAGCAAAGAAGGCTCTGGTAAAGAGAGCCTGTATTTCTGTCAGTGTACCAATTATGTGGGTTTAGTAACAGGCTGTCTTCAGGGCTGGCTATCCCACTTTTTTCATGTGTCAGAAAAGGAATAAAATGCCAGGATTGTGGGAAGAAAAGTTTACTATTCTCAAGATCACCTTCTATTTTTAACTCTGAAATTTCTGTAGTGGAAGCCTTTTTGCCAAGTAGTTGAGCGTGTCTGAATGTACAAACTAAGACTTGGTGTCTGTTTATCTTGGCAGTGGTGAGCTTCTCAGCACAGCAGTGTGATTTAAATCTCATTTACACAAGGAACTTGCTTTGTTAGTGCATTGCCAGATACTGGGTAGTGCAAGTAAATTCTTTGCACAACACACAAAGAAATAACTTTCACAGGGTTTCTCCTGAGACATCCTCTTGTGGGAAACATGTCAGCATGTGTGAAATTTCTTTCTTCTGCTTGTTGCTTAGTCCCATGTAAAAAATTCAGCTCACTACCATACCTGGCCATTTCACAGAAATCTCCAGTAACTACTGTGATTAGAAACTGATTGCTGGTTTATTCTGTATATTCTTAGTCCTGAAATTTGTGTCCTGCACTCTTAAAGAGGTGCTGAATTTGTTGAAGAGATCTCCAACTGTGGCTGTTTTCTGTTGCTTTCAAGGGGTAAGATTATTATTGGTAGCTGGTCAGAAACCTGGCAATTTTCATCCTGTGGGCTCTGTTGCTATTTGTTCATTTCTTGCTGCTTGGTTTCTCAAACTGATTTGAACAGAGCGGCTGTAGAAAATGGATGGTTATCTTGATCCTGGTTGTCACAAGTCATAAAATGTCACCTGTAAATATTTAATGAACCTTTGTGCAGCTGACCCGATCAAGAACTGAGTAATGATGTGGTTGCAAGAGTTGTGGCTTCTGTAACCCGGATCTGCAAGGAGAAAGAGAGCACCTTTCCTTTGCCAGGCTTTGTATCGTTGCTTGCTTTGTTCTTTGATGTTTTAAGTAAGTGGTGTTTGTTTGGAGCTCTGCCTTAGCAGCCTCCTCTTTCTTAGCTGGTTGGGTTTTCTCTGTAGGTTTTCTATGCGTGTTTTCTGCGTGGGCTTTCTGCTCCTTGGAGAAAGGGGAGAGAATTCTCAGTAAACAAAAGCTGAGCTCTCCTCTTCCCTGTCTGTGCAGACAATAACTCCCCACCCTTTTATCTTCTTGAAGATTTTTGGTCAGTTTTTGCACTCTCCCCCTGTGCTGCAGAGTGAGTTCAAACTCAGCTCAGAAGACTGTGGTGAGGAAAGGGTCTTACACCAAAGAAGAAATCAAAAATGCTCTCAGAATTACATGAATTGGAACTTAAAAACACTGTTATAGCTGCTCTAAGAGGAAAGTAATGAAGCATGGAGAAACAGCCTTGATTTTCAGCAGGCTGGTAACTATTGAAATCCACAATTCAAATCCTCCAAGCAGTATGGGAAAAAGTTAGGATAGCTGTGTTTGTATCATGTTTTTGCTGGTTTTGTGGTGCTTTCCCTAGTGCCTGATTCCTGGTGTAGTGTCGGTCTGTGGGCAGCAACATGTGACACATTAGACTGCTGTCCCATGCTGTATCAGCACACTGAATAATTAATATTCTCTGGAAAAGATTCGTTTCCTCCACTTTTGTCTCTTCCTTCTTGGCGTCCTGTACGTGCTGCCAATCTCTAGCAGACACTTGCTATTGCAGCTTTTCTTTCTCAAGAAGAACTGGTGCTGCAGCACAAACACATCAGTGTGGTCTGTATGCTGTTGGTTGCCACCATGCAAAGCAAATTGGTCACATTTCCTTACAAAGTCTCGGGTAATTGTTTCAGAGATGCTGAAGCTCAAAAATGACATGTAGCCTTGAACTAATTTTAATAATGTGTCAGGAACTGGGCAGGATGCCCAGTTACAAATGTCTAGTTACCAGTTACCAATATTGTGTTTTATATTTACATTATAGCCCCAGAAATGGATAGTTTTGTGTGTCAAAATATTTCAGTGGCCAAAGAAGTCTTCCAGGATGCTTATGAATTCTCAGCAGCTCTGTGTCCCACAGCAGCAGCTGTGCCTCAGCACCAATGACAGAAAGAGAGCTCCTGGGGAAGTGCAGAGGGGAGAGGGACACAACTTTATATGGTGCAGGAAGAGTGGAAACCACTGGGAAAAGCAGCGTACTGTTTACCCAGGTTGCCTAAATTTGTATGAGTGCTTTACCCAAGGGTGAATGACAGAAGTATAACTTCTTCATTAAACAAATATTTCTGCCTGAGAAATGTGTTAGGGTGAGAAAGTTCAGCCCAGTACTCTGGGTCAAATACCAGTCCTTGGGATTCCCCTTGTTCTCATCATGCTCAGCAAAGGAAGCTGCACTCACCCAGTCAGCACCACCTTCTTCTAAGGTGGCTTTCATTTTGTTGGTTTACAAGGCAAATGTGGGTTTCCTGTTAGACTTCTCATATAAGCAAAACATTAATTTAGTGCCCCAGCCCCAGGAAATTATCTAGTCACAGCAGTGATTTTAGAAGGCACAAATCTCAGCCAGCAGGGTGATGGAGAGCCTTTTGTTAAAGGGATTATCACAAGGCCTTAAAAGCTTTGAAAGGAAGAATACATCCAATGAAAACATGGAGGCTCCTGGATAAGGAACTGACCTTTACAAATTTCACAATCTGCATCTCTGGACTGGCACAATGGAATGGCTTTGATAACAGTGCCTGGCAGGGACAGCAGAAAAGAAGTTTGTACCTCTGCTTGGGCTTGCCAAAGTGAAAGGTAGCAATTCAGGCACCGGTAATTTGGCTTTAGGTTTGGCTTTAGATGTTTTCTGTGCTGCTTAAGGCAAATCTCACACTGACTTCTTTCACAATGACTTAAAATAACTAATCTTTCCAGAAGAGCTTTGATTAGGGCAGTTGGGGATTTTTCCTTCATATTCTTAACAGAACAGTGTAACCTTTGTTACACTTTTAATTTTTTTTCCTAAGCAAACTCCAGCAGCTTAATAAATTTTAAAGGAACAAACCTGGTGCGATCACTATTATTTTTCCTTTTTTTTTGTTGCTGTTGTGCCTGTTGAGTGCTGGGACGTCCTTCTGGCTTTGTTTTCCTCAGAGGGCTAGTCTGGGCTCTCCTGAGTGAGGACTGGATCACTCGTGCTGCACAGGCGCTGGCTCTGTGAGTGGATGGAAGTGGCTGCCACAAGAGGGGGTGTCTAACGGGAGGTCTAGGAGAGAGAGAACACACCAGGACGTCCAGTTATGGCTCCTGCTCAAGGCAGCCTGGAAATGTCAATTAGTGGTGAACTGACTCTCAGCGCCCGGTCGTCCCTGAGCTCCGGGAGCTGCAGAGAAGCACTGAGGAATGCCCAGCTTTTTGAATCCTTAATACTTGGTAACTCCTCATTTTAAAAGAACAATGGAATGTCAGTGTTGCCCCGGCTTGGCAGGAACATAAGTCTTAAAATACCAGAATTTCCTGTTGCCTGGGATTATTTTTACTGCCGGCTGATGAGCGCTCTGGGACCGATCTGAGGCAGGCACCAGCGTTCCCGGTGCGGCTGCCCAGAGCTGAGAAGTTCTGGTTGCACTGAACAGGCCCCCTGGCCGTGCC
>VZTI01004487.1:995051-1068078 GCA_013397865.1 Struthidea cinerea
TTTTTTTTTTTTTTTTTGCTGTCTGCTGCTAACTGGCTTTCAATCTTCTGTATGTGATCTGGCTCTGCTGTGGTGACAGGCAAAAATTTAATGGAAAAACGTGACACCCACTTCATCTCTCTCCTCTTTGCCAAAGAAAAACATTCCTCTGCAGCTGTGCCAAGGCTGGCTTTGTCCTTTCACGCAATCTGTCAGTCATATGGGGTGAGAAATAGAGACCAGGCTGCTCTGATAACCTCTTAGGGAGCTGTGGGTGTCTTAGGGAGCTTCAGGCCTCCTGCCTTGCCAAATTGGATGTGTCCTGAGCAGCAATGCAGGGCACAAGTGAGTTGGTGCTGGTGGAGGCTTCTTTCCTGTAGTTCCTGATTGGCTTTAGTGGCTCACCTGGGGCTGGGCTCACTGCTGTCCTGCAGCTCTGCTGGGACAAGCCCTGGCTATTTGGGGACTCTACAGCACTCATCTCCGAGCTCTTGTTGCAGCTGAAGTTGCCTGCAGAGGTGAGGAGTGTGCTTTTTGGGGTGAGATGGGCTGATCTCCAGTAGACAGGAGGAAAGTCATTTGCCCTTGTTCTGCACCAAAGATGTTGAGTGCTGCCCCTAATTTTGGATGTGAGCAGAGTCCTCAGCTGTGGCAAAATTCTTTGAAGCACATGGTGGCTCGTGAAGCAAGAAAAGCATCTTACGGTTGCTGAGATTTGGAGTACCTGGTTTAATTTCTCTTCTCCAAAGTTTGGATGCTGTGACGTGAAGGTCTGTCAAAAAGACTGGAAAAGGAGTCACGCTCTTTACACCACAGCATGACAGGAGGGTGAGAGGAAATGGACATCAGCAGAAGTGAGAGAGGTTCAGACTGGTAAGGAAAAAGGGCTTCGCAGTGAGGATAACAGAGCACTGGAGAGAGAGCTGCACAGGGAGACTGCACCACATCCTTCCTTGGAAGTTTTTAGGACCTGACTGCATAAAGCCCTGAGTAAACTGGTCTTGGCTTAGTGCTGGCCCTGTTTGGGCAGAAGGCCGGGCTAGAGACAACCTGAGCCCCATTCCAGCTGGTGCTGTGCTGTCTTTCCTTTCACAGCAGTCTGGACTCAAGGCACTGACCTGCTCAGATTTAGACAGGGCAGTGCTGGGCAGCAGACTGATTTGTTTCAAGGCTGTTTGTCTATGCTACCTCATACCTGTGTTACTTCCTTTTTGTGGATAACCCTGAAACTGTGAGTGTGGGAAGAGACCACCTCATGGGGTAGCTCAAGTGAGTAGCATGGAGAAGGTTTTCTAGACCTAAAACTTGAAAAACACCCAACAAAAAAACCCCCAACCCCCCCCAAATTCAATACTTGAATACCAAGGAGATTTCTCTTCCTTCATCTCAACAGCAAATTTTGTGCACAAGAGAATGCTTATCCCAAGGCTGCTTTTTTCCCCAGTCGTCTATAGGTTCTTTTGTTGGCTTCAGTAATCCACCTGCAATGTTTTGATTTTGTGGGGGTTATCTGAAGACATGTGTGTTCTCATTTATGGAGCCTCTGGTACCTACAAGAGAGATTTGTGTATGTGTAGAACCAAAACTCAGGAGCAGCAGAGAACTGATCTTCTCCCCCGGATTTTGTCACAGCCAAAGCAGTGATGGCAGGGTTGCCTTAGAAAGCTTGTAGTATTATGGACAAGGTGATGCCTTCAGGAGGAGCCAAGACTTAGAACTTAGTTCTAAGACTGCAGTATTTTTTGCAGCCAGACACCTGGCTTTCTTGGATCTGTCCTGGCTAGCAAAGGATGAAGACTGAGGGAAAATATGTGTCTGAACTCTCCACTTTCATAACTGCTAATATGAGGCAGTGGCTGACTTTCTGCAAAACATCTGTCTTTCTCATCATGGGTGTAACTGGCCTCGTCATCAGCACTGATGGTATGTCTTGTTTGAGCTCCTTGGTGCTGCAGCTCCCTTCCCCTCCTCCTCTGTGCCTCCCCCCTGCACAGCTGGGTGTGTGCCTCAGGCCTGGGACTGGTGTGGGGTTTCAGGCAGGCTGGTAAGATGTATTTTTTAGAAGAAGTGCATCAAGCAGAAGGGTTTTTTAAGAAAAGGAAAAGAAAAGCAAGCTGATCCTGCCTACATACAGCTCTAATGCCTTGCGTGCTCCCTGGTGAAGTGCTACAGGGACTGAGGGCTCTCTGGGGATGTCCATCCTGGTTGGCTGTGAGCCATCTCCCTTTCCTCTCCCTGGAAAGCATTTCCCCCTTGTCTCTCCAGACGGATGCCTGCGTGTCTGGCTGACCCCCTCCCTCACAGCACTTCTGTGGGGCTGAACCCAAGGCTCACTGGGAGAGGGCAAGAGCTGGCAGCTGCAGGAGGGCTCCAGATGTGCGTGGGTGCTGCTCCCTCGGGATCCCCAGCCGGCTCACTCCACCGGCTGCTGGAAGGCACCGCTCAGGCATGACTCCCTGCAGAAACAGGCATGACAGGAATGAGATTTGGCACTATTTTTAAGGCATGAGCTTGTGGGATGCAAAATTTGTCTCCTCCTCAGGCCTTAGTACTTTTGCAGTTCTTTTTCAGTTCAACTTGTTTGCTCCTCGTGGCTTTCAGTGCATGCTGTCACTTGCCAGAAGGACTGAAAGAGATAAAGTAGTATTTTGTACTTGCCCAGGGTGACTTGTGACTTTTCACTTGGCTGTACTAATTCAGAGCAAAATTTCAGCTAAATTTCCATCAGAAGAGTGCTTCGGGGAGTCTGCTCTGTGGCTTGGGAATGCTTCCCTGTTGCCATTGTTTGTCTGTTGGGTTGCTAGAAATGTTAGAAAAACCACAGGGAAACGATGAACTTAATTTATGTTGCTGTTTTTTTTCTCAACTACAAACACCTCTGCAAGATCAAAATGAACACAAAAAGTGTCACTGACTTTCAAAATTGTGCAGTTAAAGTCTTGATTACTTTTCTAAAAAGTTGAAAGGCATTTTGTATCCAGAGCATCTTTTTTAGCTTTAATGAAAAAGAACCTTGCTTGGGACAGCTTGCTGGCAAGATTAGTTGGGGATGGAAAAAAACCCTACTTGATTTTAAGATGTGGCTTCAGTGCCCAGGAGGGACATTACATGGTGTGGTAGCTGGGATGGAGCCACTGGAACTACGAGGAACTTCTGCTCTCATTTGCTTTTGTTTCAAATTCTCAGGCATTTGAGGGGGAAAAGGGAACTTGGAATTATAAGCAAGAGAGGAGTCTGCAGAAACTTGCATTGCTGAAGAGGCTTTTGAAGCAATTAATGAGTGCAGAAAGCTGTAAAGTCTGTGTGTCGAAGGAGCCAGGGTTGTGACTGGGGATGGCCAATTAACGGTGCCGCTCCCATTGATTTGATTAAGGTGTTGGAAAGCATGGATTGGGGAGATTCTTAAACCCCTGGGTCTTGCAGGTGTCAGTATGTCACAGGCTGGCTGAGGACCTTTCAGTCCTTGACACCTGGATATCTGAAAGAGAGGCTAATTTGGGAGAATGCCAAGAGCAGCAGCAAAACTAAGTGGTTGAAGTAGCAGGTTTGTGAGAAATGATTACAAACATTAAACGTGTATTGCTTTGAAGGTGGACAGGTGTTTGGAGGAGTTTGAGGAAGTGGTATGATCAGAACAGTTTATGTTGAGCTCACATTACTATTCTTGAGGCATCTTTCTCAGTTTCATGTGATGTATGTAATGTCATTTTCAGTAATGTACCAGAATAGAGTGTCTGCGAAAACTTTGATTTCAGCTGTGGCTCTTGTAGCACACAGATAATGAATATTTCTGTACTCGCAGCAAGATCCCTCCAGAGCTTTGTGCTTAGATTAAAATTATCATAAAGGGGATTATGACTCTTAAGATTAAGCCTTTTTTTATACAGCTAGTGTCCTCTGCAAGTATCTTTTCTCTTTTTGCGTGATCCAATGCTTACAAGTTAGTGAAGGGTAAAAAAGAATCTGTGAAGTAAAGAGAAGCTGATGATGATCAGCAAAGAATATCCAAGGGGAAAACACGATGTTGGCAAGTGTAAGGGTAGCAAGGGGACTTCTCTAAATGGTGTCTCATGAAAATTGACCACTGTCAGTAATCAGGTTACAAAACATCTTGGAACCAGTAAATCTAGATAACTGGAAATCTGGATAGGCTGGAAGGTCCCAGAGGAAAAGTTTGGCTTGTTGACACTGATTTTTGTTGGGTCATGACATCATGAGGAAATATCTGAAAATATTCAATTATTAGACTAAAGGGGAGGAAATTAAAATTATGCACTGGAGATCCTGGTACCAAACATGTAAAAATTCTTGGAATCTTTTAGGATTCCACAGTTACAGAGTGCAATAAGACAGATATGATTTAACCCTGGTAGGTAGAATTTAATGGAAAGCAGATATAGTCAGACAAACGTGGTTTCATTCTTTGAGATGGAAAAAAAATATGATAGTAAATGGAGACATTTTGCAAGCAATTGGCTATTTATTTTATTGTATTGGTTGAAAGATTGTACCACAAAGTGTATGGAATTAAAGGGTTGACTCAAAGCAGTTGCTAACGGAGAATTGGTGTCAGAGGATAGATTTATTGGGTTCTGCAAAAAGGTACCAGACAAGAGGCTTCTCCAGGTTTTCATCCATGATCTGGAAGCAAAGTTATGTGACTAGGAACAAAAATATGTGTCTACCTATGGGACAGGTGAATACATATTGGAAATCAGGACTTGGAAAGCATAACAGAAAAAGTGCTAAAACATACTTAAGAAAAATGCTCATTCCTCAGTCTTTGAGGCACACCCATGTTCTCTTCTGGCGGTTATATTTCAACAAATTATCAGATCCTTTATAAGAGTACCTCATGGAAACGGTGGATTAGGACAGGGAAGATTAGGAAGGTTTCATAGTCCTTTCTAGGTTGAAATGCTATAAAACTTTATTGCTGGGCCTGTTGACTCTCTGGATACTTCAAGGCATAACACACATCACATGCATCACAGCATTTGGTCATTTTCCTAAACTGTTGGTTTCAGTGAAATTTAAATAAATGCTTTAATTGCTTCAAGCTGTTTTTGAACTGCTTGTGTTTATCGTGACACCTCTTGGCGCATAAAAAGGAGGAAAATGTACAAGGCATGTGGGGAAGGATAAGAATTCTGGTAGAAAAAAGGCATTAGTCCCAAAATACAAGGCCACCTTTATGAATATTCCCTCTTGAAGCTGAGTACCAAAGGTCGCCTTGTATTCTCTGAGCCTCTTTGGGATAGAATGGGTAAAACGTGTGATTGGTGTCAGCGTGCCAAGGGTCTTCAACCCTGGCAAGTGAAAGGCAGTGGAAAAGAAGAAAGCAAAACAGTTAGGGTGAGGCATGAGAAAAAGGGAATGTGTGAGAAGATGGGATAAATATACAGATAAAAAAAGCAAAGTTTGTAGCTTTCATTTTAAAGGTATAATTAAAGGAAGGTGGTGGTGGATATGGTTCCAGTTGTACTAATGGTCCTAACTTTTACCCCAGTGTTTAACAATGGAAGATTGTTCTTGTCCCTTTGCCTCTGTGCATCACACTACAAGCCTGTACTTTTCTGTACCCTCAGCGGGAGGAAGCTTAATCTTACCTTATTAAGGCCTGTCCAGAACTTCTGCAGCATTTTAACAAGCCTGGAGGTCTCTGTGTGATCCAGCATCAGTCTCCTCATAGTTTACAGGGGAATAGTCTTTAATTTTGACATGCAAATTGAAACAGGAGGAGAAGAGTGCCTGGGACATTTGGGAAGGGCGAGTAATTTTTCTCCCTTGGCATCTCTACATTTAGGTAGCTGGCAAACAGAAGATACTGCCTTAAACTGCTTCCATGGTGTGGCATAACCTTTCATAGTGGTAATGCTGTTTTGGTTTTTCTCTGGAATATGCTAGAGGCAAAAATATTTTATTCAAGTATAGTGTGGACAGCAGATGTGGTTTGAAAGTATCCAAAAGCTGAGTTGGAAACACGGCAATGACCAGGAATGTGCCCAGCTTCTCTAAAGCAGTGTTGCTTCGCCTTGGGGCATGAAGTCCCAGTGCGCCTGTGATGTGATGGTGTGTGGGGGGTGCTGCTGCACTCCTGAAGTGGCCCCTTCCTGACCTGCTCAGCACGGAGTGCCTCCTGGAGAACGGATGGTGAGGAATGAAGCTCCTCAGCCTGATGATCCTGTCAGGCAGGTCAGGCTCCACCAGGAGAGGCTGAAGCTACGTGCTGCTGGGATTCACCTCCGGAGCCTGTCTGAGGATGGAATAAATGAGCAATGCTGGTCGTTCAGCACTGGTTAATTTGTGAAGCAAGTTCTCCTCCTGTGACTGCCTTCGTCCTTCTGCTGTGCAAACGTGACCTGTGGCAGTGGAGCCATAGGACAAGACATGCCTGACTTTTCAGAGTACTGCCAGAAGGCTTTTGAGGAGTCTCTCTTGAATTAAATATCCTCTCTTAATTGAGCCCTTTTAACGCATTTTACAGCAGGTGTTCCAAAAACCTCAATTCACACTTCTGCTTAGATCCTCAACGAGAGGTCTGGTGTTTGAGCCCTCAGTTTAGGCGAGCAACAGGGAAAAATGGGAGTCAAAATGCTGTGGAGGTGATAGGAAGTGAGTGAGCAAATGCCTGAGAAAACCTGGACCAAGTAGGGGTGTGAAGAAGTGTGGAGGCAGATGGGGTAAGGAAATGTAATGAGTTGTGTGCAGCCCAGGCTGTGACTGCAGTGGTCTGCACTATGTACCAAAGGGAAGTGGTTGTGCTGGTGCTGCGAAACAGCTTTGACCAGCTCAGTCAGTGGCAGATGCTGCACTGTCTGTGAGCTTTGAGGCAGTGCTGTGACAATCTGAAATGTGCCTGTGTGATGCTTTGCTTCAGAGCTCTCGCATTAAGCAGAGATAATTGACACATCTCGGACTGGAGCTGTACCCATACAGGCACTGATCTCCCTCTGGGCTTCGGAGGGGAGAGGGGCCTGGTGTAGAAGTAGCCCTGAGGTTACACATGGCCTGGTGCTGTCTCATAGCAGCAGAGAGGAGGTAGCTGTCATGGTTTTTTCTTGTCTCTAAACAGCTTGTCAGGGATTTCTCTGAAGTATAAGGGCACAATTAATTAACCAGCATATTCAGGTTCCTCACTGTGGTTATTTGCAACACAGAGACACTTAAACCCTGTTTTGTTAGCTTAGCCAGGGACCAAGCAAAGACCTGTTTCCTTCAGCATCCTGTATTTTTTCCTGATTTGGTTTGAGGAGTGGTGCCCGTGGTTGCATCGTCCTTTGGGTTTCTTCTTGGAATCTCCCTGCAAACCCGCCTGTTTCCAGTTAGTGACGCAGCACTTCAGGAAACTGAGCCAAGCCAAACAGGGATGTTCCCCACTTAGGGAGTGAGCAGGGAACCGTAGGACCTTATGGTCAATGTAACTGCAGACAGTATATTCAAATGCTCAAGATCACTATTAACTTCTCAGAGTCTCCTTTTTAGCAAATAGTCTTTGTGTCCTGGTGGTGTTCCTTTGAAAACCAAACAAGAAAATAAGGTTGGAAGGAAGGTGAGGGTTTTTCCATCCCTCTGTGACAGGGAGGTAAAAAAAAACATTATAAAATGTAATTCTTTTGTAGTTTTATGTGAGGAACAGCTCTGCCTCATTTAGGTCTTCTCCATTATAGTCTAGTGCACAGTTTCTCACACTGGCGGACAGGCTCATATGAAAGGGCACAAGTGTAACTACTACTGGGAGTAAAAAGCATTTCCATTATTTATTGGAAAAGGATATAGCCAGAGGATCTGTTGAGGAGACCCAGGGTGGGGGCAGAGAGAAGTAGAAGAACTGAGAAATGTGTGCTCTTTCAGCCAAATCCTGCCCTAGAAACCATACAGTGTAGGAGGGTGTCACTTCTGCTCCTTACCTTGCTAGTAGGTGCTGGTGGTCTTGTGGAGCTCTCATTGTTAGGTTTTTGTGTATCTGACCCAAACCTGCCAGCTCCTGCTGAGTATGTTTTAATAGGAGAACCTCTTCCCTTTCCAAATTGAGCTTTGGAGAGCTCTTCAGGGGGTTCAGACTAAGGGACGGGGCACGGACTGGACAACAGTCAGTTTGACAGATTTTGGGAGGAAAAATAGCAAGGAGCTGTGTTAGCTTAAAACTTTAAAAAACTAGTTGGACTGACCAGGAAGAGATTTAAGAAAGCAGAAACGGGCTGTAATCTTACTTCAAGCAAGAGTTATCACTAAAGGAGGCTGGGTTCCCCTTATTCCATATTTCTGGTATATGCATGATGGACCTGTGACAGCAGCAGAATGTTTATCTGCAGACTGTGCTTTTTTATCTTTCCCTGGCGGACATCATGCAGCTGTGCGTATCAATGCCACTGTGGAAAGCTGGGCTGCTGGTCACAGGCACCTCTGGGAAGTCTGCACTGCTTGCTTTGGTCAAAGGCTGACTGATAAAGTGTAGTGCAAGCTACACTTTGGTTTGGATTCTGGCTGGGCTTAGAGGGGTTTAAAGGAGATTTAAAGACAGGGAAAAAAAAAAAAAGACGACAAAATGTGCTTTTACCAGGAAGTGATGCAAACCTCAGATGATCCAAATTTGATTCCCTCTTCAACAGGGGAAGGAGTGTACTCAGCCTTAGCAAAAAACTGTCATCTGTCCACTGGTGTGTTGTTTTTGTTGGAGGTGTGCAGTATTTTGGAGACAGTTTCTGTATTTTGGGAAAAGAGTGGGGGTGTACCGTCCAAAGCAGAATATATCAGAATGTGGCACTGGCACATTAGCAAAATAATGTTTAAATAATGTAGCTTAAATAACTTAATGAAATTTAAGTGGAAGGTGCATGTTTTGCTTAGTTATGATTATGCATAACCATAAGGAAGGTAAAGATCTTGCTCGTTAATGCGATGGGATTTTGCTAGATGGAAGCATATGTGAAGAAGAAAACATGGAAGTGTGAAATACTTTGAAATCTACTCTTGTATATGCAGTGCTTAAAATGTGACTTGATAACTCTTTATAAAAATGAAATCATGCCTGTTAGGAGTTTTTGATTGTTGCCAGCCAGCTCTGATCCTGCAATGATCTTGGGCAACACAGGAAATGCACTGCTCTGGAATCTGAGGTGCCATCCATGTGGCTTGTCTTGTTCCTTAGGCATTGCACAGGTGCTGCTTTGCACAGGAGACACGGATTTGGTACGTTGTGGGAGGACTGGAGCACCAACACTGCTGCAGCAAGCGGCATCCCAGGCTTGTCAGGCTGTGTAAATAGGGAGGGAGGGGTTTGTCCCTCTGAGTACATCTGTGGTGTGGGTGGGTACAGACTCAGCTATGGGAGGGTGGCTGAGCAAATGTTTTACTCCTGCTGTCACAACTATATATGGAAGACCAGAAAAAAAACCCCACTGCAGTGGTCAGGCCAAAAGAACCTCAGCTGAATTTTATTTTCCAATTGCTAAAGCATGTCTGGATTGTTTCTCTAGTAAGAAACAAAGTCAGGTACTTTGTGTCTGGTGGATGGCGGATGGCCCAGAGGTGAGTAGATTGCTCAATTTGAGGCTGATCTGCTGCCATCATGAAGTACTTTGCCACCTAGAATAATCTTTTTTGGTGGGATTTGGGAACATTATATGCCAGAAGCAGATGTTGCCTTCAGTAGGAAGGGCTGAATAGTCCTGTGTGTGTGCTCTAACAAAAGTGTGCACAGGTTTAAGAGGAAGCAGCGTTGCTAGTGCCCTCCCAAAGCTTGCAGTGGCAGTCCTGTCAGTATAGCCTGCAGGACTGTGCTGATTTATGGTAACTCTGACACCTCCAGCCATTAGGGAACTCAGGGTTAGGGAGAGTAGCCAATGAAATTCTACTTGGCACTTAAATTTTGTTGTTGCAACATTATAAGAGACAGTATGTCCTGGTCAGGATGCACTGTAGCCTGAGATATTACAGGCTAATCCATGAGCTCGTAAGGATAGGGAACCACACAAACCACATGTTCTTCTCCAGGGAAGAGCTGTTCACCCTGGAGATAGTACAGCTACGCAGTGCAAACTTGGACAAGGTGTCCAAACGCATCTGCTTTTTTTCCTATGCTATGATCATGCAATGACAATTTAGTGAAATTGGACTTTAAAGTACATCTTCACACAAAGAAATTTTGTGAAGTCTAAGAGAACTCAAATTTCATGAATTTAAGAAGAATTCATTCTTTGGGGGGAACCCTTAAAGACTTCTGTTGTCTCTACCAGTTTTTGTTCTTCCTGAGGCTGAAGACAGAGTATCTCTTTTCCAGACTTATGGGGATAGGTAGATTTGCAGATCCCTTGCAGGAATACTCAAGTTTTTGTTGCATTTTCAATGCCAAATGTTCCTCTAGTTTGAGGAGGTCACTTCTTGTATTACCTTATCTGGAAAATCGATGCTAACATACCTCACTGTGTTTTACGGAATAATTATAGAAAATGAAGGGTTGCCCATATTGTTGGCAAAGATCTGCTGTAAGAATAAGGGTCTTATTTTTTATTTGTTTTTTATGGAAGTGCATTTTTCACTTCAGTGAAGTTCTGTGCACCTGACCTCAGCCAGAAAGGTCTAATTGTTGCAATTAAATCACAAATTCTGTCATTCCTAATACCTGTAAAGGGAGCAGTGCTCTGTGCAAGACAGTGTGATTTAGATGAAGCAGCCTAAACAACCTGCATCGTAATGTCTCATTTTGCAAAGACTTACACACACCAGATGATGCAGGAAGAGTGCATGATTTTTCGTCATGTCACTGTAAGATTATGCATGAAAACACTGAATTACTTACATATTTCTACATTCTCTTTTGTTTCCAAGAAGAAATAGGCTGTGAGGTGAGCTGCTGCTGTAAACAATGCAGTTCTGAGAGATGGAGAGAAAAAAAAAATCCTAATTTTGCTGTGAGAGCTTGAGTTGTGCGGGGCTGAGTGCTTGGGCTGCTGCTGTTTCAAAGTTGTGGAACCTTGCTGACCTCTTAAGTGAGGTCAGACCTGATCAACCAAACAGGTAGAAATAAAGCTGAAATCACCCATGAGAGGGAGAGCAAGAAATTAACAGCTGGCTAGGTGTTGTGGCTGACCCCTTTAGAGCTGCTGGCATAACTGAACCTGGAGTAGCTCCCTCATACTGCTCCGCCAAGGTGGTCTCTGTTAGCTTGAATAATCCACAAATCCATCTTCGTGGAACTGGGTTGGAGCAGCAGATGTGGAGTGAAGCTGCTCACTCTGAGAGAACGGTGATCTCTGGGAAGGATGGTGCCTCCTGTTGAATATGAGGAATAAACCAAAAGTTTCTGGCAGAAGGGCACATGTCTCTGCAAGTTACACCTGTTAAACATTTTTATCTCAGAATTCCAGTGACTCAGCAATACTAGGATTTTCTTGGTGGTGGCCTTTTGCGTGGTCTACTGATGCTGCGGGATGCTGAAAAGAGGCTGAACCGCACCTTTTGGTGAAACAGATAGGATGGAAGGTCAGACTGTAAGAAATTGCATGTTTATGAACTCCTTTTGCATTTGCAGTCTGGTGTGATGGCTTCACATTCAGTCTTGCAGTTGGAACGTGCCTCTCTTTGTTGTGCTCAGTCTGAGTTTTAATGACAGAGCTGGCGTAGCTGAGTAGTTTGCATGTGACTTTGCCAGGACTTGCTCAGTTTTCAAGATGTGCTCTCATCCATTGGATATGAGCAGCATTTGGACTCTTGAGCTATTAAAGATAGGTTGCCAAAGTATGTTTCATAGCTTGATATTGCTATAACACCCTTTCTTGCATGCTGGGTTTTCAGGCACGTCAAGGTTTTCTGAAATGTGTTCCTTTAGCTTTGTTCGCACTGATTTGTGTCATCCGAGATCCCTGCTTTCTTCACCGCTATCAACAGAGAAAAATGCTTTCTCAGAGTTTGAAAAAACCCAAGTGTTACCCAAAAATGAGGGTAAGATATGATTGTAGTGATTTAGTCCAGAGAGTGTCTCTTCAAAGTCTAAGAATAGGCAGAGGAGCATGCCATCACAATAGGCTTCCTTATAATTGCTCCCCTTGCCCCTCCTCTTCCCCATCCACTTAAAAGTAGAACTTGGGAAAGAAATAAGAAAGACAAGAAAGAAGCCGACCCCAAGATGTACCCAGCCAGGGCAGACTGAGACGGTGGAAGCAGAGGCATGCAATTAAAAAAAGCTGCGTGCGCCCGCTCCTAGACATTCCTGCAGCTGCAGGCTCCTGGCACGGTATCCGGGTGGGCTGGATCCCTGCCAGCCCCGGCCTCGGCAGGGACTCTGCTGGGGGGTGGATGGGGGAGAGGCAGGAGTTACTGCTCTTTCTCCACAGGGCGATGAAACTGCTCCTGCCTCTGCTCAGAAATGTCTCACTTTCTCTGTTTATGTGCCTTGGACAAGCTGCGCTGAAGGAAGAAAGAACCTCAGAAATCCATCTGAAAGGCAGATGGAGCACAGCTCCCCTCCAGCGGGGAGCCCACCTCTGCTTTCCACCCTGCCTGCACAGTCCCCACTCTGTGTGCCTGCGGTGGAACGGTTTCACAAAAAATGTCTCTGTGTTTCCTTTGGATCTGGAGGGGAAGGGGCAGGGGTCAGCGCCAACAGTCAGGCTTTTGAGACCCTGGGACCACTGAGCCTTGCATGTGTGCATAACTTAACCAAACCCCGCTGAATCCGTGTGGTTTTACTCTGCCAAAGGGATGATGTAAATCCAGGGAGGGGTTAACACATCGGTTACTGGTAGTTAAATATAAAGTGTGAGAGCATGGCTGGGATGTTGGTGGGGTGAGTTGTGGGGATGCTCTCACCTCTTTCCAAGGACAACAACTCTGTGCTTTGGGCTGAAGCAGGCCTGAAGCTGCTCTGGGCACATACTTGGTCTTTCTTTGCATAGTGTTGCTTTTCCATGCTGCTGCCTCCAGTTGTCCCTCTTGTGTCTCTGCTGGGGACTGTCATGGGAAGTGGTGCCTGGGCTTACACACTGGTGTTTTAGCTTAACCTTGCCCAGGAAGGCAAGTTGTGCACCTTGTCCCTTCCTGAGAAGTGGCAGGGGTGAAGGCCTGCTCCTGCCATCATGAGAGTGATGGTCCTGCAGGTAGCATGATGTTATCTTAAACCAGAGCTGGTTTTCTGGATTTTTTTCCTAGAACTTGTTTGTCTGAGTTTTTGGGCCGTGGCTGAAGGGTTCAGGTATCCTGGGGCTGGATAGGTATCTTATACAAAAAACACCTGGTGTGTTCTGGGTGGAATACTGTCCCTTTCCCCAACATCCCTGGGGCTCTTCCCCTCACAGGCTCACAAGTGTGCTCTTGTGCCACTGCTGGCAGAGGTTGAACAAGGTGAATGACCACAGGACCTTTTTGCTAAAGGCTAGCTTGCCAAGGACAAAGCTTGGGTATATCAGCACAGGAAGCTTGCCTGCAGTGTTCCTGCACCAGTTTCACAAGTGTGCTCTTGTTTTTGGGAAGAAAAGAGTCATTGCCATGGGAATTTGAGTGTTAAAATGCAAGATGGGGAGCTGTGCACATTGCTCTTTTGCTTCCCAGTTGTGTCTTTATGTCTTTTTCATGCTCATCTCATCACTGAAGGCTTTAGAAGGTCTGTGTTGAGATTCTTGTAAGACCTGCAGGGACCCTCTCTTTAGTCGTCCTTAGGTGCTGGGTGTTTTCCCTAAACAAAACACCAACTTCAGAGTGTCCCAGGAGAACAGCTGAATATGTGCATGGACATCCCTTGTCAGTGAGAGATTTCACAGCCCTTGGCTGAGTCTGTAGCCCATTTACTTCTTGGCCCAGTTGCCCTTCTTGGAGGTGCAGAGCAGTGGTGTTGTCTGATAGTACAATGCATTGCCTAGCAGTACTGTGATGTGGTGTGAGAAGTCCTGTCCGCTGTTATTCCTGCAGGTACAGCTCTGTGTGTATGGCCTCTATCTTATCAACAGAAAAGCCAGGAATACAAATTTCTATACATCAAAAAAGGCTGATTCTCACCATATATCCCTGTTTACTGCTTTTAAGAATGGGTTTACATCAGGATCAGACAAATCATCTGTGTACATAAGAATGACTAGAGCACTAAACCTTTAAAAGCATATCAGATTGTCACTGCTTTTATTTAATATTTACATTTTAGTTAGGGAATATGCAGTTTGAATTGCTATTAGCATGGGAATCTGGTTTAAATCTATTTCCATGTTCTGTCCTGACCTTTCCTGACTGGTTTTACAAATCCTGTCAAAAGGGGAGTAGGTCTAACTGCAGCTACATGCAGGGGAGATTGTAGCACTGTAGGCAGGATGGGGAGGTTGATGATCTCTTCTACTCCTTCCCCCCACCCCACTCACCTGGCAGCTTGTAGAATAGCACATACGGTTGTTATGCTGAAAGCTGGATGGTCCATTTAAATTTCTATTATTTCCGTCTGTTTGCAGGCTTTTCTGGGTGTGCCTGGCTGTCCCCATAAAGCTCAAACTGGAGGCTTGTGTAACAGAACCCTTTCATGCAACAAAACTATTGGGTCTTTCTGGAAAACGGTCTAGTGTGTTCCTTTTACAAAATGATACCCTACTGGACCTTTCGAAATGTTACAAGATATTTTATTGCATTATTGGAAAAACAAAGATGACTGAGTGGGGAAAAGAGGGACAGCTGCTCTTTCCAAAAGAAGAGCTATTTCTCTCTACTGTCCTATGCTTGAGTTCCCAGTGTATGCATGCTTGCAACTGTTACAAGACAGGTACAATTCAGCTTACAGAAATCCCCGAAATACTGAGTTCTTCTCCTTTGGCATTAGTGCCAGCCATGCTCATTTTGACTTGCTGAAGACCAGATCTTCCAAAGCCATCTGGAACCACAACTTGTTGGTAGAACAGAGCAGTGATTTTAAATCCCTTGCTGTTTTTGCACACCCAACACTTTTCTGGGGAAGTTTGCGGACTCTGCAAACTTGAACTTATTTCATGTTCTTTAGTCTCCTTTGTTAGACTTCACAGCTCTTGCAATGAGAAAAAATAAAAAAAAATTAAAAATAGAGGCATAGAGAGGAGGATGATCAGCAATTCTGAAAAACTGATGGTTTTAGTTTTGGCATGTCTGAGTCTGTATTATTATTGCATAAGATGTGATTATTGTGAGCCTTGATTTATAAAATCTTCTAGTTTGTAAAACTTTGCTCTAGTCTCTGGAGAACAGAAGCTGCTGAAGGGTCTGGAGTACAAATCTTCTGAGGAGTGGCTGAGGTTGCTGGGTTGTTTAGCCTAGAGAAAAGGAGTCTCAGGGGAGTTAGTGTTCTCTATAGCTACCTGAAAGGAGGTTGGGTCAGTCTCTTCTTCCGGGTAACAATCTATAGGAAATTACCTGAAATTGTATCAGGTTAGGTTTAGATTAGATAATATGAAAAAAATTTTCGTGGAAGGGGTTGTCAAATATTGGAACAGTCTGCCCAGGGAAGTGGTTGAGATCCTATCTACACATAAACATTATGAATGTGAAGCTCTCTTGGTCAGAAGGATGTCAGAATGCTTTACAAAGGAACCATTTGTTCTTGTGTGTTAGTTTAATGAATAAGAACTTGTGTGGCTTTGATGTGCTTTTATTTTTTGATGGAAGCATAAGATACTCTGTGCTAACCCGCTGAACGTCAGGTACCGCTTTCAGTTCATTGGGGCAACATCGGTTCAGTGCTTGATCTTCTGGCACACTGATGCCTGTCCTGACAACTTCGTTTGGTTTCATTTCATGATGCTGAATTTAAGTGGTGTGAAGTCAGTACTGTCATCTGTAGCCAGCTCCAACCCCCACAGGAAGCAGCAGTTTTAGGATCACTTCTCTTTCTTTTTTTCCCTTCTCTTAGTTAAAGAACCTTCCTGATAGCACACATTTGTCAGTGTCCCTTACGCAACAGTTTTCTGTGTAAAATCCGCTGCAAGTTTCAAATTCCTCAAGAGTCCCACAGCATTTTGGTTTCCCTCCCTCCCAGTCCAGATGGTCTGTAGCAGATGCTCATCCAAAATGTAATGCGGCCAATGGTGCCATGTTAAAAAAACGATCTATATTTAATACACACACACACACACACATATATATATATCTATGTATATATAGTCCTAACTGGCTCTGGAGTTACACATTGCTGATAAGCAGTACAAGGTTCCCCTGATTATTTTTCTGGCTCTGTACTTGTGTTTCCCTAGAGACAAACAGACTCATTTAGCTCCGGGAGAGTTTTCCTCCCTTTGGATGCTCTCTGTGTAAGCTGTGTAATGCAGGGGGCTGTGCTGAGTTGGTGTCTGGAAGCAGGGTCTTGTGTGGCCATGCACCACAGGTGGCTTACAGGCTGCATGGAAGAAATCATAGCACCTGAAATTTGAATACAGAGTCTGATTTCTGAGCTCCTGAGCTTGCACTTTACCACTGGGTAGCCCTCAGAGCCTAAAGTACTGTATGTGGCATTGGTGAGGTGGCATCTTAAATCTGGTGTTTGCCCTCACGACAGGAAATACATTGAGGTGGTGGAGCAAGTCTGGAGATGGGCAGTGGAGGTGGTGAAGGATCTGGAGCACAGATCTTATGAGGAACAGCTGAGGAAGCTGGGGTTTTTTAGTCTAGAGAAAAGGAGGCTCAGGGGCGACCTTCTTTCTCTCTGTACAGCTGTCTGAAAGGAGGTCATAGCATTGTGGGGTGGGTCTCTTGTCCCAAGTGACAAGCAGTAGGACAAGAGGAAATGGCCTCAAGTTGCCCTAGAAGAGGTTTTAGATTGGATAACAGGAAAATTTTCTTTACTAACAGGGTTGTCAGGCATTGGAACAGGCTGTCTAGGGAAGGGGTTGAGTCATCATCCCTGGGGATTTTTAAAAGATATGCAGATGTGGCTCTTGAAGACAAGGTTCAGTGTTGGACTTGGCAGTGCTGGGTTGGACTTGATGATCTTAAAGGTATTTTCCAACCTAAACAATTCCAAGTGCTTGCATGTGTGTCTCTCACTCCTGGCCTTGGTGCAGTGTCCAGTGCTGTGCCCTGCAACAAGGGGCTTTCTCTATGTCCCTGCTTTCTTTGGTTTTCTTATGATCCTGATAATTTTGGCATTGAATGTGATGCGATCTTCCATGCCACTACCCTTGAGATCCCTCCCTTGTGACTGGAGAGTATCGCTTCCTTACTGCCCTTGGGTGTGTGGAACGAAGAGGCAAAGGGCACCTTTGCCTCAGGGGATGAGAGGCCTGGGCTGGCCCAGGCAGTGTGGGACAGCAGCTCCTGCCCAGCCCTCTAACCACCAGGCCATATTTCTTTCCTTAGAAGAAGGAAAATGTGTTGATAAAGTCTGGAAAAACCACATTTTCCACCCTACTCCCCCTGCTTCTAAACTGTGGGGTAATGGTTGCACAAGCAGGGGCCAAGGGGCCCCTGGAGGTACTGGCTGAGTGCTGGGACAGGTCCCATGTCCTTCCCCAGGCACACCCCCAGGCTGGGCCTCCCCTCCTTTCTCCCCAGTTCAGGCACCCAGCCGCCTCTGAATAGCTGGAGTAGATCTTGGCTGCGGCTGGCAGGGGTCTGAGCTAGTGCTGCCTGGGATAGCGGGAATGAGCGATTACGTGTGCCTTTGCTTATGCAATGTCTGATACTTCCCTGCACCGTCTCTGTCCCCAGGATGCTGGCAGGCTCTTTCAGCAGTCTCGGGAGAGGCATCTTCCACGCTGCACAGCTCACTCGCTTGCTCAGTATATCCAATTAATTAAATTTCAGTGCTGCAAGTGAAAGCGGCTTTGTTTGTGCATTGGCATTTGGGAGATGTGGACGGGGAAGATGCTGCGCGGGGCTGCGTGTGTGTGTGCTGGCTGGAGATATTGGCTGGAGCACCTTCTGCTTCAGTGCCAGAAATGCACATTGCCTGCTGGCATTAATCTTGTAATTAATCTTTAAAACTGGATGAAACTCCTCCTTTCCTTAAATGCTCCCTCTCCTTCCATTCTGTCAGCTGGTTGCTTTTAAAGCTTTTCTTTATCAAACTAAAAAAGCTTTGAAACCTTTAAAAAGAAAAAAAAGCTTATTTCTAATGTAAAACAAGACCACAAGTTACCTTGTTCTCTCTGTATGTTTGAACAGGGTTGCACATTGTGTACTTGTGTTTACGCTTTTTGTCAGATTTAAAGCAAGAGTAAAGTTACTTGCCTTTGATTTCTCTGCCATGGGCAGCCTTCTGCTGCTGCAAACTTGGCACTTGGAAAGGATGATAGGTCCTGAAAGAGATGCCCAGACACGTGCAGCTTTACTAACTAGAAGACTTAAAAGAGCCTTTGAAATGAGCGACTGCTAAATGACTTCTTTTGAAGCAAATCCCTTCACATGGAAAGCTCCCTTTTAATTTTTTCATGCACCTCAGCATTCCTCTCCCTTGGGCTCATGGGGAATCTCCTGTCACCACTGAAACTGGCCATCTATTGGATGTGGAAATTAAATGTGCACTCTGAAAATGATCACAGTGCTCTGTGCTTGTGAGTCCTTGCAGTTTGTCACAGGCATTTGCTCATGCTGTGGCTGCAGCTGCAGCTGCCCCTCCAATCCTGAGGAACAAATCAGTTTCAGAGAGATAGGGGATAGTTTGCATGCGTGTGTGTTTGTGTTTTCAGTCTCTTTGATAGAGAAACCCTGAAGTCCAATGCAAGCTTGCCAAATCTTTTCTCTGAGACCCTCTCCCAGCTTGCTGTTGAGGTGTGACTCTTGGAGTGATGGCAAGTGGTAGGGGCTCTGTCTCCCAGCTAGTGCTGGGATGTGTGCAGCCCTCACCAGCCCTCTGGTGTGGGGAGGAAAGCTGACTCACATGTGCAGCAGAGCTGGAGAACCCAGCCTTAAAAATAAACAAGGGAAAAGGCTTTCAGTGGGCTAATGCTGTGGGATGTGCCGGCCACTTGACGTTTGCTGAGCACTGTGTTTGGAGCAGCCTTGTGAGCGAGGCGGTTGTGTCTGACACGAACAACCTTTGGTCTTAAATCTGGGTTCTTGAACTGTGTTCCCCAGCTGCCTTCCTGATAAGAATATCAAGTTATCTGCCATACAGGAATGCAAAGCCGTATCAGCAAGTTTCCCAGCTCTGGGTTTGCATCAGTTTCTCCAGAACACGCTGCCATTCAAGTAAACAGCCTTGTTTTGCTGCCAGAAGGCCAAAGGAAACAATGATGATGAATTATTTTAACTTTATGTAAATCAAGGGCTATAAAACTTCCCCAGATTGTTTCCTGTTTGAATTCCTGCATATCTTTTTAGGGCAGTCTCTAGTCTTCAATTAAGAATGGCTTGGGTCGAAGAATTCACACTGTTCCTTAGTGATTGATTGTTCTCCCTTTTTTTAATATTGTGAACCGCAATGAATGGATCTGGCTCCAGCTTGTAAACTTAGCTGCAAGCTGGTAGAGCCATCCTCTTGAGTCTTATTCTCTGTTTCATTATTTAAGAACATTCATGTTCTGCATTTGTTTCCTCTTTGATAAGCTGAATACATTGGTTTCTTCTTTTCTTTGTTTTTATTTTGAGGCAAGATTTCCCTTTCTATAGTGATTCTTGTGATTCTCTGAACTTTCTCCAGTCGTTCAACTTCCTTTTTTTTGAAATTTGGTGGTGTAGGAGGGGAGTCTGGCTGTGGCCAGTAGCAGCTGCATCCACCCTGAGCACGGAGAAATTTGTGCTTCACACCTCTCTGTCTTCTGAAGTCCTCAAACTCATGTGCTCTGGGTTTTGCAGGGAACACAGACTTATGCAGCAGATTGTGTGACTGGCATGAGGCTGCAGTACAACGCTGTAGCTGACGGTTGAGCTTTACAGGGACACTTCTTTTAAATATGAAGCCTCATTTAGGAAACAAGTACAAACAAAAGAAGTCCTAAATAGATAAAAAAGGCAAAATTTCTGCAATACCTCCCTGCTGTTCTTTGGGTGCTGGTCCCACAGCGTGGGATGGCCATGCAAGAGTCCCCAGTGCTTGACTGCACCTGGAACGGTGTGAAACCCCAGCACTGGCTGAGGGGCTCAACCTGAAGTACAGCAGGTGTCTCCTGCATTTGGAGCATGAGCACACATCTGCAGTATTTCATGCCCAGGACCCAGTGCTTGTGGCACCTGTCCCACAGGTGTTTCTTCAGCCATGTCTCTCCCAGAGTCCTGGGGTCTTGGCTTCTGATTGTCAGTTGCCCAAGTGTGACTTGGAGCCTTTTGGTTTGCACCATAAGTTACTTTTATTTTTATTTTGTTTTACCTTCAGCTTTACTTAAGACATGTCTCTTGTTTAGGCTGCTTACTGAGTTCTCTGTGTTTTGGTTTTGTGACCTGACCTTTTTGTTACTTGCTGCCCCTGCTGATACTGCATTATCTGCAACCTTCAGTGGTGGTAGCTTTTCCTCTCAGGTCATTGATAAAATATTAGAGTCTGGGGCCAAGAACTGATCCCTGCGGGAGTCCACTGAAAATGTGTGGCACGATCAGCTCATTTTTGTTTCACCTCTGGCGATTTCTGATTTCCTTGTCACACTGAATGAGGCCTGTTGACTTCATCTCACTCCGGCTTTGTTTTGTATAGCACCAAGTCAATTGCCTTACGCTCAAAGGGGTATTAAGCTTGTAATATTATTTCAGAAAGAGATAAAACATCAGAAGCTAGATTATCAGTTATTGTGGAATTATAAACATAAATTAGATTTCTCTTTCTTTTGGAAGTTCTTGAACTCTTAACTACTCTCTTCCCTTTTCCATCTCTTCCCTTCATCATAAATGAACAGTAGGTAGGTTAACTTGTTGTTACTTTGGTTGCCTTGTTTGCACTTAAATATTTTTGTATTATCTTTTACAGTCCATCAGTATTTTCTCCTACTGAAAATAGTTTCAAGAGCTCCTTAGAAGCTCTGTTTAGACTTTACAGATGGAAGTTTTCTAGGTCTACTAATTAAAATGGCCAACTTTGAATAGCTGTTTTTATATTCTCTTCCATTATTGTTGGGATAAAAGTAATTTCATTACCATCCTGTGGGATGGCTGTATCATCTGTTCTTATATAAAAAGCAGTAATTCAGAACCGCCCCCTCCCAGGAATATTCAATTAAACATTTTGATCTTCTTTTTTCTCCCCCCAATAACTGCAGCCAAGCAATGGCCTGATCTATAATTAACATTCCTCTGGATCCTGAAAAACTCAGAAGCAATCTTTCTCCCTCTGAATTGTATTTTCTATTAACTCTTTCTTGTTTTCTACATTCTGATTTATGTTAATTCTTGATAATTTTTCCTTTCTCCGAATAGCCCAAATATATAATATATATGTTCCCATGGCAAGCACGTTTGTTTTCCCTGTGTGGTTTTCTCTTCACCTGCCATGGTGAGATGGAAGTGGTTTTGCCTTCTGGTTGGGGGGGAACAAATGAGAGAAAGTCCAGAGCTGTCACAAGGGTGAGCACTGTAATGTGCTGAGATTTAAATGGCAACGCGCAAAAGTCAATGCTTGGCAAAAATACACAGCTGGGGATGGAGGAAGTTCTTGCACAATCTTAATATGCTGCTTATCTGTCTGTCACTGGTTTATGTTATCCCTTTCCAGGTGCTCTGACTTTGCCTCCTCCTGTTGCCTCCCTTCTGCTCCCTTGCTTTTCTGGCTCTGCTCCTCCCGACTCTTTGCCTGCAGTTTGCGGCTTCATTCCCAGTTCTGCTGATCTTCTTTATGTCCTGCAAGGGGATGAGTAGCTTGGCCTCTCTTTCACCTGCTTGGGAACAAAGGCCTGGAAATAGAAGGTACAGAGAGGAGGTAGAGATGAAGGAGAGGGGTGCTCTGAGTGGGAGAGGGCTAAAGAAAGAAGCTGAAAGATCAGTTCACAGGCAAATGATGGCAACACTGGTTTGAAAGTCTCCCCTGTATTCCCAGGACTCATGAGGAGAGAGAGCCACCATACCTCTTGCTGGATAACCTGTTCCACAAGTCCCTGCATCTCTGGAAGGACGCAGAGAGGAGACACAAGCACACAAGTTTGTTTTTGCTTAAGACCTGGTCTTATACAGATGTTTCCACCTACTGCTATTTTGGGTCCTGAACCTTAGTCCAGTACCACTCATTGTTTATTTATTTATTTTTCGTAAAGCTGAGTGAAGTAATGCTTACTGGCACTGTGACAAAAGGCTTGTCATAGGAATTGGAATACCAGCTCTCAAGTATGGGGTGTCTTAAAATGATTTGTCTAGACACATGCAACACATGCTTGTAAGTGTATATTTATTTGATCTTGTTCATATCCTGTCTCCTTTTTGCCTTTCTGCAGCTTTCAGCAGGGCTTCAAAACAAACTTTGTCTGCCTTTGACACAAGTAAAAACCAAGTGACCCACCTGCACTCTTGTTCTGACATAAAATGAAATGCGTCTTGCCTCAGAGGAAGGATCCCAAAGTACCAGTGCTGATGGAAGTACTGGTCCATACAAAATGAGGTGCCAAAACTATTTCTGTGGGCTCCTGTGTGAATTTTTGCAGAGTTAAGGCTGTACAAGTGCAATGTGGCTGTCTGGAAGTATCCATGTCATGGTACAGAGGACCACTGGGGATAGCTTCAAAATGCAAGCCTTTTTGCTGTGGGATGGGTTTGGTGGCGCTGGCTCATCTGAAGCAGCTCCAGTGTCATGGCTTCAAAAACCACGTTCTCTTTCAGGTACAAGGTGGGGATGTTCTTCCCCAGTGTTGTCATCCTCAAGTGCTGTCACACTGCTGCTCATTGGCTTGCTGGGCCTGTAGCAGGTTTGACGTGAAACTTGCTACAAAGTTATAAACTGGAAACGTTTTGAGAGTCAGGGCTGGGAAATCTGTGGTGATACCTGCTGTTGACGAAGTACTAGCTCTGTATGGATCCGTGGTGTCTGGGCTTAGTGCAAGCTTATGGGAAGGATGAGAGGCACGTCAGATCAAACCCCAGGATGTTTCTATTGAAAGCAAGGTAGAGGACTTGTTTGGAAAGGTTGTTTGTCTCGCTGTCTGGTGAGATCAAACACTGGAATAGTATTTGACACACAACCAGCTTTTTTAGTGCACGGTACTTAATGTGTAACCCCCAGTGACAGCAGCACTGAACACAAAGTCCTGCCAGTGCTGTTTTTCCTTCTGCCCTGATAGTAGGTATCTGTGTGATTGAGACACAAGTTCTGCTGGGCAGGGTCTAAACCTGCTAAGGTCATTGCTAGGCAAAGGCTGCTGATCCTTGAGCCCTGCATCAGGCTGGGCAGTTCATCCTCCTGGGCAGGGCGATATGAACTGTGGATTTCTTTATATCGTTTCACAAAACCACTCCATTTTTTTTTCTCCCTCCACTATGCTCAAGCACCTGTTTCTTGAGTTCAAGGAAGGGTTATATGTACATGGTGTGTTTTTTCTTTTTAAAACTATGCACACATCTGCAATTTCAACCGTTCCGTGTATGAATTTTTGGCAGTTTTTATAAAAGCTAATTCATATTTTCGATAATCAACTCAGGGTGTCTGCATTTAGGCACTTGATAGTCTGACTCTTCAAAACTGAAGAGTGCCTAAATAAACATTTAGGAGATTAAATTTGTGTCTTTTCAAGCTCAGCTTCTATGCTTCTATTCTTCAAAACAAACAAACAAGGCAGCAGAACACTCCCCCCACTCAGTACGATAAATCTGTAAAACAAAGCCTACTAACTCTTTTGTGATGTGAAATGCCCAATCTCTCTTTAAGCTGCGAATACTGATCATAAAGCCTTACTGATTTTGTAATAACAGACAGCTTTAATTAAAGAGCAGGATTTTGATGGGTGGTGTGTAGGTTTGCAGCCAGTGCTAGGAAAAAGAAAGAACGATGGCTCCTGCAAGCTAGAACTCTGCCATTTAAACTTTGCAACCATTAAAGAAGAAACACTGTCGAAGAAGAAAATAAGGATTTTTATTTTAAATGTCAAGTGTCCTGTCAGTCAGGACTAGCAAGCACTGCCGATAGAGCAGAAGTTGTTTCCTGCCTACACCAGTCAGACTACTGAAAAGATCCTCCTTTGAAAGATACTAATTTGGTCCTCAGGGAGGAGGCTGTTGAGAACACTTTAAACATGAAACAGCTGAGCTGGAAAGCATCTGTGTTCTGCAGGAGGCCCTCTGCACTAATGGGAACCTAGATGTGAAGTTATGATTTTTCTGAGGTCTCCTAACAGTGTGCCTGCTGGCAGGGTTATATTTCTGGGAGGTCATGCCTGTGGACAGAGTCTGGGAACTTCCAAGTGCTGCTTAACCTGTGGGAGCTGCACTAGGATCTTGCAGGGTGAGCAGATGAGCGAACTGTTGCTGGCCTGCGGGGCAGGTTACAGCATCTCTGTTCTAAGGAATCATCCCTGAACTGTGTGGTGCTAGCCATCCTTTGTGTCCATAACTGGGCAACGGCAGTGTTATCAGTGGTTATCTTTTCCTCCTTCCTGTTATAACTCTTGAGTCAGCTGGGAGTTGGACTTGACCTTTATGGGTTCTTTCCAGCTTGAGGTATTCTGTGGTCTCTAAAATGCATGCAAGTGGATTTTGTTTAAAATACAGGAATTGTGCTGGCTGTGCCCTTTACAAAGGGCTCATCTGTACTCATCAACAAGGGATGCTGTTACATGAGGCCTGAGATTAATTTTCTTTGCTTTCATGCCCTCCCATTGCCGTGATGAGGGAAGATGTTAAATGAAGCCAAGCGTGCCCGAACGGTGTAAAATTCTCCTATATTGTTAAGATCTATCTCCTGTCAGGAAGGAACTGGAGCAGCCATGTTCTTTCAAAAGTGGCTGTAAGTTGAACCAGCTGTGCAACAACAAAATGTGTCGTCCCTGCTGCCGAGCTCTCGGGCAGCAAACAAGACCCTAAATGCCCACTGTTCAGCTTGAAAATTTGTATACAATCTGAAAACTTTCTTCACTGTTTATTTTTTTGCTTAGCACTGTGAGTTACGTGGAAGACACTAGTTTGATGTAAAACTTGCAGTAAATGCAAGTTCCTTCCATAGAGCCTGAAGGTGTACCTGGGGTGCAACCAAGCAAATTGTTATTATTATCTCACAGCAAATATTTATCACTGGCACTGCATGCCTGGAGCATAGCTGGGGCAAAAAAAGCCCCAAACAAACCAACCAAAACATACTTGTCTTCACTACATAGCTTTTGATACATAACTGGTCTCTTCAGGTATCTTGTGTGGGTGCCAAAAATCATTGGAGACCCCAGTGACTAAGTTTTGGAAGCTGAGCTCTCCTCCTTGTGTAGTGTGCGCCACACTAGCTGAAGGTGGCAGGGAGAGGCTTGCCCCTGCCCTTGGTGGCTTGGAGGCTCCTGAGATGCAGATGGGTCAGTCAGGCCTGTCCTGCAGCTTCTGCTGTCACTGGGGGTAAAGAATTGTGACCCTCCTGCTGACTGAGTGAGGGGAAGGGCATGGGGACAGGTGATGGAGAGGTTTAATGTTCTGTGGTTCTGCTGCTCAAGCTGGCAAAAAAATTAAGGGATGGGGGAGTGGGTGGGGAAGAGCTGAGACAAAAGAACAGCTACATCTGACCTGAGAGCATAATCCAAGTGCTTGCTTGCAACACAGAATTAATAATGTACTTTGAGGTCTCAGTCAAGGACTCAGATGGGGGGAGCCTTTCTGAAGGGCTTCCAGCTCACTGACTCACTGCTCCGGCCCCAGTGACTCACTCCTCTGGCTTTGGCTTTTTGGGGAGAGGGTGGGAAATAGCAAAACATGTGCCCAGCCTATTGAAAAGTTAGGCTAGATCCAAGAGCTATGCACTGGGGGAAGGGCAGGGTAATGTGAGAAGGATTTTCCTATTTTGCATGACTCCCAAGAGGCTTGGCTAGGAATGAGCAATAGCATCCTTTTCTCTGCTTGCAGACATTGGACTTAAAAGACTGATCTTGAGGGTTGTTTCTCACCCTTGCCTCAGCTGCACAAGAGCTTCTTTCTTTCTTTGTCTTTTTTTTAAATTTCTTTTAACCCATATTTAGTCCTGTCTATTAAAGAGTTTCATTTAGGTTTTAGTTATCTTTTTAAATACAAAATACTTTTTTTGGTAGGAGTTGTTAAAGAAGAAAATGAAAGAATATTTTGCAAGATGGAAAGGCAAAGGAGTAAGCATTGTTCTTGAAAAATCCCCCTGATTAGTTAAAAATAAATGCATCTCTTCTTTGCTGGTTGTGGGGTGGAAATATTTGAGTGTTTGCAATGAAGTGTGTGCATACATGTGTACGTAATGGGGGGGATTATGAGATTTGCTCAGCATGAACTTCAGCATTTCCAACTGTGTAACCTGAGCAAGCTGGGAAGATGTGCAGATTTAATTACCGTGTAAATCTATTGGCTCTGAATTTCCTGGCATTTGTTTTGCTGATGACACAACCTGTATGTTATTCACTTAGTGGATTTTTTTTAAATCTGTCCACTTTTTTTTTTTTTTTTTAGTGCTTAAAATGAGTAAATGCTGGTGTGAGACTGCAAACTATTGTGTCTGCTCTTACTGTGGATCTCTTTGCTGGTTTCAAATACCAGTTTTGGGTTACTCTTCATATTCTCCCACAAATGAGGGAATTTTGGTATAGTTACTGAATAGACATTGAAGGATTGTACAGTAGAATAAAGACATAAAACCCAGGCTGTTTTGTACCTGCAGGTGGATGGTGGGATATTTTTTTATCCCTTGAGTGCCTATTGTGTATGTGACAGTTCCTCCTATGGAGTGGTGACTGATCCCTCCAGGGTGGGGAGACTTCAGGGTGAGCCAGGAGGGAGCCACTAACTCTCAGGAGGGTAATACTTTGAATATTTGTGGGTGGTTATAACCCTGTCACGTTGCATGGCTGCCTTGCCCTGGTCTGCTGGGAGAGCAGGACTTGTTTTGCAGTGTGCCAGGGTGCTGTCACTGCAGCTCTCCTCTGGGGTGGCTCTGCTGGAGAAGGTGGGATTCTGCTGCTGCAATCAGTGTGTGGGACATGCAGCCGACACAGTGCATTTTCCAGGCTCTGCAAGGCGTGTTGCTTGTTTAAAAATATAAATATAATTGTGAAGTGTCATTTGGGGCTCTTGACTTCCCTGCATTTCTTTTTTAATGAGTTCTTAGAAGGTCAATTTTCTGAAGACGACTTTCATTTTTAGGCATGGTAATGTCTTATCTTCAAACGACTAGCTGGGGTAGGGCTGCCCTCATCTGGCTTCAGGTCAGCTGGTGGAGAAGCCAGCACTGCCATGCACCTAGCAAAACCTGAGTGGTTTACTTCACAGATCTTCATTTGATCAGACAAGAGGGAAAAAAAGCCCTGGTCCCTGAGGCACTTGGAGAAAAGGGCCTTTGTGTGGCAGGAACAGGCAGATGCTGTGGAGAGCTGCAGCCCCGCGGCACAGCTGGTCTGCAGCCAAATACTACTTTCGAAGAGCTATCCAAAAATCCGCCGTGCACCCGGATGTGAGAGCTTTCCTCTGTTTGCTTACTGCAACGTGATGTCTGGAGGTGTTTGTGTTCCCCAAAAACACCCAGGATATAGGCATGAGCCAATGTCCAGCCAAATGAGTGCTGAAACTGCCACGGGGCTGCAATTTATTTACTTTCTGTGTATAAACAGGAGTGCTGCAAAGTTTTGTTTGTCTTTTCAGGGTTCTGGGGGAAGGGGAGGTGGAAGATAAGGTTACATCTGTCCTAAATCCCTGACTTTTTACAGAGGTTAAAATCCCAGCTGAATGCGTCTCTTTGCTATATGGTGAGAATAGTTTAATAATTCAAACAGACTCCTTGTACTAACACATGTCTGCAATTAGTGCTGGGGCTGCCAGTGGGGTGTGAGGATAGTGGGAAACTGGCAGCTGAGCTGTCTACAGAGGTATTAACAACAAAAAGGGAAAAGAAGAAAAAAAGGCAGATTCTCTGTGCAAGTGCTCTTTCCTCTCTACTTAAAGTTTGTGTAAAGGTGAGCTCTCTGGGTGAAAGATGCCCGGCTGAAAGCCATAGACAAAGAATTTATTTCTTTTGCAAGCAAATATATATACAGGTTCTAAGGGTAAAAGTCTCAGTTTCCTTCCCAAATTGCCCTTTCCTGTTCCTGACTGCAGGGGTGGTTGCTACTGTGTCAAAATTGAGGGTTATGCTGGGGCTTTCCAGCTATGGAAGTGGCTGATGACCGCTGAGGTGCATGTAGAAGCAGAGAGGGGAGGAGGAGGAGGAGGCAGTGGGGGAGCTCGGCAATGAGAGAATGTGCTTTGAAAAGACAGAAGGAGCAGCTTAGGTGTAGGTGGAGGTTTTGTAGAGCTGGAGGTCTGACTGCCCCCGGATGGTTTCTGCTGCTCAGATGCCTTTTCTTCTTTAGTTCTCTAAGCAAATGGAGCCACTTTCAATGAGACAATTGTTTTATTAAGGACAAAAGGTGATCTAGCTTTAAGCATTCAGTGTAGTAGAGAAGTGTATAACGTATGAAAGATCCTGTAAATCAAGGAGTCTCTGATTTTTATAATCACAGAGTGAGAAGTACAGATCCCTAAAATTGTCTGTTTGGTGAGTTCAGTAGCTACACAGTCTGACCTGTGGCAGTTGTTCTAGGTTTCTCTGTTAACCAGTGTTCAACATTGTATCACAGACCATTAAAACTAAACTTGAGAACTATAATGAAACTAGAAAATCATTTTAGAAACCAACCATTTATTTGCTATCAGACAATTCTCTTATAAACGCATATCCTTTTCTTGCTCACAGCTTGTTGCTTTGCAACGGCATGTGAAAAGGAGAAAGCACAAATATTGACGAACATGTTGAACATCCTTCCCCACCCCAAGGTCCTCTTTCTCTCTGGTTTTCTGAAGTTGAATGTTTGTTTCGTCCTTTGCTTTTTCTGAAGTGGTTTTAGGAAAATTCCCCATTCAGAAAGGAAAAAAATAAAATCTGATGGACCTAACTTCAGTCAAATGGAAAAGTAAAATAGCATTTGATAAGCTTTTAATCCATATCAAAACAATGATAGACAGAAGGCTAATAAAAATCTTTATTTGTGAATTTGCCAAAAACAACTGAGTAGCCTGTGGCCATGTTTCTTTCGGTTAAGTTATAACATCTAAATAGTGTCAGACTGAGTCAACACATAGGTATGATATTTTCAAGGATGACATCCTGAAATTGGATGATGCTGGTGGTAAAGTAGCTGCACGTAGAAACCGTGGTACAAATATTGTAGCAGCCATATTTCAGCATCTGCTACTCATCAGTCAGAGTAATGCATGCAAGAATTGGAAAGAAGGAAGTGCTCCAGCTTTAGGAAAATATGTAAACAAATATAATTGACTCTTGCCGTTACTCCAAATGAAAAGAAATGTGTAGACTGGAGGGAAAAACATTGTCCCTAAGAAAGGCACTGCTTTTTTGTAGGTTCATCCTTGACTTCTTTCATGGCTGGGAAGTATTTCTGTCCATTGTTTACACATTAATGGCTGCCTACCCTGTTTTACTCAATGTTTTTATTGATGCCCCCAGATGTTCAGCTACTCTTCTGCATACTTTTTCTTTCTTCTTTGCATAGTGGGGTGTTGTAGTTTACACTTCTATCCTTGCTGGGAAGCACCTGGTTGTGAAGTGCTAGTGAGTCCTTGGGTATCAAAATTAAAATAAATGAGGCATTCTAAGGTGGTCATGACCCTCTTGCAGAGTCCTCCAGGAGTTTATTAGTGTTATCATTTACAATAAGTAAATATGAGGCTACAAATCTTTTTTTGCCATTTGTAAAGGCTTTTCTTGAGCTAGCTTGTTATTCCAGCATAGCAACTGTGGTTCTCTGTTTATTGCCTTGTATTCAGTCAATATTTTCTTTTCCTCAGAGTCAGAATTGACTCAAGACTTACTGATTTAGAAAAAAGGCACAGTTAGCATTTGGAAGAGGTGCTTGAATATCCAGGGAACTCTGTGAGAGCTGGCTGTGCTCGGGGTTTTCAGCGTTAGGCTTCAAGGCCACAGGTGCTGCTGGAACTGGGAAATGTGAGTGCATGAGGGTGTGAGCTCACCGCTTCCCTTGTGGGTTTATACAATATTGATTTGTTTAATTCTTAATTTAGCCTACAGGAAGCTGAATCTTGAATTTCAGTGTTTGTTTCTGCAGGAGAGAGCAAGATGAAGAGCCAAGATCAATACTGCTTGCAAAAACTAAACAAATCAAGCAAACCTAGACTTTTATAGCATCATGCCTCAGCCGACAAAGATTCCTATATAAGATGGTAGATAATGCCCCATTGTTCAGAAAATCTCATTACAATTCACTGTGCAAGTATTTTTATACAAAAATAGAATTCTTTGTGTGAATGAGATGAACAGAAATGATTTGTTGCAGTGCAGATTTTTCATCTGTCAAAGATACAGTTTTCTGACATTGGAAACAAGATGAAGAGAAAGTTTTTGGCTTGATGGGAACTGCACTGGAGTCTGGAGGAAATAGATTGCAAGGTTTGGTTTGTGCTCATTTTGAATAATAAACAAACATGAAGTTACTCTGCTACATAGAGATCTAAGGTGCTGCTGGTGTAATGAATTCAGTGCAATAGACAAAGTGGTTATTGGTACTGGCTGTCAGTTTAGCTCTGGGGCCTAGAAGCTGGATATGGGCTCTAGGTGGAATGCTACTTCTAAAATAGATACATAAATCAGTCAGGAAACCCATTTTATAGCAAGTGTGTTAATTGCTTGGCTGCGGATATGCATGGACCCGTTTTCCTGGAGCACACGGAATGTTCTGCACAGCTGAAATAGTCATATGTGGTGTCAAAGTTTGTGCTGGAATGTGTTTCATTTTTGTTCTGTGCTTCAGTGAACATTAACCCCCTATATTCTATTCCACTCACAACATGTTCAGGTGATAGATCCCGCAGGATCTTTCACTCTATCTGGGGGAAATGTGCTTTCCTATTTTTGGTGTACTGAGTACCTTCGGTGTGGCGGGAGGAGGCTGCTTCAGGACATGAGTACCATGCTTCCGTTTTCCATTTTTGTTGCAGTTTAATGACAGGCTCTTCTGTTGTAATGTATGCCTCTGAGAGGACTTTTGTTCTAGCTGTAGCTCTTCAGCTTGGAGTAGTGATTGGACAAGGAGGTTATTAGGGCTGGTAGATCCTGCTGCTGACTGGCACGGATAACCAGTGCACATATAGAATTGTCCTGATCTATTCTCTCCCGTGGTTGTCATGACAGATAGGCAAGGAGATAAACTTTCCCCTGCCTTTTTGTCTCCACAGCACTTCACAGAGTTCCTGGATGAATTTTCACCTGATGTCCTAGGCCAGCTCTTGAATGATCCCTTCTTGTCTGAGAAGAATGAAATAATGGAAGTGGAACTGTCTCCGGCGTCCCCAGCGCCCCTCATCCAGGCAGAACACAGCTATTCCCTTTGTGGGGACTCTCGACCCCAGTCTCCCTTGACCCACATCTCGACTGATGACAACTTTAATGAAGGTACAACATGCTGAGCCCGTGTTCATTTGTTGTGATGATGCAGTAAGGAAATGTTCCTGGTGGAACTGTAGCTGTGGAAAATGGTGATGCATAGAAAGGATGAAAACCCTAGCATTTTTAACAGTTATCTGTAATTCAGCAGTTATAAACATCTGGAGGGGAAAAAGGGGAAAGGCAAGAATGGTGGGAGGAAGAGATCCAACCTGCTTGTTCTGGTGTGAAGTGGTTGTTGGAGGAGCAAGACCATGAATATCTGGTAACTATGAGGAATAATTGCAATGTCAGACTTTAACTCCTAATAATTGGTTTATGTCTTCACCATTAGCTTTACAGTACAAAGCAGTGGGTTGTTAAGCTCCATTACAATAAAAAGGAGAGAGATTAGTGCTTGTGGCTAAGCACTGACAAGCTAAGCTGTTTGTGAAGATCCACCAGACAGGTCTTCAAAGGCTGACAGTTCTGTAGTCCCAAGTGCTCTGTTGGAATGAGATGAAATCTGTTAGAGATTTTACAAGAGGACAACTAATAAAACCTGTGAGAAGAATTTTCAGTGTGGGACAGAGGTTTTGGAAGTGACTGGGAAACCTCACCTACAGAAAGTCTTCCATTTTTATATTTCCTAGCTGTTTTATGTGACTATTTTTAAATTAACACATACAGGAGATATTAATTGTGGCAGGGAAAAAAAGAAGGAACATCAGAAACCAAGCTTTTCTGGAAGTTAATAGGGAGAAGCTTCAAACTAGGCTAAAAGTGAGGGGAGTTTCCTTTGGGGAAAATTCCTGAAGAAATTCATACTGCTGAGACCACTGTTAAAGAGCTGTAGTCAAATGATGTTTTAAAAAGCCAAGAAACATTAACAAGTGGGTTTAAAAATAGCAAATGAATGGAAAACATTTCATCTTATGCTCACTCTGCAGAGTGTTTCATAAGAGAGGAGGAGGAGGAGGAGTTGTTCTTGGTGTTTGGGATTTTATTTAATCTTAACCCCAGAATCATGCTCACAACCTTTCTGTACCTGTTGACTTCAAAACAGTGAAACTCAGAGAAATACTTAAGGAAATTGCAGTATTAGAGTGAACTTGGCTGTCTGATAGATGTTCAGAGGCATCACCCTGATGATTTGTCATTCCTTGAATCTGTGAGAGCAGGAAAAGAGCATTTTGTGGAGGGCAGTACTTCAGGGTTTGACACTGGCAGTTGAAAGCATCTCTTATTAGATGGTGAAGGTACACAGTGCTCCTGACAACTCTGATGAAGGCCAGTTCCCTTGGTGGAGTAAGAGGACAGATACTGGAAGCACCAGCATCCTTTTGGGGACCAGAAAGTATAGGATATGGAGGTGGAGGTCCATGTGCTCCAGCATGATCCTCTGCTGCTGGGGAACTTGGAGGGGTTTTGTGGAGTGGCAGGGGCTGAGAGACATATATAGAATGTCCAAAAAATTTACATTCTCCAAATACCCACCCCACTGGGCAGATTGGTGAACTCTTACAGCTGTAGTGTTTTCATGCTTTTTTCCATGGCAAGGCTTTGTGATTCTGTCGTGGTTTTTGAGCTCCAGCATGCAGGGAGGCCGAGGAAGAGGCCAGCCTTGTTCAGCACATGATCTTCAAGACAGGTTTAAGCTATTCAGTGTTGATTTCTGTCCTTTGTTTTTTTCCCAAGTTTCCCACAACCTTATTGAAAATGTTATTTCATGTTTCCTCTCAGCCATTATGGCAGAGTGATTGGTTGCTCTGACTCCATTTTCCTGCCCACGCCTGCCGGGGAACGAGTAACTTCTGCTGTGAGCTGTTTCTTGCTGGCCACTGCCTGGCCACTACTGTAATTTCTGCAACTGCTGAATTGGCCTATTCCTGTAATTGTAAATCTTATATAAAGTTTTTCTAAAAGGAGCTAGAACTGTAAAACCTAGGAAACTTATAAGCCTGGGTTTAACTTTTCTGAGAAGTTCCGTTAAGTTCAATGTGAGAACACATTTAAGTGTCCAGAAGATCAAAGTCCAAACACTGGACTGGTTTTCTCCACTTACTCACACTTCTGACTTCACTGCATTGAGGCCATTTCCTCAGCTTTGTACAGAATAACTTTCTTGAATACTTGCAGTCTGTTGCTAGTATGGGGTCTCTGAAGGTGCTGGTTTTAAAGCACGTGTACGAGACATCTGGCATTTAGTTATTTGGTTTCTTCCCATGACAAGAATCTATTCATAGATTCAGTTTTGCATAAACTTTAAAGATACTAGAGGGAGAGAGATTTATAGGCTTGACCTGCCTGCTTGCAGCTGGCTGATCACTTTTGTTTGCATGAACTGGTGAATAAGGCATATGGCCTGGGGAAGGCTTCAGGCTGCAACATGAAAAAGGAGGCTGTGTTCTGTGTACCAACTCTCCACACCAGCTGCACTGCCACCTCTCGCCCACCAGGTTTCTGCTTTCTAGTTTTGAGCCCTGGGGTTTTTGAAACAACTGTAGAGTGGCTGTGGAGAAGGACAGTGGGTAGCTGTGGAGTGGAAAATGCTCTTGAAAGGACATGAAGAAGCTGGGAGGGCAGACTGAGAATAGGGCTGATGGGTAAGGGAGATCTCTTGCCGTGCATCACAGCCTTTTGGGGCACAGATTCACTTCTGGCAGTTGTAAAGAAATGGGGAAAGAAGCCTAATTTTCTGTTACAGTCGGTGCAGGTTCGTCTTCAGTTTTCCAGTCTCTGCAGCCTTTTAGAAAGGGAGGGCTGTGGGTCAGCCAGCCAGGAGCACGGCAAGACCCAAGTTTCAGCAGGCACTATGGTTATCCTCCTTGTGACTTGAGATGCGACTGTAGGCTCCTTCCCTGCCCTCCCATTGATCTTGTTAGCTATAGGCACAGACTTTGGGATAGTGGCTGTCCCTTGTTTTGGACGCGTGAGATGCACAGGTGACAGCTGAATACAGGTAATACCGAGGGGCTGGTGTCTAGCAGGAATGTGAAGGCAGAGCCTGCAGCATCTGTGTGGGGCTCTTCATCCCCTGAGATCAGCTCAGGTGCTGGGGGTGTTTCATGGTGGGTGTATGTTTGATTTTTCTGGTGTTTTTTACTTAGTGAGCCTGGCAGGGCAGAGACAGTGGCCAGCTGACCAGTCACTTGTGTGCTGTGTCTCCTCAGATTGTGCCCAGGTGGCTGGGTGCATTCCTTTCCCAGTCCCCAGAGGGCTCTGCTTTTGAGACTAGTCTGGGTCCCCACCTGCCCCTCCTGTTGGTGTTTTCCTGCTCAGGAATGCTTTGAAGTTACTTTTGGATTCGAAGAGACTTGTCTTGGGTGAAGGTTTGACAGACTGATTGCTGAAATGGTGTGTTTCTATTTTACTCCTGGCTGTGCCAAAACTGGGGCTGGCCCCAGACTGTAACCTGTATTGTTACTGGGTTTTTTACTGCTGAGGTTATGTTTTTCTGTAATGTGCTTTTAAAACTTGAATTTTCTTTTTCACCTTTTAAACTTCAAGTCCATCTCCCTACATGGTTTGAAAAACACAAATAAGAAACCCAAATGAACCAAACAAAACCCCAAAAAACATGGCTGCCACTTCTCCGGTGCAAGTAACCCTTCAACAATAAATCCAGCCCTCATCTCAGGCAGGGAGTTCCCAAGCAGTAATCAGTGTCATGTGCTGTCTCTGCATAGAGGCATCTCTGGGCTTGAGGCTCAAGTTGGTCTTCACAGATTTTGTATGTATCCATATGTATGCACACACATAATATACATGTGTATCCATGCTGTATATGTAAGTCATAAGAGTTTTATTTTTTATAGTAGGTTATATTATCATATCCTAATTTTATTTTTTTATATAGCCTATATATAGAGAGGTACAATGTCTTGCTTTTGTCTTTCTCCAAATACTGAATCAATGTAATGTGAACAATGAAAATGGGGATCTCCTTTGCCCTGACTTAAAGAAAACAGAAACGAACAAAGAAATTCACTTGTGCTTTCAAAAGTTGCTGTCAAAGCCATACTGATTATTTTTGAGAGCACATTCCTGCAACTTTTTTTTCTGTGTCAGTTTTTTCTTTTGTGTGTTTATTTAGGAAATGAGGAGAAAGCCATTTAGTGGGAATGGCCTGTATTTGAGTGAGTTTTTATGTGGAAAGGTAGCAGTCAATCCTTGTCACCATCTGCAGTTTTAAAGTCATAGAACATGCTAGGTTGGAAAGGACCCATCAGGATCATCAAGTCCAGTTCTTGGCCCTGCACAGGACACCCCAAGAGTCACACCAATGCCTGAAAGCATTGTTCTGTATGAGAACAACTAAATTCATACTAAAGTATGAGAAGACTTTTGAACTTTTATATGTCCAAGGTCCACAATCTCAATAGGTCACTCTGCATCAACCCTGTAATTCCTACTTGAGCAGCAGCATGTCTGAAAAATGTTAGTTTTGATTTAGAGGTGGGCATTTACTTATGGTTACTGTTAATAATTGTCAGCTTTATTTGCAGTCTGGCCTCCTTTAGCTTCCAGTTCTACATAGATGAGATCTCATTATAGCCTTTGTTCCTTTTAAAGAACCATCTGCTCTCTGAAACCTCTTTCCCTAGGTGTTTGTAGGCTGTGATTAAGTTCCCTCTTGATTTCTGCTGGGATACAGTCTAAATGAACTGCACTTCCTTGATGTTTCCCCCTAGGTGGAATCTTGTGGACCTTCAGCTATTGCCAGGCCATTCTCAATACAGGGACATTTGCAGATTCTTTTCCAGACTCGTTGTCAAGTGACTACAGGAACTGATTTCCCAGGAATAGTTTCCCTGATGATGCATATTATGGGAATACTCCTCCCACTTCCAGTGCTGCAGTTTGTGAGACCAGTGATCTCATTTTTTCTGTAGTGTTGCACTGACAGCTTGTGCTCACTTAGTTATGCACTGTGAGCATCATGTCCATTTCATGTGTGTTGAAGCCATAATACAGATCTGCCTTCACAGCAGCTGTGTGGGGTGTGAAGAGAAAAATTCAGACCTGAGAGAAAGAACTGTTTTATGTGACCACAGTGCTTCTGTGGATAACTTTCTCGTACCTTAAAAGAAAAAAAATCGTAATCTTATATAAGACATTTAATGGTATCCAACTTTGAGGCTGTAAATTCAGCTACCACCTCAGTCTGTTCCTGTCTCCCATGTATATAAAGGTGGTGTGTCTTTGTTTCTATCTTAGTAACTTTGATAGTGATGCAAATTATCTGTGGGTTTTACATGGACTCCACACTGGTCAAAGAGGGGATGCTGGTAGGAATGATGATAAATTGTTATGAAAACAGCTATTTCTGCTATGCATTGTGATTACTGTGTGTCACTGCTGCTCATCTTTGCCCCTTTATTTAATTTTCTCTCCTGGCACTTTAAAAAGGACCCCAATGTTTGGAAGTCAAACAGTATCTCTTTGTCGCAGCGGTTCTGAGGGCTTTGGTTTCATTATTTGCGGTGGGAGTGTGTGTGCGCACTGGGAGGGGGAAATGCCATCTGGAAAATCTGTAAGAGGAACTGTTTGTCGATGAATGTGGGCTCTCACCTCCCAAAGGAGAGAGGGGGAGAGGTAGTGGCGTTGGAGTTCAGCATTTCAGGCATAATAAACAGGGCCTGTGTCTGACAGGGAGTGTTATGTGAGCCCAGAGCGGGGCACTGAGAACCATCTGAACCCAGAGGAAAGAGAAGGAAGCAGTTATTTCTCCAGAAAGGTTCCAACTTGCCTTTGGGAGGCTGGAAAGGCTCAGACTTGCAAAGCTGGGGACTCTGAACTTCCTTCCCTGCAAGTGGCATGTCCAGCAGCATGCCCAAAATCTGTGCATCAGCAGAGGCCCTTTTGGGTTCATGGTGAGGTGCTTTTCTGACAGATCAAGCAGTCATTGCCCCACAAACAACTAGTGAGCCTCTTCCTAGAGGTGCTTTCCCCTTGCAGTTAGCTGGCTCCCAGCTGACAGCTGTACTTCTGTGGTGGTGGAGAGCTAGTGAGCACCCCTGGATCCTACTGCTCCGTGTGTAGAGAAAATGCCCTCAGAGGGAGGATTTGGGTAAGGACTGAATGTTTGTCCAAAGGCCAGCTTTGCAAACGTGGGTCCTTGGTACAAATTTAAGCACCATCTGCATCAAAGTGTGTAGTTACCATGTGGTGAGCTGAGCCTCAGGCTGCAGATGGTCGTACATGTCACGGCTGTACAGAAGCCAGGTGGGCTGTGCATCCAGGCCCTGTGGTCCATGGTGACAGTGTAAGGTCTGTCCTGCACCAAAAGGAATTAGTTGAAGCCCTATTGTTCAAATCTGTAACACCGCTGAACAGGGAGGTTATTTAAATGCACTTGGCTGGTGAACGCTTTGACTCATTAGGGAACTTCCTGCATTACCCTGTTCAGAGATGGCTTTTCTGATACCTGTGCAGAGCACTTTGACCGATAGTCTGCTGTGATCTCCTTAAATTTTCAGTTTTTTTTTTCTGTAAGTTATTTTATCTGTTGCTTGAACAGTGAACTTTAATGAGGAGACAAAAGCTGCCTCTTCATTCTGGTGATACAGATAAGGATATCCCTTGATGATTCTAGAGGTCTTATTTGCACGCTGGTTTGAAATGACATTCAGTGCATGCATCTGTTTTCTCTGATGGAGATCTGTAATGGTGGTATGGGCTTTTGTTCCCCTTAAAGATTAGGTTGAGTGATACACCTTCATGTGGGTTGTTTCCATAGTGGTGCTATCTCGCTTTTTACTGCAGGGGAAAAAAAAGCTGAAACCCATGCTGTTTTTCTGGGTACTTGCATTCTCTGTACTTGAGAGGAGTGAGGGCGAGATGCAGAGTGCATCTCTCATTTATTTAAAAATGCACAGTAAATGCACATGCAGCTTAATTATCCAGCAATACATGTCTCTGTTAATCTCTAATGAAGAGTTCTGAAAAGAATGTGGGGAACAAGGGACACCATTTTAGTTCCTTTGTAAGTTCTGTTTCTCTGTACATATGGTAGAAAGGGTGAAATTTAGTCAATGTTGGAGAAGATTTACTTTTTCACAGGAAAGGAGGTGGTGTGTTGGACAAGATTGAAGAATTAGTTGGATAGAAATAAAGAAAGGAAAGCAAAACTTTCTGGGAACTCTGATATTAGAAAAACTGTACAGTTGAAGTAAGCATTTTTAACCTTGTTTTCCACTTTTCTTACCCTGCCTTTCCATAACATGCCCACGAAACAAGAAAAGAAGCAGAATGTTGCAGTTCTTTGGAGAGATATGCATATCCTAGAAAGCTGCACATGGTGTTATTAAGAGACTATGTATAAATTTGTGTATCTATGTATAAATACAGATATATTAAAAACGCTTTTTATAAAAACGGAAATGGTATCTATTAATTATGAGATGTAAAAACACAGCTGTTGGTGGTTGTGTGTTTTTCATGCATGCCTAAATCACACATACTGATTACAGCTACAGCTGTGATTCTTGGAGCCACACATTTCTGTTGACAATCATCATCACAGTATATGAGGTGTGCAGTGGAAGATGCTCGCTTAACAAGTCTGCAGGAGAAGAGGCACAAGCTTGATGGCAGAATAAGCACACAAAAGCTTTCTGAAGAGATGTAATTTTAGTCTTGGACACAGGAGATCTTAGGTGCATGTGTCGCAAACCCTGGGTGGCTGTGATGAATGGGTTTTTTGGATGCCTGAGTTAAAACACTGATGTTTAACTTGCAGCAGTGGTAGATGCTCACAGCCCAACCTGAAAGCTCGATGCACACTGTATTTTGATCAAGTGTAATAACAGGGCTAAATCATCTGAAAAATCCAATTCCAGTTGTCTCCAGTTGGCCATTTTAAATCACTGATTAGTTTTTGGCCTTAATCTCTCCATGGCTCACTTTGAATTTTCAGCTCCACTGTGGAAATGAATTCCGATTGTAGAGCGTTTACCTAGGAAGGAATTAAATAGCCCTGTGGGAACAAAATTTGAATTATATTTGGTAAAGGAGAGGTGAGGCGAGGCTGTGCATGAGACAGTGCAAAGAACAAAACATGGAATATCTCCTCAATTCATGAAGCGTCATGCATTCTGCTTGTTGGATAAAGCATGTGTTCTGTAGAGAAATTGTTTGGTCACATTATTAAAACATTCCTATTTTTAGGTGTAAATGATGTGCAAAAGGATAATGAGTCATAATAATCATTCATAGTATTTCCATATACCTGGGTGCTTTGCAACATAAATGTTCAGTTCACATGTGCAATTTACCAGCACCAGTGCATTGCACGTCGAAGTGTTGGCTGGGATTTTGCTAAGTACTGTGTAGATTCCCTAAATTACATGTTCCAGGTGCCAAAATGCCTAGCATTCATGGATTTATGAAAGTGTAGGTAAAGGCGAATGCTTCTGATCTAAACAGTCATTGCATGATAGAGTTCTGAGGTTTATAGGAAATTTCAGCTGGGAGGGAACTGACAGCCAGGATCACTTGTTCAACAGTGAACTGCTTTGAAGCTTGAGAAGAGATTTTTAACAGCCGAAGTGACAATACTTAGGATGTGTATTTTCTTAGCCATTTGGATAGCTAAATCTCTTGTTCAGGCTTTCTTCTCTCTGTATCTGAATGACTTGCAGTATATTTTGTTTTACCTTAGAGGATGCAGTGTTGCCCTATTCATATTTGTCTAGAATTTGTACCATCACAAAGACTATTTTCTCAGCCTCTTTGTTTGGACTCTGGCTCAAATGTTCATGTGTTACTCCTGGATCATGTCAAATATAAACATAAACACCTCTAACTTCTTGACACCAGTCATTTTTTCTAACCACAGTATGTCTTGCTTGGTTTGGAGAAGACACCTCCCTTTTCCTCCAGTGGGTCTCTTGAGCCAGCCTCTGTTGTCCTTTTCATTTCAATATTTCACATGCACCTTCTTGCTTGTTCTCATTATTCCATGAAACCTTTCTCATGGTTCTCTATAACCCTCTATCAGAAATACTCTTGTCTTGGAGGGTGTGCCATACCTCTCTGTATGACCACCAATCTATTAGCCTGTTCCATTTTTCCTCTTTGCCTAAGTTTTTCTGGTTTTGTGCTGTGTTCTCAAGGGCTTTGGGAGAAGGGTTGCCACTCTGCTAGTACAGTGCTTGGCAGAGGAGACTAAGATGCTAAGGAACTATTAAAAGAATAAACTAAGAATGATTTTCAGATAATGTCAACCTGCTGTACTCAGGAAGAGGAGGAAAGAGAGTGGGAAATATCCTTGCAACTCCCTTGGAGCAGAGGAGAGATTGTTGGTGACTTCAGAAGCTAAAATGTGTCGAAAGAAAGTAACTTGCAGCATAACACTCCCTGATCCTGGTAGCGAATGTGTACCAGTGACTTGGAAAAAGTAGAGGGAGGAGACTATCAAGGTGAGATTTGACCAGTCCTCCATCCCTTCCTGTCACAGGATTGTTCATCTGGAATGACAGCTGTCACCATGGATTGTAAGAGGCAGTGTCAAAAAAGTGCCAGATGCAGTTCTTCAGAATTATCTCAGTGTTAAACTCAGTGTGTTGCTGTAGCTGGAAACCATCTGTAACCCTACAAACTGGTTAGACTGGCTTAAAGCCTAGAATAACTCTGAGCAGTTTATGCAGATCTAAGTGGTGATGGCAGGGATGTCAGGTTAATCAGCAGAGTCGGCCTCCAGAGGAGTAGAATGATGGATTCCAGAGCAGTGAAATGACCAGCGGAAGGCCAGCATATCTTGCTGTCTTAGAGTAGCTGAGTATTTATGATGAGTCTGGGGATTAGAGGTGATAAACATCATAAAGTGCAGCCTTAGAGGACATGCCCTATTTTGCTGGTCACCCATGGCTGGATTTCTCTTCCACTTGCATGATAATACAAATTTGAGAAAATTTAGGGCTAATTACTGGCTTCACTGAAAGCTCTCACATATCCATAGTCTTCACAATAGTGCTGCTCCAGGGGTAGCTTGACCCAGAGGTGCAAAAGGCAGCAAACGGAGGCTGTGCACAACAGGATGTGGGGCCAGTTTTGACACAAGTTATCCAAACACACATTTCAAAGTTGCATTTGCCAAGGGATTCTGGATGTCCAGGCAGGTATCGCTTTAAAGGTTTTACATGAATGATGCACACACAGCAAGCTGGGAGGGAGCTGTGCTTTTGTGTTTGTGAGTAGAGAGGGTCAGGGAGGGTTGAAAGAGAGCAGTGTCCTCTCTCCTGAGGAGGTAGACAAGCCTACCTCTTTTTTTTTTTTTCATAAATATTTCTATTTTTGCATTTTTGTGTTTCCCAGGAAGCTTTGGGAGTAAGCTCTCCAGAAGCTTAAATATGGTGTTTAGCTCTGCAGTTAAATCTGGCAGAGCTGGGCTTGCTGTTCTTGAGCTTCTGATTACAGGATATGTATTTTTCATTTTTAATTCCTTGGTGTGTCTTCTCTCAAATTACCTCCTTCCTTGCCAGTGGTGGAGGTTAGGTCCTACCACAAAGTAATTACTAGCACTGGAGATGTACATTCTTCTCCCTTCCTCCAGGCACCCAGCTTCTGCCCAGTGCCTGTGTGCTCTGTGTGTGTGTGGTCCTAATAGCAAGGACACACAGCAGCACAGAGGCTGTAAACGCACTCTTATTTTTGTTACCTGTTTGCAGCTGAACTCTGTTGACATCTCAGCAGCTTGATACACTCAGCTGTGAATGAAGAGTCTTGTGCAGCCTTGCAGAATGCTGGTGGCACAGCCACAGCCCCGTGGCTGCCTCGCAGGATGTTGGTGCAGCACGCAGTTAATTCAAAGCTCTGTTGCTGTTTACTGGCCCTACAGCGTCTGGTTTTGCTCTCTCTGTTTGAATTTTGTATATGCAGTAAAGAATCTGTATGAAGGCAGAAGAAAGCTTTGAAAGAAAGATCAGCACTCTTTTTTCTTTTATGTATATTTGCCTTCAGATTCCAGCTCCTCAATTTAATGCCTCTCACAACTACTGCTCAGTGGTGGCAGAGGACTGTGCCACATGCTGTTGGGATGCAGTACACCTGGTGTAGAATATTTTCCTGCAGGAGGAAGGAATCTACATGACTAAAGTTTAGCAGTTGGAATAGGAAGTTTTCTAAGGCAGAATTGTAACTGCCAAAAATGCATTTGATTATTTTGTATTTTTAAAAGGGGCTGTTAATAGCCTTGTGGAATTCTTTCAAAGTTTGAGTCTTTCCAAGTTCTTGGTCTGCTATCATACTTCAGACCTGGGAAAATAAGTCCTTTTTCAGCAAGTCGAACAGTGAATGGAAATGGAATGGAAATGGGGAGCTAAACTTACCATGGCAACCTTCTTCCAGTTCTTGACAGTGCTGGGCAAACCTTTCAGTTTTGTCTAGAAAACAGTTGTGTGGCTTTCTCCTGACCAGTGAGCTTTCAATAAGTGGAGTTAGGGGATAGTTCTGCCAACATGTGATGCTGCTAGTTAAAATATGCATCCTGTGCTGTGACTTCCCAGAGGCTCTGTGGAGGAAATTAGCATGATCACCATGGCACTGGTGCTCCTGTGAAATCATCAAAGCCTATATCCTCTTTTGCACTTACTAAATGAATCCTTGGGGGAAAAAATGAAGTTAAGAGTGTGACAAATACTTTGTTCTTAAAAGTATAATCTCACCATTTGAGCTATTTGCTGACTGCAAGCAGTAGAAGAAGCAGAAGTCTGGCTAAAGGCTATCTCTAGAAGGAGGAATAAAACGGAGTCAGCAGGCATTAGCCTGTTTAGGACATGCCTCCCTGGCTGCTTTACCCAGTGGCTTGTTTAGTCTTGTTCTGCTACGAATTAGCAGCTTTCAGCAATGTACAGTGATTAGTGCTCTGTGTCTTTCGTCACTGCTGCTCTGTGTATCCTGGGGCTAGGATTAGGTTACAGCCCTGAAATGGCATGGTTGTCTGCACTGACTGAGAGCTGAATAGCAAGGGCAGAGTTTTGTTGATAGACTAAAATGTCTTCTGTGTTTGTTTCCCTTCTCTGGAGGAGGAATGACATTGTTTTCATTTGTAGCCTTTCTGTCTCTGATCTAAATATGCGGTGTCCAATTTCCTTCCCTGGCAGGTGACCTGGAAAATGAGGAATGGTGTCTGGCTACAGAGTTTACTCCAGCTTCAATAAAGACTGAGCCAGGGCTGTGTGAGACATCAGGCCTTGCTCCCTCAGTCAGTCTCACCGTCACGGCCACGTCGCTGGAGGGGGAACAGCCTGAACTACAGACAGATGCCCTGGTACTGCAGACTTTGTGTTCTCCTCTCTGCACAGTTAGCTGCAGGTTCTCCTAAGGCTGCATGCCAGTGTAGCCTCCTTGGTGCCAAAGCTTGGCAGTTCAGGGTGCACACTGCACTCTGCTTTGATGGTTTTTCATGTTTGCTGGTGTCCCACTATTGCTGTAAGAGCTTGTGTTTGAAAACACTTTTCTGCACCTTCAGCTCTTAATGGCTGGATATGCAACTTTGTCTCCTATGCTAGCCCCAGAGCCTGGGGCTCTTGGGTTTGTAGAAATATTTGAATAGTTTCTAATGAACCAGTTGCACCTGACCTGACTAATCCATTTGCGCTATCAAGCCTGTGACAAGCTAAGTGTCTTTCATAAGAACTTGTTTTAGTGCTGCTGTGCCTTCCCCTAAGCAGAACCAGACTCCTTGTCTGGATTGACTGGAGAGTTTCCCTGTTTGCCTGCAAAGTTACTTTTGCAGAGCTGTGAAGCTTTGACTTTTCAAGCTGCTGCTTCTTCCAAACCAACCAGCCTCATAAGAAGCTTTGTGATGCCTTTCTGACCACAGCTGGAGCAGCCAGTGGGCATTCTAAAGAGCTCCGTTTGGCTGTGGTTGGTTTAAGGAGAATGAACTGCAGCAGCTGGTGGCTCACCAGGGTCCCCAGCCAGTGAAGGAAGAAGCATGGCTGTTGTCAGCCCCTAGGATGCAATGTCAGTCCAGGCTGGAGGGAGTTGATATATGCTGAAAATAAATATTTCCACCTGGATGTGGATCAGAAATATGTGCAACAGAAGTTATTTTATGAGAAACTGAAAAAAGCTAAGCACGAGTAATTCTCTGCTAGTTTGCATGTGCTGTTCCCAGTACGTAGTCCTGCTGTAGCTTGGATGCCATGATTTGCAGGGTATTGGGACTTGCGGGTTGACAGGGGCTCATTGCTGTTGCATGGATTAGTTACACAGGTTACTGAGAGAGATTTTGGCTGCAGTTAACCTGCTGGTGTGCCAGACTGGCTTCCTCAGGCCTGGGACTGTAGCACACAGGCTCTGGGCAGCAGCTTGGCAGCCTGGTGCGCCAGCCCTGCCAATGGGGCAAGCCAGGTGTCTTCCAAACTTCAGTCAGCAGTGACTGTCTCTTTTCCTGCTCCTCAACAGTGTGAAAGGAACTCAGGTCCCAAAACCTGGTGCTCAGTGACTGGCACCTTGCTCTTGCTGCCAGATGAAAATGGCTTTTAACAGGCTCTCCCTGGCTCCCAGGGGTGTTTCTGTCCTTGCTCAAACAGACCGTGCAGTCCAGCAAATCCTAGCAGCAGCTCTGTTGCTAAGAGAAGTAATTTGAGTGGGTTACATGTTAGCTTTCAGTCTGAAATGTCATCTCTGAGGTGTAATCTTTTATTTTAGCTAAATATAGTAGTAAGAAAAGCCATAGTGGGAGTAGTCAGGGCAGTATTCTCTGTAGCCTGGTTTAGCAAACTGTGAAGCAGTTAAAGCTTTGTGGCAGAGCAGGACGAGAGGAAACCTCTCCATTTATGGAGAAGTAATCCTTGTGTCCTTCTATTAAGATTTTTAAGATGTGTAGTCTAGGTTTTCATGCTGTTAATTTCTCTTTTCTAGATGAAACCACTGACCCAGAAAGTTCTTCCAGAGATTAAATTGGAGCCCCATGAAGTGGATCAGTTCCTGAACCTCTCTGCTAAGGAAGGTGTGTTAAATACCAAACGAAAATGTAGGGAGACATGACCAGAAAGCACAATAAATGTACTTCACCTTGATTAAATATTTGGATTTCTTGTTCACTGTGTTAGTATTTGTGCTGGAGCTGTTGTTTTCTAGGGATTCAACTCAGGCTATTGAAGAGCCAGAGTCTCTTTGAGCTTCTATGTGGGCTTCTTTCTTTTTTCCCCCCCTTTTTCAATTCAAAGAAAATGATCCCTTTATCTCTGTAGGATATTAATAATTGTACTGAAGGGAGCTTGAATTCTTCAAGTACTGGATTATGTAGGGTAGAAAAGAAATCAATTTGAGGAGACTTAAATAAGACATAGGAAACTTTACTGTTAACCTCTGATGCAAAAGCAGCATGTGAGCCTGTATGAAAATAAAAGTTAGGTGAATCTGTTTGTAGCATATTAGTTTTTAGAACAACCATCATCTTTTTGTGCTACACTGTAATGTGGGAGGAGGAGCAGCAATCCGTGCTCTGAAAGCTAAACACAATTAAAGCCAAGAAAACTTTGGAAGAGCCAAATATTTGGCATGAAATCTGAGCAGATAACTGCATTTCAGTTAGAAACACTTGATATTCTGTTAGTGAATGCATTTCTGTGGGTAACTAGTACTGCTCTAGGGAGAGAAGCAAATGATGTAGCAGGTGGATAAAGGGAGGCTGTATCTCAACCCAGGGTGTAGATTTGTTTGCTCACTTTGTGGGATTAAGGGCCTTCCTGTTTTTCAAATATGTTTCTTCTTCTGCAAGAGCTAAGATGTGAAACAAAAAGAGTTTTATAGCTTTTTTTATTACTATTTTTCTCCCATCCTCCCTCACCACCCAGCTGATCTTTTCAACTCAAATTTGCAAAGCATAACAGAAGTGGAAGGTGGCAAATTAGCCCTGTATCTTCCTACTTCAAAATTTAATTGCTGTAAATTTAGCTCAGAGAAAAAAATTGCTGAGTTATGGCTGTTTTGAGCATCTGCTAAATTGTCCATGCAATTAGAGTAGGTGAGACATGCCCCGTTTCTCTTAGTCCAGACCCGTTTGGTCATAAGCAGCCCTTTGCCTGCCAATTCTAGAGCAGGTTTTTTTGACCGCAATTGAAGTTGTCTTATGGCCCTGGACGGACAGTGTGAGAGAGGTTCCTGTGGTGGTTGTCTGTGCTGCTCCTGCTCCATCAGTGCATTGAAGCCTTTGCTGTCACTAGGTTGTCAGTCACTTCTCAGTTGTGCCAAACCATGTCCTTAGGAGGCCCTTCTCTCCTTCCTGATCATGTAACACCTTGGATGTGATCCCTTCCCTTGAAAATACTGGCAAATTGTTTAATCCACAGCAAAGTTAGAAAATACTATTGCTTTTGGAGAGAAAGTATGCTGGCTCGGAGCCCCTCTGTTCATGTGGATTCCCAGGAACAGGGAACTTATACTTTACATTATACATAAACCTCAAAACATTTGAAGAAGGAGCTGAAGTGTAGGTAGAAGTGACTGGAGCATATGCACAGAGCCCTTTTTTGTCTGTCAAACCTAAAGATAGCTGCTGCATTTCATTCCTTCTTTGGAGACCTGCATGCTCCGAACCTTTTCCAAGTTGCCACTTTTGCGTGATCCATTTTTTTAAGCAGACATTCCTAGTCTTGGAAACTGTGGTGGTGGTGGTGGTGGCTGTAGTGGCCATTTAAATTGACACCTTAAACCCTTGTGTTACCTTCTGTCTCTCTTGCCATTTAGCAGTGGATCCCCTGCATTTGCCTCCCACACCTCCCAGCAGCCATGGCAGTGACTCCGAAGGAGGGCAGAGCCCATCTCGATCACTCCCTCCTTCCAGCCCAATCCAGCTCCAGGCCACGGCTAAGGTTGCGTCGCGCACAACTTCAGTGCTCTCCAATTCCCCTCTCCTGACTGCACCACATGTAAGTTGAGCTGGCTTTCTCCACCATTTATCTGTGTGTCTTTTTTTTTTTTAACTTTTTTAATTACTGGTTTTGGCAGAGATTTGCTAACTTTCTGTTGTTGTTTAGATGAATTCATGTCTGATCAAAACTGCAGATCCAGTAATTCTCGCTCACTGGTCTGTTCTGTTCCCACAGAGAACAGCATGTGCCTCTCCTCTAAGCTGAGACAGGGTTCACTGGTGTTTTTAGCTTTATCCCATCACGGACTGTGTTTTGCCTTAGGGCCCAGCCCTGCTGGGTTGACCTGTCTCTGGTAGATCTGCATCTGTCCTCTTGTCATGTCATTAGCAAGTGGTGATCTTTAGGGAGGGATTTTTCAATGGTGTTTCTCATGTATCTCTTTCCCTATTTGAGCCAAAGAGAGTTTTACTGTTGGCCTCAGTGTGTACAGAGCTGGACCAAGAACAACTGTTTTGAGGGAATCCTGCCCCAAAGGTTCAAACTCTGACTGGAAGTTACCTAAAAGGTTGTCCACACATTCCCAGTTGCAGGGGGCTGTTCTAGTAGCCCTAGTCCTCTCTGAAGTGGGAGACTTGCTGCCTCTCTTCCCTAACAGCTTTTCCTTCTAGGACTGTGTGCACTTACTGTTTTATATTATTTCATTTCTATGACCCTTGAAGAAATTACAGGGGACTGGCCCCCTCATCCTGACAGAAGAGGAGAAGAGGACACTGATAGCAGAGGGCTACCCAATCCCTACCAAACTGCCCCTGACAAAAGCAGAGGAGAAAGTTCTAAAGAAAATCCGGAGGAAAATAAAAAACAAGGTAAATGTTAGTTTTGCTGGGTAGTTCCTAGTTGTCCTTTGTTTTAAAAAATGCTGCAGAACCCTGCACTCATGGTCTGTGGTACTGTTGAATGCTGTAAGTTGTCTTTTAATAAAGTGCTTTTCTTTGTTCCTAAACGCATCCATCAAATTGTCTGTCACTGTGAGCGTGCCTCAGTGTAGGTATTTACCTGAGCCCATTAACAATAAAGTATTTAGCAGGCAGAGTATCAGGTTGCTGTGGCTTGGCTCCATTTAAAAATCAGTACAATTCTCCCCTTATGGTAGGCAAAGACCTCTGTATTCTTTGCATGGTGAGGAAGTGTTATTTTCTGTTTCCTGTTTTAAAATATGACTCTGTATTTCAGTGCACTAGTCTATTGATCACTGAACTCAATGACTTGTAAAGTTGATACCAAGGCTGCCAAATGGCCCTATAAGCCTTTTTTTTTTCCTTCTGACATGGGGAAGATTCTAGTGATAGGGAAGAATGCAATTTTTTTCAGACCTGGCCAGCTTACTTGTTCTAGAGGATTTTAGCACATCTTTTGTGGTTACTGTATTCTGCTACTGGTTTTGCAGATAGAGGTGTAAATTTGTCCATGCTAAATTGGAATTTGATCTTGTAATGTGTTTTTTCAAAAAATTTTGAAGTGATGTTGTGCATTTCATGTGCCACTTACATAGAATCAGAGTCATTTATATTGAGGAGAAATCTGGAGGTCCTTTGGTCAAAGCCCTGGCTTGGGAAGCAGGGTCAGCTTTGAGTAGGTTGCTCAGGGTCTTGTCCAGTCACGTTTTACTGCCCCAAGGAGTGATGAGTCCCCTGTGTCTCTGGGCACCATGTTTCCATATTAGGCCACTCCTGTGGTAAAAACAAATAAATAGAATCCCTAACGTGTAATTGTAATTTCCTTTGCTGCAACTTACATTTGATGTCTCTTGCCATTTTGCTTTGCACCTCTGAGAGCTCTGGCATTGTCTTTGCTGCATGAGATAGTTGAAGACAGCAGTAGGATTCCCTCCTTGGCCTTCTCTTCTTCAATCTGAACAAGCCCAGCTTTTTCTGCCTTTCCTGAAATGTCATGTGCTCTGCCATGCTTATTATAGCAGTGGTCTGCCTCTGGGCTTGCTTCTGAACATCCAGAGGATTTATTTCTGAGCCATGGACTGTACTACTGTACTCAGCTGTGGTTTTGCAGTCACTGAACAGAGGGGAAGAACCACTTCTCTGGACCTGCTGCCTACAATCTCATTGATGCAGATCCAGGTTTGGTTGTCTGCTTTTCCAACAGGGGCGTTGCTGACAGATGTTTGACTTGTTCATCAGGACTCCACATCCTTGTCTGCAAAGTTGCTTTCTAACACATTCATGGGCTTTTCCTCTCCCAGATGCCCGACATTGTCCTGGGATCATCTTTTAGTATTTGTCCTAGGATATTCTCTCCAGATGAATCTGATTTACTTTTTAAGGTTAGCAGGGAATGATCTTTTTTTGTGTGACTGAGGGGAGGAGTCTTGCTTCAGAATATGGAAATAGATCAAGTCAGTGCTTTGCTTGCCAGGAATAGAAATGAGAACAAGACCGAGGCTTGAATCTAATAACATTATGGCTTCTTACCAGTTTATTAATTCATCTCTGATGCTTTTGTTTTCTATGCAAATATTTGGTGTTTTCCCTCCTTTTTCCTTAGATCTCTGCCCAGGAAAGTAGAAGAAAAAAGAAAGAATACATGGACAGTCTGGAAAAAAAGTAAGCCAGCCTCCTTCCTGTTTCAAGCAGGCCAATAGCACTAGCTGTGGGACTGGGAAGGGATCCAGCTGTGGCTGCTGGGACAGTTCCATGCACAGAGTGCCAGCTGCCATCTCGTGGCAGTGACAGAGAAAAGGCCCTGCTCCTGGCAGCTGCTTGTCGGCGGTCAGGACAGTCGGTGCCTGCCTGCAGGAGGTTACTGACATGCCAGCAAGCACTTCACACCTTAAATTAGGCAAGACCAGCTGTATTGGCCTTCGCCTCAGGCAACTGTATTGGCCTAGTGGACAGGCAGTCCAGGGAAAGCTGGATCCAGAGTGAATATATTCTGTCTTCTAGTGCAGATAAAAACAGAAATAGGAAGTGGGCGAGTCAGGACTGCCTGGGAAAATAAGCAGGACTCAGGAAAATAGCATGTGACCCATCGACTTCCCTTAGCAAGCAAGAGGCAAACCCCCAGTTAGTGATTTATATTTGAAATTAATCTTTCTTCCAGGAGATGAATATTCTAGTATTACTCTTACGCAATTCACCAGATGGTTCTGTTAAAACCCTTGTACCATCTTTGGTGATATCCTTGATGTAATTTCCATTTTTTTCTTGTCTCTTTATAGCTCTGTCTCACTTCCTGAGAGTTACTCTTGTGAAATTCCACCTCATGCATACCAGATATCAAAGCTATTTCCTTTTCCCTTTTTTCTTCTTGAAGCTGTTCAGGATGGTCCTGTTTGTCTTCTTAGGAGTCACGTATTTTACTTGGACCTCTTACGTGCCGTGTTATGACAATCTTCTTTAGGTTGGGGATTGCCAGGGACAGTGTGGAAATCGGTAGTATCTTGGGACAGTCTTGAGCACTGTCTTTAGTCTCCTGGCTTATTAGCCCTCATAAACTTGAAATTTGAGGATCTCATTTCAGAAGCATGGCATTTGCCATGCAACTAATGCAACTTTTGCTATGTGTTTCACACTGTGAAGTGTGATTAAATATTACGACTGAAGTTCATTGTTGTAATGTTTCTTTAAATTTAGGCAAGATCATAGAGCTCTCAGTGAAAGCAAGTTTGCCTTGTTTTACAATCACTTGAATAAATAACTGATGTTTTTATATTTCATTCTGCCATCTCCAGAGTTGAGACCTGCTCAAATGAAAACAGTGAGCTGCGTAAGAAGGTTGAAGTCCTGGAGAACACTAACAGGTAAGGTATGGAGATCACCAAACAAAACCATAGCAGGATATTACAGTGAAAAGGGAAAGTATGGAGGTTAAGAGATCAACTGAAATATGAACAATAGCTGTGTCTGATGGGCTTCATGTTAGAGAAAGATGTGGAAGGCCAGTTACTGGGACTGCAGTGGGATGTAAAGCATGGAGGTTTTGATGTCATGTCTTAAGCTGTCTCCCTAGCCTGTGGTGTGCTTGAGAAACCTTTTAGCACTCTTCTCTGAGTTCTTCCACTGCCCAAGGGAATGTAATTAGAAATGCAAAACAAACAAAAAACTACAGTCCAGCTCTCCCAGTTGTCTTTAGTGAAATTTTGCCAGGAAGCCTTAACCTGGGATATGACACTTCCAGAAATTATAGTGCTAAAACTTGAGTCATTATTAGTTCCTTCTGCAGTACTAGATGTCATTGCAATTATTGTGCACCCTTCTAACCATCTCACACCCCAGAATTTCCTTCATTTGGAAGGGAAAATCACCTTCTTGCTGCTTCATTTCTGAAGAAATGGGTGACTCAGTGGTGGCTTTCTCAAAGGACACATGGCAGAAGATGTTGAATAGCTAAGCTTTTAATTGGGTGTTAGCTGAGAGTGCAGTGTCAGTCCTGGCTTTTGCTCAGTGTGGCAAATTCCAGTGAGTAGGTACTAGATGAGCCCACTCTTAGCACTTTCCAGTTAGAGGCATTTGTAGTGATGGTGGAATATTACCATGGAACTGAAGTGTGGGAGGAAGCTGGGTTTTGAAGATAAGACCCACGATTATGGAAAATGGCCCTGGAGCTGATCTGGCAGCTAGTGTATTGCTAATTGAGTGGCATGTGTTGTTTCTGATCTCTGGATCCAATCTCCAATTTCATGAAGCCAGACCCTGTAGCACTGTGACTTGCTGGAGAGTGTCTCCCACACACTGCTCATGCATAAAGACATCTGCTGCTTTCTTGAAGAGAGCCAAGCCATTTCTGTGCCTCTTATATCGTCCTAGGGTTTGACATAAAAGAACCAGGAATTATTCTGTGGGTGTGGAGTAGGGATGTCTCACCCAGAATCTTTCCCAGAAGGCACTGAAGCCAACTTCTCTAAAGAAAAGGTGCAGCTGTAGATTATCCACTTGGGGACAACGTGTTGTCAACCCTGGAGTTTTTCTCCCCAGTTAAGATAAATTTGGCCAGCTGTTTTCACCTCTGAGCTGCTGAGGATGCACTCATGAGAACAGCTTCGTTGGTATTGTCCATCCTTTCAGAAAAGACCTTTAGTGTCTTATCTATTATTTGATTATCTTAATTCTTTCATGCTAAATGCTCTAAAAAATTTTAGGTAAGTGATATTATCTCCAATTCCTTCATACTTTGGCCATGTGGGATAAGTTGCATTGTTTCCTTCCCTCTGCAATAGCATTGATATTGACCTGTAATCTCTTGCAGAGAAGCAGATGTTCATCCTTCTGCACAGAAATTCTTGTAATTCATGGCAATGCTGTTTTGGCTATTTAGATATCAACTGTGTCTAAAATGTGCTAAGGCTTACATGTGAAGTACTGAGGAAATTTGTTAAAGTGCCTGCTTTCATCAAACCTCAGTTTTGTAACATACCATATTATGAGGTTTTCACCTTAACTCCAAAAAGCCACTTTTCCTATTTATTGTGTAATTGTGCAACTCTCTCATTCAGAGGATAGTTCCAGGCCCTGGTTTAATGTACATTATCCACATCCTACAATGAATTCAAAATGTCTCATTTCCTCATTGGTATTTGCACAGAGCCTTGGCATGACATCCAGAAACTGTTCACGTTTCAGAACTTGTCTTCACAGCACCCTACAGCTGGAACTTTCATCTCCTACGTACAGTCAGGAATCAAAGTTCGGAGCTGTGGTGGTCAAAATTATTTAGTGTCAGTTTGGTGTGTCAGCTGCCCAAACTTACATGTTTAGGACTTTATTTCTCAAAGTACCTAGCACAGTCATGCACACATGTATCTATCTTATTTATTATGCCCAAAGCAGAGCCCTAGTTGACTTTAGTAGTAACTTTGAGTTCATTGCAGTAAAAAATGAAGACATTATTGAACATATTATCTAAAAGTAGATCTACAAACATCAGAGCTGTTCTTCCGTTGTGAAAGATTGTAAGAGTGGAAGAAAGAAAACAGGAAAATAAAGCTATGATTACGTGTTAAAATGATGCATTCAAGTGTAGATGAAGACAAAGTTGGATTTTTACCTTGTTGAAAAATTGGGCTATAGCTGCTTACCTAAAAGTTCATGAACATGTATTGCTGTCAGTCAGTATCGTGTTTGTGTAGTCTAGCTGGATTGAGAGGAACTGAATGGCAATTTCCAAAGCATACAACTACTGAACAGCAGTTTCCTTTCAGTATGTGCAATTAGATTTTAAGAGCATGTTATTCTATATATAGAAAACATTTGCATAGATAGATACCTAAGACTTCAGGGAAACCCTACTTGCATTACAAAATCTGGCTCCAAACCATGGAAACACTAGAATTTTTTTCTGTTGAAAGTGTTCATTCATTACTCTCAGTAATGAATAAAAAAAGTTAGAAGAATCTTCCTTGAAAGCCAGCCTTAGCCTGAAAATCTGGGTCTGAAAAGATGTAATGTCAAAGGTGCAAGTGTGGTCAAAAAAATTGCATCCAGGAACATTTCCCTTGGCATTCACACATCTTAAAAGACAAGGCAGGAGGCTGGGGATCAAGATGCCGGAGTTTTTAATTCTCATTACTTTGAGTGGGTGAGTATAGCATTTTTGTCAGCTTTCATATTAGAACACTAGCATATGTTACCTCTCCTAATTCATGTGACTCAATCCCTTAAAAGAAACCCATCCAAGTTCCTTCCTAGGCAGTTTTCTCAAAACTTAGGAAGCATGTTATTACATGCGTGTCTGTTCTGTCTTAAAGCCACAAGTGAGCCATTGGTTTGAGTAACATCTAAACATGTGGGACACTGCTCTCTTAGAAAGCAAAGGGTGTGAGAAGAAGCTGGCACTGGGTATTGAACTGAGTTGTCCCAGTCACCAACAAGGCTTGATCCACTCACATTTTGGCACACCAAAGGCAGGAACTGCCAGTGATCCAGAGGGTTGCAAACATTCTCTGACATCAGCGTTGTTTAGCTGGGAGCTGGGTCTGTTTGGGCTTAAAGACAATTTTGAAACATCTGGTGCTGGGTATGATGTGTTGAAAAGTGCTTTTGCTTCTCTCACTTTTGTTGAGTCTGTATTTGTAAGTATATTGATGATCTCTTTTTCTGGAGAAATGATAGACATAGGATCCAGTGCATGTGTGGTTGAGTGTCACACATGGGCAATGCGTGTAAGTGGCTGCCAGAGTTGCTCCCATGGAGTAACAGTAGCCAGCTGTGTAGATCTGCACTAACAAGCACCTTAAAGGCAATGCTTTGTAAATAAAAATTATATACTCTTCCATTTCTCCAACTCTCAGTCATCTAAAGATCAAGTTGCACATCAATTTGACCCCTCAAAGATTTATCAGCACCAAAGCTGCCAGATTTCACTGATTTGCTTGGCTGTTTTTTTATTTGAGACTGGTAAGGTCATTTTACCAAATCATTTTCAAGGAGTAAAGGTTTAAGCTGCAGTGAGGTATCTTGCACTGAATTTCAGGCCACCCTTACAATATTTGACAAAGCTTGGCAGCCCTGGAATAACTCCTTGCTTTCAGAGCAGCAGGACATTGGTTTTCCTGCTAAAACATCTTTTGTGAAAAATTGCTGGAGATTTTCTTTGTAATTCAAATGAGGAAAAATATGGATTTAAGTGGTCTTTTAGTTAAAACCTTACTTTGGGATTTGTCCTCTTCCCTGCAAAAGGGACAGGTGGAGAAGAAATCTGTGTAGAGTTAAAAGACAGAATGATTTTTCTCTCTCCTTATCAGAATTAGGTTTTGTTCCTCACAGAATGGGAACAATTCTCTAAAAACTTTTGATTAAGACGAAGCGTTTGGTGTCCCCTAGAAGATGTCTTGTTCGTTTGTTTTTTTGTTTGTTTGAATCGATGCTGGATTTTAAACAGAAATACTGACTTGAGGAAGTCCTCCAGGTGGTTCTGTAGTGTCACTTTTCTCTCCTTAATCAAAGTATCGCTGGAAGCAGTGGGGAAGCCTTGTCTTGGTCCATACTTTGGTAGTGAAAAGGCTTCTTCTGAAGATGAATATATGTGAATATGCACCAAAACCAAGACATCACAGGCAGACCAAGTTTGCTGGCAGTAAATGGAAGGAGTGCAGGAGTCTTCAGTCAGTTTGCAGCTTTCCTATGAGGTGCTTCCATTGGCAGGGAAAAGCGTGAAAGCACGCTCACACCTCCTAAGGAGGTGACCCTCTAATTGAATGTCCCTGGGAAATGTGTCAGACACAGTGAAAATAATCCCTGTGGGTGCAAACCCCCTTAGCATGCTGTCTTGGGATTGCATTTTCTCCTGTTAGGACTTAGCCATAGGCAGTGTATTCCACTAAAAGCATTTGTGACCTTTCTACTGCTATTTAGAGGGAGCATCGTATTTTAGGAAAGTCCCTGTTCTGCTGGGCAGAGATCTGCTCCTTTTGCCTCTCCTGGTCCAGATCATCCATGCAGCTGTCCAGGCACAAGCTTTTGCATGGGAATCTTTTGACCAAAGAATCCCGTCTTCCACCATTCCAGATTCAAATAGAGAATAAAAGCACCAAGGGGTATCCCATTTTGGCAGTGGCAGGATAAACTGATGTCATCTCTGATCAAACTTGTTTCTTGCTCTTTCCTTGGTTCTTGCTCACAGTTTGCAAATGCACCTGTATGCTGTCAGCTCCAAACACTACGTCCTTGTCTGTTGAGAAGAAAACAGTAGCTCTGCTCAAACAGATAAATGACTTGGGGAAGAAAGACATTTTATGTGAAGATAGTTGGTAAATAAGGTGGGGGATGAATCTTCCTCTGTGTATAGGAGACCTCAGAATACCTGCCTAATTCTGCTTTCCAAAGAGACTGTTTTGTAATCAGCTCTCTGGGCCCACTCTGCCCAACAGGTTTTTTAAATCGAGCATAAAAAGGCAGAGATGAGCAAAATGAGGAGAATTGCCTCTTCTCTGTTGATTTCCTCAGCAGCCATTAGCTGTTTTCTCACTGACGCCTCCACAAAAAGTGGCAAGAATGATCAGCATTTCAAGGCTGCTGCTGCTCCCAGCCCCCAAGCTGAGGAGGAGAGCTCCTTCCTCCTCACTCTGCAGAGCTGTTCTGTGTCGACCCCCGTGAGTCAGGCCTGAAATGGGGGAAAGATTTAGTCTTCCAAAATAGCACAGAAGGTTCAGGGTTAAAAGGGCATTGCTGTCTAACACAGCTGGTGGCGTGTGGTGGGAATGCTGCATGCAACGTGTTCTGTGCCAGGAAATGATGTGCACAAGTCTGGCGAACCCCGTGCCGTGCAGTGGATGTGAGGAGGAACTGGGGAGAGATGCCAAAGGGAGCAGGGAATTAGGATGGTCTCATTTATGTGTTGGACACTGTTTGTATCTCTTAATTTGCCTGTGGTCTCTGTAATACTGAATAAAGGATTGAATTGGGTGTATCGGTCTCCTTTTTTAAATACTGAGCTGCAGAATAAGCCATGCTCTCAAGAGCATGCAAGACATCCTTTCTTAATAAGTTGAGAAGGATCTGCTGGCCCAGATAAATCTGTGCTGCGAGAATGCCTTGTGCTCATTTCAGAATGTATTCCTGAAGTCCTTGAATTCATTAAACCCTAATTAGTGATGAGCCTTGATGATTAAAAAAATTTATGAAAATAGGCAGACCAGTGTATATTGAGCTGTGAAGGCACCTCTGGGTCTGTCCTACAATTAGCTTTTAGCCAGTTTGGTCTTAAAATACTCCTTCTATTTTCTCTGACATCCTGACCTTGCCTCTTGCTTTAGCTTTTGACGTAACAGCCTCTAAAACTGTCGTCTGGAGTTTCTATGGGGTATCCTCCACAGCAGATTGTGAAACTTACAGGAGAAGTGAAAAGTAAACTTGGAAACAAACAGCAAATTTAACATCTTGATACAAAATTATACTATATTTGTGTTAAGGACAGGCATTTGGGTTGCTCCTTGATTGTTAAAAAAACTGCTGTGAAAACCCTGTATCAATCATACTTTGAGATAATTTCCCATTTAAATTACTTGTATTCTGACTGTAGTAATTGATGCTACAGCAGAAAAAGGAAAAAAAACAGTCAGAAAGGCTCTGCTGGTCTGGGACTGTTGACTCCAGCCACAAGGGAATTGTCGTTATGGTTGGGACCTCTGAAAGATACAATCAGAGTAGCCACTTGAAGCATCTGCAATTTTTGTCAACTCTGCAGTTTAACAAATAGCAATAAAGTATTTTATTTAACAAATTAATGTGAGAAATGAAGTCTGTGGCTATGTTTGGTTTTAAGACCTTCTCTTTAGAAGTCATTCAGCATGTGTCCTAAACCACTGAACAGCAGGTTTTTGGAAAAAAGAGGTAGCCCTATACCTTGATAACCAACTAGAGCAGTTATAAACTCAATTCTGCATCTTTAAAAATAATGGCAAAATTCCTGCTGAATTCATGACACACAGTCAGGTTATATATGCAGCTGGCCTCTTGCATGTAGAGCAATTTCAGTTGTTAATGTGCCATTTCTTATAGAAACACTGAAAATACAATTTTTATTTATAAGAACTTCCTGAAAGTACTAAAGAAGTAACTGTTCAGGGACATCAGCTGAGGGAAAAGCAAAATATTTTTTTGAAAGTTTCAGTGCTAATACATGTAAAAACTTTGTAAAATTTAAAACATTCCTTGCTAGTGATTTCAAGGAGAAGACTTTAACTATTTCTACCTTATCCTAAATGCTGTATTATTTCCATGTGTGGAATTTGACACAAAAAACTATTTAACCAACAAGAGGTCAGTGTGTGTGATGCTTTTCTGTTGTCTTTGCTTTCCAGAACACTTCTGCAGCAGTTGCAGAGACTCCAAGCCATGGTTGCTGGCAAAGTGTCCCGCTCATGCAAGGCTGCTAGCACACAAACAGGGACCTGTCTTATGGTGAGTGTCCCTAAGGCTGGGAACTGTAAGGGAGTGAGAATCTCTTTCCACTCCTCAAAGGCACATCTCTTGTTTTGCAAAGCCTCTCAATGGCAAATTTGCAGCCTGGGGAACTCCTTTTCATGATTTGACAATTTTGAGGGAGGTGAGACTTGTGACTGACGAAGATTAATGATTGTGGGAAGGTACTAAGTTCTGGAGGAGACTGGGCCTGTGCTTTTGGTTGGGTGCTGCAGTGATGAAAGAAGGAGCAATGCTCCTTCAAGTAACCCACTTTATTATTTCTGCAGTATTATATGTGGGAAATGGTGTCTAGGGTTGTAAAACGAAAATAAGGATGACCTTTGAGGCTCAGTTCTTTTGATACCAATAAAAATAAACTTGCTCAACCAAATCAAAATATGACTGAGGCTGTAAATGTACCTCTGTCCTATTTCAGTAGTAGTAAAGATAAGAAAATGAGTAGAATGAAACATTTCCTTTTCCTTCCTTACACTCAGCTAACAAGTTCCCTTTATACCTAAAGTGCTGCAAATTGATGGAAGTCATTTACAAGGCCTAAGCTGTTCTCCCAATCTAGCCTCAATGTCACTTGGAAGCAAGACTGGGGCCAGCAGCAGAAGAAACCTTGGAAATCCTCAGCAGTATCTGTAAAGCACAGATGGCAGATTTATCTGCTTTTCAACTTTGTGAGTAAATAAGGCAGCTGGTCAGAATGGTGCAGGCATTGAAAATGAACCCCAGCATTGAGAAGTGCCCTTTAAAACACTGAATTGTTATTGTATAGGTGCCTTTTCTAGGTATGTAGTGATGAGAATGGCCTCAAATGATTGTTTTGATAAAGTATCAGTTCTCATGTGCGCTTGTGGGTCAAGTGCACTTACTTCTTCTGCATCCTCCCTTTGCCAGATGGTGGTGCTGTGCTTTGCAGTAGTTTTTGGCAGCTTCTCTCAGAGCTATGGGCCATATCCTTCTGCTACAAAGATGGTGTTGCCCAGGCAGCATTCCTCACCAGAGTCCTACACAGATTCCATTGGTAAGTGGCAGCTGTTCCAGTCTTGCTCTTTACTTGGTTGTACTTAAGCACTTGTTTTCCACCCCCACTCCTAACCCCCTTCTCAAGCACCTATTGCTTTTCTGTTCCTTAAATGGCCATTTTTTAATATATACCCATGTTTTTCTAAGAAGGATAGCTTGGCAAACTATGCTGATGGCAGCAGTCTTGATAAAAATGAGCAAAACCTTTTCCCCGCTAGCCTGCTTGGTACTTCTGTTTAAAGAATTTTTGCCTCTGTTTGTGGAACTAAAGTTAGTGGTCTGTGAAAAGTAGCAGGGTTTCTACTCAGTAGCAAATGTTCTTACTGTTAAAATGTGCAAATTATTTCAGTTGGTGTTTTCTTTGGCACTGTTACCAAAGAGTCCGAGGACTGAATGGGAAACTGTTAGTATTACATGAACCAATATATTATCAAAGTTATTATTTAATTTTGTTCTTGTTTTGTGAATAATTTAGAGCTTTTTGATCCCTACCTGGAGCATTCCTGTGGTTTCTTTCTTCAGCTATTGAATTGCCAGTTAATCACTGTGAAAGAGAAAGGCCTTTGCAGCTTTGGCTCTGCTCTAACAGTTTCCATTTCCTGAAATGACCAGGGCTGTTCTCTGAGCTGTCTGTTGCTCGTCTCATTTTTCCTTCTGTCTTTGTATGCAGTGAGGTCAAGGAGTCTGCTCATTTATGAAGAGCCTCACCAACTGGAGGAGCCATCAAGCCCGATGTCCTTTGCAGATCGCAATGACAGGCAAACAGACACCTCCAAGTTCACAGCACTGTCCCTGGAAGCTGTGTCGGGGACGCAGCAGGATGACATCATGCAGTTCACAATAGCCAACGAGACCAGGCTAGAGAAATCAGTGCTGCTGGGCCTGCAGCAGCACAGGTGAGTGCAGGGTGGGCTGCTTGTGACACAGGTGTTCCGTCACTGTTGTTCACGCCTGAAGGCCAGAGGTCAGACTAGCAGCTCAACTATGCTGGGCGTCATGAAGCATGAAGTAGGAGTTTGGTTTTTATCTGGAGAGCCTACAGGCAAAGTCAGTGTTGCTCTGGAGAAGCGGTTGCAACAGAATTGTAGTAATACAGCTACCAAACTCAGTACTTCTGCCAGCAACCTAACCCCTATAAGCTTGTTAGTTGGGCCTACCCACTTCTTTAAAGCACTCACTTGTGTGCTTCCCAAAGGAATAAGCTTTTGCCAATTGTATGGAAGTGTGAGGTTGTGACTCACTGAGCTTTCTATGAGGTATGGGCGTGAAGAGCCAGAGTTTCTCACAGCAGTGATCTTACTAAAGTATTACTGCAGAAAGTTTGCAGGACTCAGTCTCAAGAGACAGACATGTAAAATTATCTGAGTACTTAAGTTCCTACACTGAGTTCCCTCACTTTTAGCATAAATGTAAGGGTTTTTTTTGTTGTTGTTGTTGGGTTTTTTTAGATAAATGTAAGTTTTGCAGGCCTCTGAAAAGAGAGAGATTCATGGGTTTAAATGCGTGTGCTTCTTTCTGCTGCACCTTTGCTTGCCTAGAACCAAAGAGATGACTAATTCAGTATGTTACCAGACTCAACTGACTGATAAATACCCGGTAAATACTGAATGGCTCTTTAGCATTAGCCAATTCAAGCAGGATATGTACTTCTAAAAATTACTATTAGCGTTAACCTTTGTTTTTTTGTTCCCTACAGAGTCAACTCCGAACTAGAAGGAAATGAAACACTGAAGATAATTGAAATAGATAGAAGAGTCAATGCCACCTCTTAAAAATAAAAAAAGGCCTTTTTTCTTGACTTCCCTCTTTCCCACATATTTTCAACCAAAGTTCCCCTGACTTGTCATCCTCAGTGAACCAAAGTACAAAAGAGAGGGAGTTCAACTTCTGCATTGACTGGTGAGGCTGTGACTACAGATGGGATCTCTTGTCTTTGTAACTCCCTTCCTCACGTCGCACACAGTCCCTGTCTCTGCTTTTATCCCTTTCCTGTCTAATACTGCAGGGCAGGATTGAATTATGATGGCAGATGATGCCAGCAGCGTGCCAGTGACTGGTGGGTGTGTGTGCCTGTACATGCACACGGCCTGATCTGAGCACAAAGACATTCTGGAGAAGGGTGAATTGTGAAAACCAATGGGAGCATGTGGGTGATAGGTTTCTTGGGAGAAGGTAATTGGGAGAGAGAGGAGATGCAGCATGATGGTGCTTAAGAGTCTCACCACAGCTCTGTGCCTACTGGTCTACAGCACTTGAGCTTTTTGGGGGGTCAGATAGGCATATGTGCAGCCTGCTTCTGAAGGGACAAGAAAGGGCCCTGACACTGCTGAGTTCACAGCACAGGCAGGAGAGGGCTGGTCCATGATGCTGCTGAATTGTCCTCCCCTGGCTCTTTCTCTTCTCCCCTCTAACCTCTTCATCACTTAGCGGGTTTCTCTGTGCATTGAGAGCATTCCTGGTAGGCTTCCCTGCTTCCACCCTTGAGAAATTAAGCAAAGATCAGTCACTGTCCTATCACACTCTGTGTGGGAGAATTACAGTGGTTTAACTAAATCTGTTTAGAAAGCAGGTTTTGTTACATTTATGCAATATTTTAGACGTATGCCCTTTAGTCTGCTTAAGGCTAATCTGTTTAGCTTAAATCAGTTCCTTCCCCAAACTAAATCAATGTAAGGCTTAAACCAGAAGTGCCTCCTGGGAGGACCATATGGATTTAATTTATTGGCTTCTAGGTGGTTGATGAAATTTCTTGTGTAGACCCAGTCTCAGATTGTCTTGTGTTTTGTTTTCCCTTCCTTGCCATCTTCCTGTTACTGTTGTAAATAGTATTTATTAGCTTTGAAAAATTCTGTTCAGGCAGTTGCAATGAAGAGAACTGAGCTTTCCTAACGCTGCAAGTGATCTGGGCAGACTCTGAAATCGGACACACAAACATCACTGAACGCCCATTTCCTCCCCTTAAACTTGAATTATCCTAGAATGAAGCCATGTGTCTTATTTTCCTCTTACCTTCTTTTCTAGAGATGTGATCTGAGACCAACTGCTTTGGGTACAGATCGGCCCAGTTCATGCCAGAGGTGTTGGATACTGTATTAACTGTATGGCGAGGCAGCCTCTGGTCTGAGGAGCTGATTATGTAGGCAGGAGACCTGTTGAAAGAGGAATGAGATGAGCACATGGAGAGGTGAGGTGACTGGCCCAGGCTCACTGGGAAAGCCAAGAGCAGCAGTCAGGTCTGATCCCAGTCCAGTACTCTTCTCCATGCTTTGTTTCCTTCTTGTTCCGCGTCGTTGTTGTCTTCAAGCGTCCTCTCTCTCTCCCAGTACCCTGGTCATGCCTTTGCCTGAGCTGTGCTTCTTGCAATTTGTCCTTGCAGGGGCATGGTTGAACTCAGTCCAGAATTTGAGCAGGGTTTTATCTGGTTCCTACAGAAGGGCACTTGTGCTCCATTGAGGATGGATTTAATGTGAAAATCCTAATTCAGCAGGCTAGTATAGCTACTTTACAGTTTACCAGAAAAAGTCAATTTAAAAAAAAGTGATTTGAAGCTCTTTTATTCTTTTATTTTTTTCCTATTGATAAATAAGGGAAAAACTAACCTAGCCTTACAAATAATTTTTTACTATGTACAGTAGATATTTCCTGCAACTATTCTATTTTGTAAAATATTGTATTTGTATTTTATTACAGCAGCTGTCACACCAGCTCCTTTCTTGTTCTTCATTCCCCTTAGACTTTCTTCCTTTGGCATCCTGTTTGCCACCCTCAGGCCTGACTCAAAATGCAGCGAAATGAATGGAATTTGGTGAATTGGAGGGGACTGTTTATCAGTCCCCTCTGTGCCACTTTAAGAGGGTGTTTCACATCTGCAACAGTGAAACAAGTGCCTGACTCCATGAGCTGGTACTGAGTTCTGGTGTACAGATGTGCTTTTCTAGGTAATGCCCTATTCGTCTATGCAAGTGCCTTATTATTTTACCTGAGGTGAAAATGAGAGGAGAAATGCTGCTGTAGTCTATTCTGCAAGTGTTCCCTTCTTGGCATAGGTCAGTCTCCACCATGAAGTCTGTTTCCCTTCACAGTGATCCTGCTGGGTTCTCAGAATCATTCCAGTATCCCTTAACAACTTTTCTGTTTGGGTTTAAGGCTTCCCAGTGATCAGTGGTGAGTGCCACAAGGGATGGCTGCATTGCTCAGCCACTTGAGCTCAGCAAAGTGACAGGAGAAAGCTGGGTTTGACCCCGACTGGTCAGCATAAGCAGGCAAGGTCATCGTTTAGAAAGTTCCTTAAATGGTCTTTTTCTTTCTAGGGCATCCTTGCTTTGCTGCCTCCGAGGGCAACCAAGTGGTTAAATGTTTTGCAAAAGAGGCCCCAGGGTGTGAAGCACACCACCACTTACCAGTCTTGCAGTTTGCACTGTGCAGCCTGAGCTCCTGCCCATTGACAGCTAAATGGATCACCTCCCATTTCAGATACAGCTGGCTAACTTCACTGTGTGAAAATCAAAGTGGAATTATTTCTCAGTTCTTAAAAGATAGATGATTTTACACAACCAAAATGGCTCCTCCTCTCTGAAACCTACTGCACTTGTCACCATTAAAATTTTGCCCTTTTTTTTGTTTAATTTGGGCATGTTGGTTCAAATCTAGTTGGAAGATAATCATGTTTTCATCCTGAGTTTTTTAAACTACCCATGGTCTGGGTCAGGCCTCTGTACTAATTCATCCAAGCCAGTATGGCCATTCTGATTTCTTGTAAGTGTTTGATAATCTATTGCTATAATCTTAATTTGTGTAATCCTTTAAGTTATTTTTAGGTACTCCTTTAGGGAATCTCTTGACCTAGTACACACATTGCTTGGGGATTTATTGCATTACATGTTACTTTATAATAAGGAAAGGCTTTGCTTCACTTTGGTATGTTTGTGATCATTTTTCTTCAGGGGCCTTAATAGAACAGGTTTCTCTGCTAGGGGCCAAGGAATCCCCTGTCATCACCTACTCACAGGCTGTTGTGTGGCAAGGACCCCACAATCTCCAGAAGGAGTTTGTGCCCGTGTTTTGTACCTAGCAGGGGATGCAGGAGGCAGGACAGGTGCCATTGCACTGCCAGCCTCAGCATCCAGGGGTGACCCCAGTGGGAATGTTGATGCACTGCAGACCACGTGGAGAGGCAGCTTCTGTGCTCTGAGTTAAGGGCATAGGGCAGGAGTAGTAAGGCATATTCAGGGAGGATGCCAGTAAGTGCTTTTAGTTAGTGCAGCTCTATTACTTGAAGCCTTAGCCTTCTGCTAGTGTGGTTTTTCTGGTGATCAGTGACTTGGTGCTGTAGAATCGTGTGTGTATGGACAGGATAAGCAAAGGCTTTATGTGCTACGTAACTTCCATTTCCAGTAGAGGACTTCAGTGATAAACTTAAGATTCCTCAGCTGTAAGGTTATGTTGCTCATCAGCACAATTTTATACACACTAGTAAACTTACCTTTTGGCCTATAGCTTTAAAGCATGTCTAGATCTGTTGGGTCTTTGCTTCTAGGGAGATAAGCTATGAAGGAATGTAGGGCATTATTTTATATATATGTATATTTAAAAAGTCTGAAGCACAGGGCATGTGATGTTTCTAACCTTGTTACCAATGTGTAGATAATGTTGGGGTTTTCCCCCCCAGGCTATTTATAGTTCTTTGCTGCACTTCTTTCATTTCTTCTGTACTGTTCAACATTTTTCAGCAGCACAGACTAATGGAGTGGGCTGAGGTTCTTAGGCCAGATGCCAGCTGATAGAGCCAGCATAGTTCTCACACGCAGCTCTTGGAGGCTGCAGGTCTGATTTATACTGACAGGGGACCTCTTCCTCCACATCTTTCTGTGTAACAGTGTATCTCAATGTGTTCTTGATTTTTCTAACATAGACCAAAAATTAATCTAAAAACTTTTTTTCCCTGCTGAAGAAACCAACCCACTTCTCCACTCCCATCCCCCCAAACTATCAGTGGTGAATTCTGTCTAGACGCTTTTAGAATGTAGGTCAAGTAAGTGAATGATGCTAATTGCTACGTTGGGAGGGATTTCCACTGAGTATTTGGGCTCTAGATTCTAGCTAATGCCAAGAGGCCATTGTTCAAAGCCCACGCAGCTAAGAACAGAGGAATATGGGGTATTTTTATACTCTTGGTGACTAAAATATTTCTTTCTCGAGTCACTAATTAAAAAGGGAACATTTTGTTTCTGAAGGTGAAATGATAGGTCAGTACTTTGTAGCTACAAAAGTTGTCCCAGCCTAAATAATAGTGTAGTGCTATGATGTGTTGCTGCTTTGCACTATCTAGTGATAAAGTTTAACAGCTTTGGGGTTGCAAAGGGGTTGCAGCTGATGTATGTGTTAAGTAAGGTCTTTACAAAGAACATGTAAGGATTCAATCCATCTTGTAGCTTTCTCATGGCCAATTGGGCATTCAGAGAATTTGTTGAAGGTTGATCCTGATTAGTACTGCATTGCTAAGGTGATCAGCATCCATTGGAAACTCCAGGATTGAGAGGGAAGTCGCAATTTGGTTTTCTCATTTTTATGTCAGGCCTTTTTCTGCTTTACCAGGTTGTATATATATGTATGAATCAAATTCCTGTGTAGGAAAAAGTGCATCATGCAGGAAACTCATTCATGATGCTGTTTGGATCTGATGCTGAATGGAGTTTGGATATTCTTTATTAGCAGTAGTCTCTTGTCTGCCCTACAGATTCATCCTCCAAGAGCTGCAACTAAAGAGGTGAGAACAGAACATGGGAAAGCTGGATTTGTAGACCTGTCTTACAGAAAGGGGGAAAGAAAAGGCAGGTGAAAGGACTCCTCACGTCACAGGGAAACCTTCTAGTTCTTGATTCCATAAATCAGCAGTGAGAGCCTCTTTCATTAGTTACCTGCTAGGTTTAGCTTTACTCCTATTCCCCTTGCTCTTTAATACTACGCAGTCCTGTTCATGCATACCTGACCTTTATGTTATATCCGACTTTCCCCTCCAAATAGCAGGAAAAATCTTTTTGAACCTTAGCAGTCCATAATGAAGGGAGTGGAAGAGAGAGAGGGGGAAGCAGAGGCAGGTAATAAATTTTTTTAACAGAACTCTGCTCATATTTGACTTTACCATAACAGATTTTAATCCAGTGGTGCTGATATAATGGCATCTTGCTTTCTTCATTTGTACAGTTAGCAAGAACGAGTGTGAATGTGTGTGTATCTGTGCACGTGTGCATGGTGAATTATCAAAAGGTATCAAAAACACAGAGTTTTCTTAGTGTAATACGTGTTTCTAAATAAAGGCATCTACCTGAACACACAGGGCACTTTGGGCTTGGTGCAGCAGAAAGTCCAGGCATTTCTCTCTGAAATCTGTTCACATTCCACATCACCGAGCACTCGTAAAACTGTTGTGTGAATTGCTGTCCGAAGACTGTCCTGTGATTAATTGTCGACTGAATGTTGTTGCACTGTGTCATTTTGTGTGCATAAACTGTCTGGCCTTTCTATAGAACAGTTCTAGCTTGGTACAAAAAAATAATTATTTTATATTCTGGTATCATTTTTGGTCTGCAGAATTATGGCTTTGAATTTTTTTCTTCTTCCTCTAGTAGTGTAAATTAGCCTTAAACGGTGGCCCCTGGGAGCTGATAGCTCAAGGAACACAATTTGTTGAGCTGGTCTTCTGGGGTCTTCCCTGGGAGCACTGCTGCCCTGACCACCCCTTGGGCACAGTGAGATGCCAGCCAGGGGAAGCAGTTTCCTCTCAGAGGGTGGTGCAAGTACATCCCAGTTTCCCCGAGATTCACTAGGCTTTCCAAGGGTAAATTACCTGGTGTTACTCTATTGAAGAGAAATACATATCCGGGGCCAATTCCATTGCCTTGGGCCACGCAGAACAGCGCCTTGTGACTAAGTCACACTGCTGTGACACCCCTAGGGCACTTAAGCTGATCTTTCCCTCTCCCTCTGTTCATGTGAATGCAGTATAGGTTTGTGCAAACATTTAAAACTATCTGAGGTGACAGGGACAGTGATACTAGTGCAAAAGCAACCCCCCCAAACTCCTTGGTAAACTTCACTGGGGCCTCTTCTGACTGCAGATATCTCCATTCTCTCGCCATGTCTATTTAACTCTGTGTCTGTGTTCAGTGGCCTGTCTATTTTTGTACAAGTGCTGTCATCTGGATGCAGTCCCACCTGATTGTTCAGACTGCAAACATGTCCACTGGGTGGAAAGAACTTGCTGTTTTTCCTTTTTAAATCATCTGCCTGATTCTGTGAGAGAACAGACTACCTGCTTTTGTAGCCTAAATATGTATGTAGTGAAGTATGTTATGCTTTTCATTTCTTGCAAATAAATATTTTCTGTAGAAAAAAGCAAGTTTGACTTGTTTGATTTGCTGATGATCGGAAAAAATCTGGGCCCTCGGCTTTCCCAGGTGTGCCAGTGTGTGCAACGTGTCCATCTTCAACATGGCAAAACCCTGGTAACTGGGTGATAGAAAAGGAAGGTAGAAAACAATGACGTGGGGTGTTACTGAAGCTGGCTGCCCCTTCCCTTTTTGAGATTAGCAGAGAATTATATCAGCAGTGGGTGGAAATCAGGTGAAGGCCGATGGCATTTCATAGTGATAATGATACTTGGTGCAACTCTATGCTACAGCCCCATTAACAGTAAATTCTCTCTGCAAGTGGGATCCAGGAAGGCTGATGCTCGAGGGGGCATTGCTTCAGCCCAGTGACACCTGGGCTTGCTGGGGCTGATCTGTGTGGGCCAGACAGCCCTGTGGAAGGTAAGGCCTTTCCCTGCTCTGGCTTTGCACCAGGCTTGTTTAAACTGGAGTGAACTCTTAGAAGAGCACTTTCTGCTTTGGGGATGTCTTGGGGTCCTCTGCTGGCTTCAGCTCCCTTCCTTAGCCTGCCTCACCCCTGAGATAATTCGGGAGCTTTCTCCAGCAATTCGGAAGTTGTTCTGCCTGTGTGAGCACCCAGCATTGCACCCTACAGCCCAAACCCTCTGTCCAGCCAGGGGACAGAGCTGACCTTGCTACTTTGAGTAGACATGGAAAAGTAATGCCTGATTGCTTTGAGTCTGGGGACTCCGTGGCTTTGCTGGTCATCCAGGGACCTTGACGATGGATGGCAGAGTGCAGATGTGAAAATTCCCCTGCGCAGAGCTGGCATCACAAATGGTACAGTGATTTGTTTTATGCCAGTTTTCTGCTAGGAAGGAGACCTCATCTATGAGTGCCAGTCATCCCTACAACAGCAACCAAGAATTCGTCTTCCACAGGAAATACCAGCCATGGAAGTAATAGTTCCAGCTTAACTGAAAACGGCAGCGAGACATGGCTTTGGTGCCTCCTTTGCAAGGCCTCTGAAAAGAAGGCTGCTTTAGAGTTTGAGGAAGGCAGCCTACCACGAAAAGTGGAACACCGTGGCCCGCACTAAATTTGTGGCTGGTGCGGATTTTCAGAAGTGCCTTGATTTTGGGCTAAAGAGGTTAAAGTAGCAAAAGAAATTGGCGGTGAAGGAAGAAAAAAAAAGAAGCTCTTCTCCAAGAATCTAACCTGCATGCCTCTTTCTTTCCAAACAGGCAATTTCACTTGCCGGAACTATTGATCCAGGGCACTTGTTTGCAGCATCAAGCAAATATAGCATTTTTAGAGGAAAATCGTTAGACTGTGACTGATTGGGAAAGTTACCCTCAGCTTAGATTTAGCTGAGCTCAGTTCCTCCAAGCAAACAAAACACAGACCGGTGATTAGCCATCGGTTAAGAATCTCCTCGGATCTCCGTGTGACCCTTAAAGCATCACACAGTAGGTGATGCTGCAGGCAGGGAGTCTGTGATTAAAAAAGAAACCCACACACAATGGGGAAATGCTGTGTGATGAGCTGTCAGCCTCGCTACCCATCAGCCTCCGGGACGTGCTGTTCTTGGAAAAGCATCTTACTGTTTGAATTCAAGGCTGGATTTTGATACTCCTTTCTCAGGCTTATTCCTGTTGCAGGGCAGGAGGAAGGATATCCAAATGCAGATTGTGATGCCTCTCATGGCATGTTTGGGAAGAAAGTGTTCTTGTGCTGTTAGCTATCGTTTGTACCTATTTTACAACAGCACAGACTTCCACCCCCCTTGAAGGTATTTCATGGAAGATTCATTCCTGATGCTCCCTTTCTTGATTTGTTTGCTTTAAGATTTTTTTAGAAACATGGGCCTCATGCTTGTGGCATGCTGGTGAATTTGGCTTGCCCTATTTATTCCATGCTTCAGATTCCTGGTCTGCAAAGCCAGTGGTGGTTTCCTCCTCTCTGTAAATCACACTGAGATTAAGCAAAGCAAGGTGATCCAAAGGAGATAGCAGTTTGAAATGAAAGCATATTTCCTTTCTAATGAATAATAATGCTTGGGTGTCCCTCCAGTTTGTGCCTCAAAAGTTGAAGTGATTTATTTGATTTCTCGTTTTCTTACTGTTGCCTCTTTGTGGGCTTCAAATGGTCCCTAGGAATGACTTCTTTAAGTTTTCATTGTTGAATTAATCTTCCACTGTATTTGCATGAATTCTATACACTGCCATAAATTTACTATTGTGTGTGTTCCTAGTAAGGAGGAAATTACAAATTCTGGCCCCTATCTTTGCTGTGGTACAGCTGAGGGAAGATAACCACCGTAGAGTAAGTTAATGACTGTTGGGTTGTCTCAGTTTCCCAGTCTAAAGAAATGCTGAGGTTCTGGTTAGCCCTCTTTTTAAGCCTCTTTGGTAAAAACCTGTGTTTGATCTGCTCCGCTGAGGTGAGGCCCTCCTCGCTGAGCCTCAACATCCCTTGGTTTCCCAATGGGTGAGCAGTGCTCTACTAGACCTTCAAATGTTGACCAAAAGGGAATGTTTTTGTGGGTGGATCCAATCTGCCAACATTGGATCTGGAAAGGGAAGCTGGCCACCATATGTCACATTTTAAAAAAGATTTACAACTGGAGGAGATGCAAATACATGCATACACATGTCTATGTGTATAAATATATTTTTATATGTTTTGTTTGTTTTTCCTGAAAGTTGAATGTTGGGGTCGACCTGGGGATGAATTTTGTATGAACTTAGGGAATATGGAACATTTAAAGTAGACTGACTTCTCACTGGCTAGCCTGGCACACTGAACAAGTAAGGTTGCCTCACCCTTTTCTTCCCAATCCCTTTTTTCATATATCCATCTCTTTTCTATTAGAAAAAGAATTTTCAGTCCCTCCTGCTCTGAATAAAACTTACCGCAGTGCACACAGTCTGTGCACACTGGAGTGTTCAAAATGGGATTTAACAGGCATGTGAGTAATGGAATAAACCTTCCCTTGGCTTTACTCCAAAAGGCTGAAATCCCTCCTTTCGCTGCATTTCCTCCTTCATTCCCACCATCGCCCTGCTATTCATGGCATGCAGTATGGTGAGAAGCTTCCACCCAGGAAAAAGAGCTCCCCACCTGCTGAACCCTGTCAGCTCTCCCAGATAAGCAGGGGGGGGCACCACGGACTGATGCAAGGTGCTCCATTTAACCTGACAGCGCTTAAGAGATGAGAACCCGGACCTGGGAATTCAGGTATTTGTTAGCATGATAATCCCAGATACTGGCAAAACCTGCTAAAAATCTATTTTTGTGCTCATCCTTTCCCTCCTGGCCCAGTGGTATGTCTGCAGCCACACCTTGGAGCAAACGTGATGCAACTACAAAGTTTCTGCTGTCGCTGCCTTGCTGTACCCACAGGGATTGACAGCTACCCCACAGGTGTAATTGTGTGAGCAGGGCTTTCCTTCACGAGCCTCAGACTCTCTCATAATTGCTCATATTCAGAAAAAGGCAAAGGAAGTCAATTTAGCTCTTCATGTTGCAAATGAGTCATTCAAATTGCAGCAGTGAGAGGAAAAATAGGTAATCCCGGAGCAGAGTGTAAATTTGGTCATGTGGATAAAAGGGTTATTGACAAGCAGGAGCTACAGGAGGGCTCATGCTGGAGGAGGAGGTGGCTCAATTGCATGGATGTCCACTGGAGAGGGGGTAGGAAATCCTGATTAGTTGTTGGGCTTTGCTCCAGATGATCTGGGGGAGGTGGAGCCGTTAGCTGGGGCACAGGCCACAGAGCTGTTCTCATGTGGACCAAAGGCTGAGAGAATAAAGCTGTGAGATGATGCAGAGCGTTCTGCTCTCCAAGTGCAGAATTAATTTGCAGTTACAGGTTTTTTAGCACGTGTCATTGGCATCTCCTCATAGCAACGGGCCACACGGTTTTCACCAGTGACAAAACCTCAAAAAGAGCACTGATAAGAGGGGGACTTACGGTGCCCCTCCTCATCCTTGAAGCTGGCTTTTGGGCTGGCTCTGAACTGCTCTTTGACAGGTCCACCCCAAGATGGTTTAATTTGGATCTGCTAAAAATATTTGTCACATGCTCTTAAACTGAATGCTTTCACGAGCAACACGGGCTGCTGATTTCCCTGGAAGTTCAACCGGAGACTTCCCAGCTGAGGTCCCAGCTCTCAATGGAAAAGGCACCAGTGGTTCCCGTAGAGCTCCATGCTGGTTTGTAGATCTCTCTGCAAACAGCTCAGAGGAGGATCCAGACCTTCCTTTTACAGTTCTGATAAGAACTGTAGTTTTGCTTCTAATAAGCAAGGGTTCTACATTGCTTAATTATGCTTTATTCAATGTGCTTCACTAGTGATTAAAAGTACTCTGAGGCTTGGGGGAGAAAACATATATTGGGCTAAGCACATGCGCATGCAGGGAATGTATGCGTTGGTTATGTATAGGGGTAGGAGATTCCTTTGAAGGTTGGTCCAGCTTTTAAATACCCATGCTGTAGTGAAAAGCCCCACTTTTCATCACCCAACAAGCTGCTGGTGGCTACTGCCAGCAAGGGACGGGAAGATGTTAATTGGCTGGCTTGGAGGGCCTGTCAGTGCTGAAGTTGAGGTGAAAGACGTGTACACAATATGTGCTACACGTGGAGAAGCTGAATCTGTATATGGGATTGGGACGGAGCAAGGAACAGGTGTCAGGAGTCTGTTGGCTGTCATAAACCTGATTGGTGCTCAAGATGTTGCAGCATTTTTATGCTGGTGCACAGGGGCAGCAGGTTAATGCTGTTACCTGTTTGCTTTCCAGTCAGCCACTGGCTGTGGTGTGGCTCAGGGCTCACAAAGAAGAGGCAAGGCTGGTTAGGGAAGTCATCTGTGGAGCACGGGAGGTTGTGAAATCTGTTCCTGTGGGGGGTTTGCCTTCTCTGTAGAGCGTCATTGTTCATGCTTCTCTCTCTTTTTTTTTTTTTTTCCTTATGTCTTTCTATTTCGGCTCACATTAACTTGGAGAACTTTTGGATTCAGAAAACAAAGCTCTGGCTGTGTGTAATTCCTGCAATAATTTCTGTATAGCCACAGACCTCAACCTTTTCTGTAGTTTTTAATCTTATTGTCACTGTCAGCTGAAACGCGCTGACGCTTTCCTCTGAAGTTTTCCTTAGTGTCCCCTAATAAAGAAAATGGAGAAGAAGGAAACAAGGTGGGTGTACAATTAACTTTACGAAGGGGCACCGTGATGCTGTGTCAGAAGGTGTCTCTGCCATTGGGTGCTTTGCTTCTGAGTGCACCAAATTGAGCTCACCTGGGGAACACACTGGAGGCAATTGGTAGACGAGCACGCGCGGGTGCAGGAAAACGAGGGCACCGCTGGGTGCTCCGGGGCACCTGGGCTGGCTCTCGAAGGTGTTTGCAGTTCGAAGCCGGACGGCAGCGGGGCGCGGCCGAGGCCGGGGGCGCCCGCGGGTGAGCTGGGGCGGGG
>VZTI01004487.1:1068614-1161011 GCA_013397865.1 Struthidea cinerea
GGAGGCGGCAGGCGGGTCCGGCGGTGGCGCGGCCGGGCAGAGGGGTGAGGGCAGCACCCTGGAGCCTGAGGGGTTTTTCCTTCATCCCGAAGCCTGAAAGAGCTCTCCCAGATCGGCATTCCCTTAAAGCCAGCGGGCGACCTGCTCTCAGCCCCGCTGCTGCCGTCAGGTTTAGGGTGCTCCTCCGGCGCTGCAGCGCCAGGGGACATGGGGAGCGTGACGGGGAATGTGGGTGAACTTCAGAGTTACTCCGAGCCAGAGTCGGAGATCTTACCCGGGGAATAGGGCTGTCTCTACGCTTTGCCCTTTTCAGTAAAAACACAGCCGCCCGTGATCCCGGCGCCTCCGAACGCTCGTTAAAGGGATCGGAAAAACCCTTCTGGCGGCACCGCTTCTCCCGGGAGGGGTTTCTCTGCGGGAATTCCCCAGGAGTGCAGTGTCCCCCTCCCTGCCTGCTCCCCACCCGCTCCGGCCGCCGTTGCATAAGCGCCAGCGGCTGATAAGATAGGGGGGCTGCTGTGCCCGGCACCCCACGCGTGGCTGCGGGCTGAGGGCCACCAGCGGGCAGCCGCCCGGTGCCACATGACCCGCTATGGCCAGAGCAGGACGTTACTTTCGTAATCAGGGTCTTCCGTTTTTATAGCCGTGCATTTACCTCACTGTCTGATGTCAAATAAATGGGTTTGTTCCTCCTGTAAATACACCTGCGCGAAGGGGCCGTCGGTGGGGCTTGTCTGCTCTTCTGTTACCGACTAGGAGCTGTTAATTGCCAGCATCTGCTGAAACGGATTGCTGTCTGAGAAGCTCCATGCCAAAAAGTTTTTGAGCCTTACCTAATTCTAGCTGTAGAGCCCCTGTGGAGGCAGCACACCACCAGTAACTAGTGTTCTAGTGTGCTTAGGGATGAGTGCTCTGATCTGGGAGGACAGAAAACACAGAGCTGTTACTTGTCTCTGCAAGAAAAGGGTGTCTCTAGCCCCAGGTAAATTAGCTGAAGAATTTCCCCTGCCATGGGGATGCTTAATATGCTCTCAATTTACAGCTGGGATAACTTAGGAGCTGGTCTGAGTCTAAGCTCTGCATGTGGCAGGGCTTAAAAATGATATATTAAACACTCTTCATAGCTGAAGTTTTATATAATGCTTGATGTGTGCAGAGAGAGTTTCCCCACCAGGGCTGACGGTCCCAGCAGTGAGTGTGAAGTTTGGGATGATTCATCCTAGTCTCAGTAAGGTGAGCAATGTGAAAATGAAAACTTACTGGACACCTCTGAAACAAACATTACATCAGTCAGCTCTTGGTACTTTTGCATCTCTACCCTGACAGTTTTCTTAGCTTGTACAGTTTAGGGGCAACTCCGTTGCAGATAACAGCAGAGTCTGAGGTGAGATTTTGAGATACAGTGGCTGCGAATGAGACAGATTTGCTCATGTGTCTGCTCTTGGGACGGAAGGCAAGGGGTTTGCAGAAAGTCTTCTACCTTTTTTTTCTGGGGGCGGGGAGGGAAGAGGAGATACTAAAAGCTGTTTCTAATGTTCTGCTCTCTAGATTGTCTTAGAAGTGTGCTAAAGATGTCAGTGTTCTTGAAGTGTCTTGCATGGTCATTATTTGTAAGGGTTTCATAATAAATGCTTTTAGGAGGAAATGTAGGGGTTTCATTTCCTCTTCTTTCTCCTCTCCTTCATCTATGCAAGCATATAACAAGTCCTGAACTGTCAGATATAAAAGCCTTTTCTTAAGTGTCTCTTGATGCATATTACTCGCTCTACTTGACTTAAGATACATGCAAGAATGTACATTTTCTTTGCATCCTTGGATTTCCACACCTTTTCCTCTTTTAGAGATGGTTTCCTACAGATAATATGCACTTTATCATTTATCCATAATGAGAACAATCTGGATAGACAGAGGAGTAAATAACTTCCACAGAGGACCTCCACTGAGTTCTCCACACCCTGCAACCCCAGGCTCTTTAAACTGCTACCATTTCTCTCCGGAAATTATGGTGCTGAAATACACTTGCAAATGTAAATGGCTATATCAGGTCCAGGGAAACCTATCTACATTGGCACTTGGACTCCCTTATCCACTGGTACAATAGAAATTATTCAAGGCTTCATACAGACTTTCAAAGAGCTCATTAGGGCTCTATGCAGGTGCAGTGCATTGCCATACACAGCCATAGAGCAGTGCTTATACATTCAGGAAAAAACCCCACCAGTTGGAACTTGCTAAAAATAATAAAGATGCATGAAAATGCATGTAAAAAAATATATCTATTGGTAGCAGTTGAAGGAGTGAAGTGGGAGGTCAGGTTGTTGTTACAAGGGGAAAAAAAAAAGAGGAAGATCTTCTTCTGTACCAACATTTTTAAACTGTAGTTTACCTGAGATTGGGCCTAAAGCATTATCTTGCCCCCCCCCCTTTTTTTTTTTGTTGTTGTTAAACAGCAAATATCTTGAATGTAACACATCTAATTAGCTGACATTTTTGTTGCATGCAAATGACCTGTTCATTTCTCTAGAATCGTGCCAAAACTATGAGTAACATATTCAGAAATCAATGTTTTGTACTGGTGTGGCCAGTAGCTTGAAATGCAGAAATTGCTGTATTAAATATGCCACGATTTTGTGTAGCGAATACCAACGCAGGCGTGTCTGTCCCCCAGTCAAACCAGCAGGAGGAAAAACTTGCTTTGAATAACACAGATATGCCTCGTGGGGAGCTTGAAAATTCCCATGCCCTCGCCACGTTCCCAGCCTCATCCACCTTGCACCTGGCAGTCCCCAAAGCCCGGCGTCCCCCGCAGAAGCTCTGTTCAGAGCCGCTCTGTGCTCGCTGTGCGCTCCGCGGCACCGTGCCGCAGTTACGGCTACGCGCGCGGGGGGATGCGCCGCTGCCCGTGCCCGTGCGGCCGCGGACGGCTCCAAGCGCGGCTGTCCCCGCGCTCCGTGCGCTGCCAACACGCCGCCCTTGGGGCAGCTTCCCTTGCGCCGGAGCGCCGGCCCTGCCCGCTGGGAGCGGGGTGCCGCCGCCGGGATGCGCAGGGAGGGGGCGGGAGGCTGCGAACAGGAGGCTCCATCCCTTGCTGAGGGGTCTCTGCGCAGAGCGAGTGGCAGCCCGAGAAATTATCTCCCTTTTCAGCCTCGCGCTGTTAAACGAGGCCAACCCGACCCAAGGGTTGGGTGCTGACATCAGGGTGCCAACAGCTAAGCAGCGATTCTTAGCCCGTAATTATTTTACCCTGCAAATATGGGGTTAAATATCTCCTGCTGAAAATCTGAAATGTTGGCTCACAAAATGAAAACTTTTTTTTTTTTTTTAAATATAAACTGATAGAACTAAAAGTTCAGTTTCCCGCCCCGCTGTGAAAAGATTGGCAAATGAAAACAGAAAAGTGAATTAAATATGTACATTTGCCAGAGAGAGATGCTTTCTACATTTGGTTCTTGGAGTAGTATTTGCCCCATACATTTCTAGACCCAGCAGAATATTTATAAGTTATTGGAACAGAAAGCAGTGAGGTCTTTTTTTTCCCTTAATTTTTATTATTTTGTCATTGCAAACTTTGTGAGGAGCATCATGGTGTCTTTTAGATTAAGTAGAGATTAAAGTTGCTTTCCGGAAGTAATTCTTGATATAAAGAGAAATTCAGATTATAGCAAAGATGGATGCTCTGTAAGAATATTTCCACAATAAAAAGCTAAGGTAAGAGGAAACCTTGGAAATAAAGCATTATGTGGTAGTTTCCTGCACGTATTTGCAGCTCTAAAATCTATTCTGAAATGCAGTCTTGTAATTTGATTGTTTAAGCTTAGAGAAATAGTAAAAGTAACGAATAAATGAATAAAAAGCCCAATGAAACAAAAAATCATCCTTAAAAATCAAAACAAGCAACACAATCTAAAAGGAAAAAATCAATAAAGCAAATGGTTTTTAATTTCTTAACTAAATATTATTTAGAAATCCAGGGAATCTTGATTAGTGGTATTGGAAATAAAAATAAAGTTGTGATTTTTAATGGCCCTCTTGTGAGAGCTCAAGTGGCGTTTGGCAAACACTTGTCACTAGAGAATAGTTCTTCTAGAAAAGTGTAATTTTGTTTTGACCAAGCTGAGAAATCTGGACTGAGGCAGTGGGTGGCAGGCTTCAGAAGCGTTGCTCGTACGTGAGTCAGGAATTTCCAAATGCGGGGCCATAACGAACCATCTCGGAGTCCTGTGCCGCTAATTGGCAGCTCAGTGGCCGTGCCCTGTCTTTGGCCGAGGTGTCTTGCTCCAGCAGGGAATCATGCACTGCCCTTTTGGTAATGGAAGGGGCTGGAGGCGCTGGTTTCCTCAGCTCCCTGTGCCCCTGGCCACCCAGTTCCACTCGTGGTGGAATGAGTCACTGTGAACGGCCACCACCTCAAATAGGTGCTTTGAGGTTCCTTGGCTGAAGTTTCTCCCCCAGTTGCCAAATGAATCTGTTTGGGATGTGCCTTGTGTTCTTTCCCGCCCCTTCCTCTGCAAGCAGGAGCCAAGAATTGAGCTGGCCTCTGCCCCTGCACCATCAGCAAGAGCTGCTTGTCTGCCATGGCAATAAGTAACAGGAGTTATAATTAGAGTTGGTTTTGTCACTGCATTTGAAGGGGAAAAAGTTATGGCAAGGAAATTCCAGGAAATCCTTATTACACAAGCCCTGTCACTGTTAATGAGCATAGAAGTACCTGAGAGTACAGATGGGGACCAAAATAGAAACGCAAACAAAGGAAACATCTTTAATTTTTTGGTTCTTTTATTTTCAGACATGATAGCGATCATAAAACACACATCACTTCTCAGTAAATATTAAATATAGACAGGATAGCTGAGGTGTCTCCTATTACTAAGACTTAATTGTTTTATGAAATGTGACAACATTTACTAGTGTACCGTGAAGTATTATAAATAATTAAAGCTGAATGACATTTGTAAAAACGAAAACACCCAACACAAGCCTTTGATCTTTTGATTGTTGTTTTATTTTACTTAAGTTTCCTTGTATCTTAACACATTCTAATGCTATAAATGAGTGTGGTTGCTCTGCATGAAAATGACGGATGGATTTTTATCTTCTACCAAATGTCAAGGAAATAATTCTCACTCTCTGGCCTAATCTCAGAGGATCTGTGGGCAACTGTCTTTGTTAGAAGTGGTGGGTAGGTACTGTGCAGTCCTGTTACCACCCACTTGTGCAACAGTAACTCGATTTACTTTGTCACCTAAGACTTTCATCACCATTTTGTTTCCTCCCAAAGCAGATCACTGGATGTTTTTGGTACATGAGGGGGCTTTCATGAAGCTATTTGATTTATAAAGCTTTGAGGTGGAAACTCTGTGCTGCAGCAAAATGCAGAAAAATGCTAGGATAGTCAGAAAGAAGAATTCTACCATGGGAAAATCAAGTTGACATTTAAGGTTCCCTCCTGACATTGAGATGTGGCTGCCAGTGTGGCCATCAATGTCTCTATGTAGCACAAAGTAAAGGGACAGTCTTTGAATTTAGAGTGTGTCTGACATTCTCCCTTCTGTATCTGGGCTTAGCAGCACCTCACAAAAGAGGTGTTGTGAGTGGTAACTCTGACTAAAATGACACATGAGCTGCAATGGAATTATGCACATAGTCAGAAGGAGATAAGTGCATCTCTGATCTGAATGGGTGAGCCTCTGTGAGCACATAATGAAGCTGTTGTGTAGCACAGGCACGGACCTGTACACTCAGATTGCCCAGCAGGTGGAAAATTTCATCATGTAAAAAATGCTGAATCAGGTGCCACATAACTTTGATGAAGTGGAAAATCACTTTTGCTCTTTCTAGTCCTTTGGAATAAATGAGCAGGTAGTCAGTTCTTCTCTCCTGGGTCAGTCATGGGGCTGATGAAATTATGTTCTTGAAGCCTCCCCAGACTTTTGACAGATTTGTTTGGTTGGTTATTTTTTTTTTTAATTTTTAATTTTTTTTTTTATTTGGCTCCTTGGCTGAGTTTTTGGGAAGGAGATGTGTATGGGCAACAATCTTCTGCGCTCTTCCTGTTACTTTACTGGTACGTGCAGCAGAGCCTGGGCATGAGATACACATGTGACAGCCAGACAAAGGATTTCACAGATGTTAAGGAAAAGAGGAATGGAGGAAAGAACAATAATAAAAAAATGGTCAGGAATGGCAGCCTGACATCTTTGTATCCACTTCTAGTTACAGAACTGTCAGTGAAAAACTTTGCCTTGGAAAAAAATGGATGTAGAATGTTGGAGCTTTTTTTATGTCTCATTTTACAAGGTTGTCGTTTTGCTTTTTTAAAAGCTCTTTGTAAGTGGAAGTGATGCATGATCTCAAGTGTATTTGACATGTTCACCCACACGTCCCACTGTTGGTTTGGGGATTTTTTTCCCCCTCCTTCTTTTAGTTTTTGGATGATTCTATCATTTGTTGCTCTCAGCAGAGAGTATACTTGAAATAAAAGTGTTAAGAGTACCTCTAGAGAAGCCCTTGTGTGTGTAGGGAGACTATAGAGGCCTCTATGTGTCGCTGTTACGTCCGAGGCGCACAAAGAAAACGACCCAGAGTTCAGGCTCATGAACAAGTGGAAGCCGAAGCTTTTCTTTAATAATTTTCTGACTACTATACAGGATAGATCGCAAAAAGTGTGTTGAGTGGCAACAGGTAATTGGTTCCTCGGCCATCCACCCCTTGAGAGGATTGGCCAAGTCCTAAGATACCTATTCCATAATATTTTCAAAGTCAAAGCCATAACAATCTTGCTAAACAACTTGCGAGTGCAAGAAGTTTATGAAACTGTGACCTTGTTTAAAATAGTTTACATAGGAAAGACAGTCTGCTCACAGAATATTGAGAAAAGGCTGAAGAATTTCTCTGCTTCTAGCTTTTTAGCACCTACAGACATGTGGGTTAGTGCTGGCTATTTGGTGTCTGTGTGTGGCTAAGCTGATGTCCCTTCACAGTGGAGAAGGTGTGTGGTGGGACATGGGCACGAAGGACTTTGCTGTGTGTTTCAAAGGTTGCAGCTGTGTGGGAAAACCATTTGTACTTTCATCAAATAACTGCTGGGCCTTCTGTGGGCTGGGAAATGTATACCAGGGTGTGCTGCGTGTTTGTGGGCCTTGGTGCATGCTCTGTGTAAATATCCAGGCACAAAGATGAAGGGTTGTCATTACGTTGCTAATTCCAATGTATGGTGTGTGGGTTTTCAGCCCCTTTCTGTCCTTTCCTCTGAGATTGTACATATTTATGCATATAAAATGTGCTTAATGTGCTTGCTCATGGTGAAGGCCACAGGTCTGATGGAAAGTACAGCGCTGAGACCCGCGTCCCAGGTTTCCAGGCACGTTTCTCTCTCTTTCAAAGCCCTCAGGTCTCTCCGGTTTCACTTCTCACTTCTGTCTGTACTGTGGCTTTGCTTCCTGGTTTCCTTTATCCCTTGGTGTGGATGTGCTGGGTACAGCTGCTTCCCTGGTGCCATGTTGTGCCAGCCCCTGGATTCTCCTGTTACCCTTTCTCCTGGGATGTTGAGCTCCTGGTGAGGCTGTTGCTGATGCACGTGCAGCCCACTTCATGCTGCCAGCAGAGAAGTTGATTGCCTCTTAGCCAGCTTGTGAAGGTTTTTTTTCCTACCTGGAAACTTGTCTTTTGTGTTTTGTCTATAAAGGAATTCCAGGAGGATTTTGTCGGCGAAGATTAAGATGTGTGCGGTCCTCACACCAGCACCACCTTGTCTAATGTGTTGGCTGCTGTGGGCCACAGATTGGCACAGACTGTCCAGTCTGTGCTCGAACCACTCTCTGAGGAAAACACTGAGCTTGGGATGACTGTGGTTAGGAAAAAAAAGAGGTTTTTCTGCCTTAAATTCCACTAGAATTTTTTCACTTATAAAAAACCACAGTCCCCCATCTTAGTCTGCAGAAGAGATCCACAAATTAATTAGGAGACTGTGTAGTGTCAAGGAAGAGGCTGTTTGTTTTTTGACTCCAAAAAAATCTATTGTGCTGGTTAGAGCAGCACAACAGAGCACTAGAGCATTAGCAAAAGAGCACTTTTCCTAGTGGGAAAGTGCTATTTCATAATTTGGTTCATCCAATTTTTTTTTTTTTTTGAGGGGTTGTAGCATTAAATTCTACCTGCAAAGTCTTCCAGCTCACCTTACCTCAAACTGCAAAGTGTGATTCTTGCCCATTGGGTGTTGTCTCAGCTCTTTCCGCCTGTAGCACTGTAATCTGTGCCAACACAGAACACAGGCAGGGTAGGGGCTGAGTCTTTGTAGATACACTCTGAGAAACAGAGGGAAAGGAACACAAAGTGACTTATTTCAGAGCGCAGACGGAGTCCGTGGGACAAAGTGGGAACAGATCTTCAACTCTAGCATGCAGAGCAAGACCTCTCATCCAGGCCAAAATGAGACTGGAAGGGAAAAGGATTGAAACCACAACTTTTGGTAAAAACCTGAAAGTCGGGGGAAAGGCAGAGGACAACTGTGCATGAATATTATCATTTGATCTTGCTTACAGTATAATATACCCAAATATACATAAAGGGGGCCTACAGGAAAGCTGGAGAGGAGCTTCTTACAAGGGCGTATAGTGACAGGACCAGGGAGGATGGCTTTAAGCTGAAAAAGGATGGCATTAGGTTAGATTCCTATTAGGAAGAAATTCTTTCCTGTGAGGATGGTCAGACACTGGCACAGGTTGCCCAGAGAAGCTGTGCATGCCCCGTCTCTGGAAGTGTTCAAGGCCGGGTTGGAAGGGGCTCTGAGCAACCTGGGATAGTGGAAGTTGTCTCAGCCTGTGGAAGGGGTGTTGGATCAAGATGATCCACAAGGTCCTTTTCAAACCAAAGCATACTTTGAGTCTAGGAAGTTTTGCTTCTGACTTCTTTCACAGAGCATGTGGGAGGGTTGGTTTTTAAAGAGCTTCAGTAGGCTGAGGCTGCCACAAGGAGCTAAGTGGTTCTTCTGAATGTCTCAACACCTTCAGCTAACTTAGTGAAATGGCTCAGCAGAAAGGTGGGGAGGAGGCTGAGGGAAAAGGGAAAGATTTGTTAGGTGGTTCTGAGGAATGAATGATCACTAACTGTTATGCTCAGGACCAAGGAAGCTGGTGCAGGGCTGATCTTGTCTGTGCCCTCGGATTGAGCCTGATATTCCCCAGTTACTGTTTATGCCGCATTTTTGAGGAAGTTTAGTGATTTGAAGTGCTTGTGCTAGAAAAACCTTGGTAATGAGGTTCTGAACCTTTCAGTCTTGGATTTCCATTCCACTGCAACTCTGAATGGCACTGCCAGAATCCCTTTCCATTTAACAGCTGTTTGAAAGCTTAGCTAGATTCAAAACTTACAGTTCCTAATGGGAAAGTGCTGTTTCATAATTTGGTTCATCCAACTTTTTTTTTTTTTTGAGGGGTTATAGCATTGAATTCTACCTACAAAGTTTTCCAGCTCACCGGTCCTACAGACTACCTAACACTAATCCTGCTGTTGTAGACAAATGGCCATGCAGTCAGAGAGAAGGGAGGTGTCTAATTGTACTTGGGATTGAGGCATAATTGAACACATCATTACTCCTCCTGTGGCTAAACATGAGAGATGAGAAGATGTAGGATGCTCTTCCCCCAGGCTGCCCATAAGGCATATACCATCATCAATGAGGTCACTTAGTGGCAGTGGGGAATGGTGCTGCTGGCAGCCCTGTAACCTCAGCTGGGCCATAGATGCATTGCAGAGATAAATGATATTGATGCTTTTGGTTGTCTGACTCCGTGCAAGAGCTCTTGAAGGAGAGATGTGGGCTTCTTTTCAATGTCCAGGGACTTGGAGGAAGGAGTTTAGTGGTCAGAGGTGTAGGTAGTGGGAATGTGGTGGGTGAATACTTTGTCTTGCTTTTTAATATCTTTTTCAGAGATTTACTTAAAATTATCCATTCCTCCCTCGCTGTTACTAAGGAGCTTGTGTTTAATATGTACATCTAAAATATGTATGTATTAAGGCTATATGATACAGAAGTGTTTGGGGGTATGAGCCAATGCTTTTTAGAGAAGGAGAAAAAAATTATCATGTTTAATAGAGACATAATTATTAGAACCACTATGGTTATGTAGAACTCACTTCAATATTTGTAATTTCACCAACTTCAAAGTATTTCAAAATTGTAAAATTAATTTCAATATTTCTAATTTCTTTCAAATGTGCATGAGTTTTGCTCATCATAAAAACAAATTGCAAAGTTCTTAGTAGTCAGATTATATTTCTTCTAAATTGTGTGACTCATCAGGAAGCTTGACCCACTGGGGAGCATTTTCCAAGTGGGGCAGGGATTAAGCTTCAATTGCACAGATTCATCAAAGATGATGAGCCGACCACCTTAGAATCCCTCTGTGCTCTGAAACTGCTCCCTGATGTGTAATATGCAGGAGAGGGGACTGCCTGTGATGCTCTGAGAGGTGCCGTGGGGTTTCTGGGCACCATAGGAGAGGGTGAGGAAGCAAAATGGCTTTAAAGCCTGTTAGCATTAAAAGATGATGAGAAAATACCTTCCTGTCATCACTTTATTTCATTAGGTTGCTAATGAGTTTCCTCTAGGGATGGTAATGGGGTAGTTCTGATGCTTTTATCCAATTAGTGAGTGATCCCAGGAGTATATCCTTTTGTTGTGAAAACACATCGAGGTTCATTCCTCCTGGAGCATTGCATCCTGCAGGTGCTCTGAAATGCCATCTGAAGGTGCATGCTAGGCCAGGTCCTTCGTTATTAATTGCTGATGTTAGCCCGATCTATGGTTTTGAGATGGAGCCCAAGAGGGCAATGGACTCTCCTGTGGAAGTAAGTGAAATGCCAAAGATGTGAATAAAGTTGCACTATGAGTTTTGAGGTTACTTGTAAGTTGAAACGCTGAGAGAATTCGCATTTTAAAAACCCTCATGTAGATAGGAAACAAAAGGTAAGTGCCTTTGATGCTACTGCCTTTAGGGATATCCAGCACCGCTGCCTTGCCAGCTGCTTGTGCTCGTAGGAACTTTTGCTTCTGGCACTACAGCCACCTCCAGGTTTTAGCTTGATTCAAAATGACATTGAAGAAGGAATTAGCAACGGTACTGATGCAGCTGACATGTTTGGTTGTGGGTGGCCTTCCATTAGTGACAAGAACTGAAGCTATTCCTTGGTTTTCATTTTTGTCTCCGCAGGTAGCCAGCAGTTGAAACTGTCACTTCTCCTGTAGGGCGGCATATTTGGCTTTGCAGCAGGTAGTTTTGTCCCTGGCCAGTGTCTACCATGAGAGAATTTATGTCTTTCTATATCTTTTAGTTGCTGTCTGTCCTTTTAATTCTGTAATTTTCCTCTGTTGCCCTGCCTTCACCGAGGCACCGGTGCTCTGTGTTATTTATATACCTGGGGCTGTGCAGCGCATGGTGCAACGGACGAAGAACACAGAATTATATGAACGCTGGGATTCACATTCTACAAGGTTAGATTTAAGTTACTGAGCTTGCTCAAAGAGTTTTTTCCTGCCTCCAAGGTTCTGTGAGCTTTACAGTGCAGTGTTTTATCCCCGATTCTTTACCATCAAGATGCCCATAAGCTGCCTCCTTTCCCCTTCAGAGTTGCAATATGGGGAGTTCCCAGGCCCTGCAGTGGTAGGCTGTGTTGCCGAGGGGTTACAGGCTCTTTTAAAGTGTAATTGGAATAGAGACTGGTTTTTGACTCCTTCCTGTCTGTACAATGCAAACCTATGGCAAAAAGGAAGAGGCACTAGTTACCCTCTCCAGATTTTCAGCTTTTATTTTTTTCCAGCTTTTTCAGGTATTGAAGGAATGCTGAGAGGTGTCTGACAAACCCCACTGACGCATAATGGACAGTGCTGGAGCAGGCTCACAGTGGGTTGGGTACGAGGTAGTGCTGTGATGCTTGCCTGGTCTCTCTTTTGGCTCTGTGAATCTTGATTCTGCCTGGACAGCAAACAGCAAAACAGTGCTTTTCATTTCCTTGAGTGTGATATGGACCATATCATCGTTTGATAAATGTGCTGTGTTCCTGAGTGAACAGCAAAATTACCGAGTGTCAGGTTATTTGGCCTCTGTCTTGGCAGCATTTTGTTTCTCTTTTTTCAGCAGAGAGGAGAAGGATGAGTAATGTTGGCTGTGATGCTGGGGCAGCTACAAGTTGGATTGAGACCAATGGAGCAGTTAAGATGCCCCCTCACAGATTTTACATATGGTGTTTAGAAACTGCTGCCCTGATGGCCTTCTGTCTAGTGGCCTAGGAGTGGCAGCTCTTTCCCCAAAAATCCCCTTACCAATCAAACCTTAATCCATTTGAGATGGAGAAAAACCATAACCTTCAGCAGGGATGGCTGCTGGCAGCCTGGCCAGCTCTGGTGCCCTCCAAAGGGAGGGCTGGCAGAAACACAGCTTTTCTGCTTTCCAGAGGAGATGCTGCATGTCTTTCCCTCTGGGAATAGCCTGGGCTTTCCCAGTGCACAGAAAGCTGCTGTCCAGACTCCAGACTCTTGGGGATGTGATGGACATGAACAACATAAGCGAAGAATTATGGATGTTTATCCAAGCCTGTGGGCAGTCTCAAGCCAGAAGCACTCTAAGAAATGCTGTCCAGGACAGGACAAATCCAGAGAGAGTGTTGTGTGACCTCCCCTCTCAAAAAATGTGTTTAGAAAAACCTCACATATGATAATATTTTTTTTTTTGGCATGGAATAAATTCTGCTAATTTTTAATTTTTCTTTTTTTTTTTTTTTTAATGAAGGGCACAAAGCTGAGCTATCTCAGGCTGCAACTGGAAGAGATGTTTAATATGACACACAAGTAATTTTATTTCCTCATATGTAATCTTCTGGAGTCACCTATCCAAGAGGAAGGAATTCATTCTTTACAATTTTTTTTGCCTCATGTCTGGTGAAAATGTGAGGGATCATATAGCAGGGAATTTAAAAGAACAACCTAATCTAATCCCTTGGTTGGGCAATATGGTATTTGTCCCTAATCCCTGGATTGCTCAGTACACTCTTCTCCCCTTACCCCCACCTCCTTCGTGCAGAAAGGAAAGCACTGAAAAATAATTCTGCCATCAGCAGATGATGGGTTGAGGCTTTTTCCTGCCCATACAATAGCTTCTTGCACTTCCCATTTCCCTTCTTTCTGAAGAAGGGCTTTGAGTTTGGTGTTTATGTTAGTGCCAGGTCTAGTAAGCCACAGCTACTGACCCTGAGTGTGGGGGCTCCTCTCCCTTCACAGCTCATGCTATTTTTCTGTGGGAAGAGAAGATAAGATGACTAATTTCGGGAGAGAGTTAGAAGGAAGAAGGGAGCTGACCTGCGGCTTTGAAAGTGCTGGGTTCATTCCTCCTCATTTCCTAATTGGCAGGGGCTGTTTTCTGTTCAGGGAGAGGTGCAGTGCAGACAGAGGCAGGGAGAGCCTCCATCACACACTGATTATACCCCTCTTCTGACTTAGCAGAAAAGGAAGGTAATTCACTTTCTTTTTAGTCTTTGGCCCTAGTCCTAGGATTACTCAAGTCTTTTGCTTCACGAAAATTGGAGATCATCCCATTTTACATGTGAAGTGCCAAGATACCAAATGGCCTTGCCTTTCTGCCACCAGTGATGTTATTTTACAATCCTTTGCAGCTGTGCATCTTATCAGTTATAAAGCTGAGCCTGACTGCCTACTGAAGGATATGGGTGTGGGCCTGCTCCATGTGTCTGTTTCTCCCATCTACTTGTGCTGGGAGCTGTAGGTGATAAAAAAAAAGATTTGATCATTTCAGCCCAGTCAGAGTTTTGGACCCTTCAGCTGACCAAAGATAGGCTTTTCCAATGGGTCCCCAGCAATTATGAGACAAGGAGAGGAAGGAAGGGTGATGCACGCTTAAAATGTGCCAGCTAATGCTTTATAACAATAATTTTTCCAAGCTTGAAAGAAGCCGTTAGGGATATGAAATACAGAGAGAAAGAAAAGGGGGAGGAAATAAGCTGGGATAACAAAATCCACGCTCAACTTCACCTGATTCGATGCAACAGCTGAGAAAGAGAAAGATGTGGATTCCTCTCCTGTAGGAGATGCAGCTTGCTATCGGCAGAGGCTGTTCCCTGGTAAGTCAGCTCTCCTGCCCACTCTGCATCATGAGGATCATGTCCAGAAAACATGGTGTTCTCCTGGGTTTTGCTGTGTCAGAGCTGTGCCTGCATAGCAGCCCCTGCTTCTGCATGGTAGCCTCTTTCCCAGCCACCCCTACCCAAACATACAGTGGGAGCTTTTTGTTTCTGATTCAGTCACTTTGCAAACAGTGTCACAATTTGTCAGGTGCTGAGCATGATATTTGCTTGATGGAAATGTTGGCCCTATTGTGAATCAATCCTAACAGCTTCTCGCAGCGAGGTTGTAAGACAATGAGACAAATTTACTACAGAGGCAGACAAAGCAGCTTCTATTATGTGTGGAACCACAAATAATAGGAGGAGAAATGAAAACCAGTGAGAATATCTTCGTGTTGGGTGGTTGCAGGCACAACAGTGCGCATCAGCGGCTGACTCGAGTGACGAAGGCGTTGGGGACAGCCAGGTGAGCCTGGAGGGCTGGTGCTTGGTGTGGCTGAGCTGGGGGTGTGTGCTGAAACACAAGGAAGATTTCAAAGCCATTCTGTGAAGAGTCTGCTCAAACAGAGAGGCAGGGGGAAAACACGATTGTTTCTCAGAACAGTGACCTTTCACTCACCCTGAGAAAGCTGGGCATGAGGTAATACTTGTGAAGGTTCCACAATATATGCATTTGCTTGTAATTCCAGTCTTCTGTAGTGGAGAAGGGTAGCTTAAAAACTCCCAGGGGAATATTTGCATTTTTACTTTGGCACAATATTTTCCAACTCAAATCTTCTGGGGAAGATGCTGATTTGTTTAAAAAAACCTCCCAACGTGACCAGTATAAATATATTTTCATCTTATAAGTAAAATATAGAATGGTTGATATCATAGCTCCTTTTCTTCATGCTGAGTTTTTTTTTTCACTCTGATTCAGAAGAGAAAAGTGATTTTGTTTTGATTTGAAATATGAGAATCTTCCAATGAAGGCGAGTGCTGCAAGCCAAAGTTGTCATTTGGAGTGTTTGTGAAACGGTCTTGGTCGTGATTCATTTTTTAATGATAGAAATGTGTTGTAATAACCACATCTAGTGTTGGTCAGCCCTGTGACACTTAGCCTCTTCTGAGCTACCAGAGACTGAGCAAACATGGAAGGTGAATTGGCCTCTGACTGCTAGCAGGAGCTTCTTGATGTCATGATTAAAATATATAATCAGAGTAATATTGTGTAGTGGATGGCCATCCAAATTTTTCCAGTTAAAGAGGGAGGCCATTCTCCAGGGATGTCTGAAAGATGAATGTACATCAGGTGAAGGGTTAATGGTTGGTTTCTTCCTTCTCTTTCTGAGAATGTTCTGTATCTGGGGGATTTTCTGCAGCTGCTGGTGGAATGTAACTGGTTAGTCGAAAGCCAAGTAGTCACTTACTGGCAACAACTCCTGTCTTACAGAGAGAATGAAAGTGGTGTCTGATGTTAGAGCTGAAAAGGCTTCTTCCCTCAGAAGTGTCGACCTGCTCTTTAGCCATTTCTGCTGCTCCTTTCTGAGCATGGAGCAGTTGGACCAGCATTTACCCTCGCTCAGGGAGGGGGTACCAGGGTGGTGGATCTTGGCAGGATGATGGTCTCTCCCACCATGCTCTGGTTGCTGAGCACCACAGTGTGCTTTCCTCAACAGGGCGAGAATTTTGTACAAGTCAAATTTCCATGAGATTTGGCTCTCTGGACCGAGGAGCTCCCATCCAGCTGGTCTGGGCAGTGGAGAAGGAGGGAACCAGCACATTTTGAATGACTATGTGTGGAGGGTTAATGACAATCTTCTGTTCAAGACTGAAGGGTTTGGTTACTGCAGCCTGGAAAAAAACATTAAGAGATAGGCAAAATAGCAAGGCAGTGTTTGTTAGAGTCAATTATGTCTGGACACGGGATTGCTGAATTGTCAGCCACAGAACAGTGTCTGCTTGTACTGGTTTTCCTGTTCCAGACATACGTCTCCCACAGGATTTAAGAACCTTCTTGGGAAGAGACCATGTGAATGTGCAGTTCTTGCCATTAAGACTAATGCATTTCCTTCTAATGGCTCTGCTGTGATGAATCAGTCCCCACGCGCACGCCTTGGTGGTTGGTGTCACGCCCCTCTGGCTCTGGAAAAATTGTGAGTACTGGTATGTGTGAAGAAGTCAGTGTGAGGAGAGGAGGAATTATTCCTGAAGGATAATTTCAGGCTGGGGAGACTACCTACCCCTACTCAATGGTCGTTAGCACATGAGAGAGTCTTCTCCAGAGGACCATTTTGCCAACATAATTCTGGCTCCAAATTGTCCTCTGGAAGAGCCCATTTCTATCGGCTGCAGGCAGTCTGTGGAAAGCAGTCTCAAAAAGCTAAAATTAGTTTTTATGTGGACCCTTCCTACAAACAGGATGAATAGATGTATATGCTTGTTAGTGTTTGACAAATGTTTCCAAAAAAAAAAAAAAGGCAAAACATAGAATTTTTCTTGCAAAAAGTTTTTTTTCAAGTTTTTGTTGTTGTTGTTGTTGTTGAGTTTTTGGGGTTTTTTTTGGCAAGATATAAATCTGCTTTGAAGTGGAAGTGGTGACTTCTTTTAGTGGATGCTGGCAAGTATGTCAACTTTATAAAGTGCTGCAATATCTCTACAGCCAAATAGAGATGTTGCCATTTTGCCTGCTGTGAACTGCGTCTTGAAAATGAACTGCTTTGCCAGCTGCAAGGGCAGCTGGGAGCCACTTGTTCTGTGATTTGGTCCTAGTGCAGGACATGAAAGTAAATCTCTTCCCTCTCTGGGGCATATATATCTATATCTATCTAGGGGGGCACATTTGTTGTGTTTTCCGTGAGCTACAATAGATGGCCTGGAAAGTAAAATGCATGGATTGCCCATGACTGCTGGTCTCTCAGGATTGTTCTTTAATGGCTCAAAGCCAGCCCTGGCTGCTGAAAGGAGCATGTGTTGGAGGTGGGTTGGATGGGTGCCTCTGTGCAAGTCCTGATGTTACTCTGTGGGACAGCCCCTTTTTTGGTGAGCTTTGCTCTCAGCTTAGCATTTGCTGTTACCCTAATTCATTTCCCTCGCCAGAATGGCACAAACAAAACCTGCAGTGGGGAAGGAACGGGGACAAATCATCTCTGTCATGATTATGTGACACCTCCTCTCTGTCATGATTATGTGACACCTCCAGCTGTTGATGATGTGCTGAATGGTACCCGGGTGGGTGATATTTGACCTCTCTATTCGTTTTACTTTTTTCTTTCTTTGGTTTGTTGGGAGCCTGAAAAGCTATAGATGAAATGAAAAAGGACTAAAGAAGGGTAAATCACTTCAGGCATTCAAGTGTGTTTGTAATTATTCTGCAGGAAGAGAGATGACAGACTGGTTATTTGGTTTATAAGTAGAAGAAAATATGATGAAATAAGTGAGCTCAGGGGCTTTTTCTTTACTTGCCATACATGATTGTTTTGTGTGTGTTTAATAGGGGCTTCAGTGCTGCAGCAAATCATTGAAGGGAAGTATTCAGTAGAATCCAAAGAAGGATTAGGTTTTTATAGGAAAATGAATTGCATTTGTAGCAAGTCTGACTACTGAGTACCCACAATGTCACTGGAGCTGCCAATGGTTTCTTGCTTCAGGAGGCGAGAATGTGACCTGGAGGGGCGGGAAAGGGAGTGTCTGTGCACTGCAAATTTCCATCCTTCACTGAGTACATGCCACTGCCTCTGTTTCTGTCTGCCTTGCCCTAAAATACCAGGTATTGGTGGGCTATTGAGCAGAGTTCTTGAACTCATGGGGCAGTGATTTGATCAGGCGTGACAGCCGCTAAGGACCTAAACAAACAGCAAAGAAGCTAATTCTGTTCCCCTATCTAAAATTCTAATCTTGTTTGTGACATCATAATTGGTTGCCATAGGGACAATTATGGTGTCATAAAAAAAGGATTAATGAGGAGTTTAAGTGAGGATTAAGCAGCTGGAACAGATGAACTTTTTAATAACTCCTGCCTCCTCTGAAAGCTACTGTTTTGTGCATAAAAATATAGCTCCAAATAAAGAATGATGGGCTGGATGAAAGCAAATATGAACTGAAGGCACTGTTATGCATCTGAAAGAATATTGCTCTAAGCTTCTGGGGTCTATCAGGATGCTGCACTGTCAAGGAAACCTCATCCATGTAGAGAAATGCTAGAATGAGCAATAGATCTCCTGTCTCGTGGACTTTTCCAGGTGTGAAGCTCCACAGTTTTTCATTTCTGTGCATCTTTTTGTCATGTATTTTTGCATCAAAAGCTATGTGTACTTGGGGTTAATGTTCCACTGTAGTTAATTTAGAAAATAAATACGAGGGAAGTGATAGGTAAAAGATAAATGAATTTTGATGCGACTTAATTTATTCATTTGTGAGGGTGCTTCAAATTTTAGTGGCTTGTCTGTTTAGAATTGGTTTTGTCAAGAAAATCAGGATTCCTGGAGCTAGCATACTTCAGTGTAGATCATCTGATGCTTTAGTTCTGCCTGTGCTATAAAAGCTAGGAGGGCTACTTAACGGAGAGCTAATCAGGCGAACAGGACTCTTGTGCCCAAGCTGACAGGATCTGAGCTATTGTATTAAACGGTCGGCTCATACAAATTTTCCATGCTGCTGACTGTATGCGATTTGTAAAGCAAAGTTTTGAACAAATCTGAATTGTTTCTGCAGCATGGATGTCTGTGCTGGCTGCTTTGTCCTCTCGAGTGCTCTCGCGTGTTCCCTCAGAGCCAGGCGGGCTCTGTGTGGCTCCGCAGCTCTCGCTGCCGTTTGCGCTCTGCGCTGACCCACTCTGGCAGCAATGTATTAGCAGAAGGGCCATCAACAAGAATTATTGATGACAGGGGATGTGAATAGCAGGAAGGGGAAGTCGTGTGAACAGCACTGGGGAGGGACTCCACGGCAAGAAACAACCTGAGGGCTTGTGTGTGGGTGTCAGTGCTTTGTTTTCTCTCTTGCTCTTGTGACATTTGCTTATCTCTTTCTGTCTCCCTCATCCTGGTTCTTCTTGGTGCCGCTGTCCTGAGCTGGAGAGGAATGACTGTTTCTGCCTGCAGGGGAAGGGAAACACAGGGTTCCTGTGAAGGGAATCACAGTTTTCTGGGCATCCAGCTCTCTTGCTTATTGCCTCGATGGTGGTCTTTGTTGTGGCTGTGGAGTGAGAACAGCTCTGTTTGTTTGTCGGTGCTGAGCGTTGGAGCAGAGCTGCTCTTGCATCCCTTACTGAAGTGCATGGGAATCCTTACCAGAATGCACAGGCTGGCAGGCACTGACTTGTGCTCCTGTGATGTACTCCTGCTGGGATTGCCTCCTGCCTTGGGGTGCGGGTGGCAGATGAGGCTGGGCTTCTGTGGCCCTGGCTCTGCTCTTGGCTGCTGCATGCTGAGAGCAAGCTTCTCTCTGAAGCATTTCCGGGGAACAATGACAAACTTTGGGGACTTGTAAAGTAAAGTGGTTTTCAAAACCCTGTACATACATTAATCTCTGCAGCATCACTGGGATGGCAGAGGACAGGCTGTTCTCTTACCACAGGAGATGAAATTCAAGAGTAAAGGTTAAACTATGAATTTTCCCAATGTTTGTAAAGGTGGAACAGTCCTTTCAGAGTACCTGCTCAGGGACACATGAGCTTGGGGTACCTAAGAGGCTTTCTCTGATTTTAAGGCAGGCTGAAGGTTTTACCACCATTATAAGGATTTCTGTGGGTATAGTACCATGAGGTTTGGATGCTCTTTCATTGACTGCTGCCTTCTTGATATAGTTTTTCAGTTATCTCTTCTCTCCCAGTCTTTGACCTTCATTCCTCCTGGATGAAGAAGCCCAGTGTACAGCATTTCACCTTAATCTGCCGTTGTGCCCCCAGGCAAAGGATTTGCTGGCCAAGGATCGAACCCTGCTGTTTTGCAATACTTTGGGAAGAGCAGTTTATAACTGCCATGAGCTGTGCTCTGGCTAGTCCTGCCCTCTAAGGTAGTGATACTGAAATCAGCTAGAGAACAAGATTTTTAACACAACTGGAAGTATTAGAAAGCAGGCATTTTTTAATTACAGCGCTGAACACATCCAGGGGATTTTTGCTGTAACTGAATGTGTGTTGTGAAATATTACAAGAGGGTATTTATGCCATCGTGATTAAACATATTCATTATAACATATTTCCTAGCTAATACATGAACACCACTTTTCCTATGATTAATTTAAGTGCCTCTGCCTCTTACTGGAAGTCCTCTTATGATCCTAGAGGGTCATCTAAAGGGGTCTCTGGTTGTCATATTCATTGATAACTCCCAATTTTGTGATGACCTTGTCTTGTACTTCTGTTAGGGCATGTGCTGTTATTTCTTGCTGCACAACTTTGCCACAAAAGCCATAGTGTTCCCCATTACCTGTTTATCCACTGGTTCCAGTTACATTTATCATCCAGTGAGCCTACTTGTACGTGCTTTTATTTAGTTTGCTAGTTAGTCTTTAAGCTCTGTTTTGCAACTTCAGGGAACTGAACATTTCTATTCTCTGTGTTGTCTGTCAGTAGAAATATTACAGAGGAGGAACACTGCTGCTCTGAGCTGTGCAGGCAGGTTGGGGAGTTCTGTGCTGCCAAGTCCTGGAGCAGTAACTGCAGGACAGAGTGGCATGATGAGCCCAGAGCAGGGCAGATGGCTTGTGCCAACACAGACCTCTACAATTCCGGCTTTCAGGGGGAGCTAAAACATACTGCTGTCTAGACCGTGGTGGTTCTCTTCTGAAAGAGATTATTTAGTTGAGTCTCTTACCAGATCACAAGAGTGAGTCCTTGAGGAATGGCTAAGAGGACACAAAAAATTTTATCATCACCTCCAGACTGAGAAGGTGTGCCCAGCATTGGGTGTGTAGCTTCAGGCAATTTGAGAATGTAATGCCCAAGGAACTACTTTGTTTTTTTTCCACCTATGCTGATCCAGTGGTCTGCAAGCTCCTCCCTTCCCATATACAGATGTGGGGCTCTGACTGCCCTGGGAACACCTCATCTCTGTGCCGGGCTTCCTCAAGGTTTTTCCGGGGACCTGGTGCCACCAGCGTAGTGATGGGGACCTGCTGGTAGCTCAGAGGGGTGAACCTGGGAGAAAGCACTGCCCCGGCTTCCTCTCAGATGTGGTTTTCCCCCTTAAATCCTAAGCACTCCTTTGTAAAATCTGAGGCATTTTTTGTTTTCAACAGGCTGCACCAGATCCCTTCCTTCTCGGTAACAGCAAAGTCAAGGTGTACAGCTGGAAGGAAAATTGTTCTGTTCTAACTCCTGGGCTATAAAGCACTGGAATAAGCACATCTCAGTAGTGTCTTGGACTGTCTGTGTATGGCACGTGGTCAGTGAGAAGGCACGACTATGTGCCTCTGAGCTGAGCAGGAGAACGTTATTCATGGGTGATCACATGCAGCTGACAAATGGTGGAGGCATATGATAAATCGGACCTTTGGCTGCCTCATACTGGAGAAAAAACTGAGCCTGGCTCTCCCCTGAGTGCCTGTGTGCTGCTGGGGCTGGTGATGGAGGTGCCCCTCGTGACAGGAGAGCTTATGATCTGCCTCTCTGTGGGTGAGGAACAGGATAGGGCTGTCCCTCCTTTCAAACAGGGTGTGAAGTACATCTCTAGAGTAGCACAACCCTTCTCAAAGTCACCTTGCCCTTGCAGAGTTCAGATGCTGCAGGGATGGACACCAGCAGCACTTTCTGCCCCCAGGCTGAGGGTTTACTAGAGACTGGTCCTGTCTGCCTGGCCTGCAAAAGTGTCCCCTGAAAGTGCAGATCTTGTGCTCTCAGGAGGCATTAAACACAGACTGAACCAAAAAGCGTGTGGGAGCAGTGGGTCTGGGTGCCAACGTCTGCCAGAGCACAGAGGAAGTACATGAAGCAGGGGAATTTTTCTCTCTGTTGATAGCTAGGTAAGAATTGTGGCCAGAATGCTTCAATTATGTGTTTATATAGATGTCTCGAGTTCCCTGCTGCTTTCCAAAACACAGCCGTAAACCAAGCCTGCTTCACCTTCTGACATCTAAAACCTATTTCCATTTACTGTGTCAAGTCTCTCCCCTCTTCTCCCTCAGTATTTTATCTTCACCCTATTTAATCAGAAGATAATTAAAAGCCCCTACCCAAACCTCGTAAACAACTTCCTAAATTCTAGACTGTGAGTTTATTTCACTTCAGCTGGGACTGAAGTCTTCTACCACTTGCAAGTTACTGAAAAGCCTTTGCATAGGACATGTTAGTTTGCTCCCAAATGGGTAAAGACACTGTTTTGGTTTTATTAGTGATCTCCATATCAAAGAGAAGACCAGGCTCTGAGGCTAACCTGGAGATCTTTGGAAGAAAGCTAGAGGCAACCAGATCCCATTAATTTCCATAAGATCTGCTCCCCAGCTTCTTGGATTCGTCTGGAAAATTGCTGCAGGTTGTTTAACTGGATCCACCTCACAGGAGCCTTCTCTGGATCAGGGTTTTGTGGCTCTAACCAGGAAGTTGATGCTGTCCTTGTTGTTCGAAATGGGGACTTCCCATGGGCGAAGCAGTAACAGTTTATAGCTCACCTAAATTTGGGCCTCACTTTTTAGGGCTCCCCTTTTTAGGTATTTTAGAAGTATTAAGTAATAAATTTCGCTGCAAGATATGTGTAAATGGGAAATTATTTCTGGGTTGTTATTTCATTTCTGAAGAGGTGCTGTTCAGCCTTATGAGGTTTTTGATGATGCTAAATGAGAAAAAGAAAACCCTCTAGCCAAATATCTCTCAAACAGAGCCCCCTTTTAATCTGAATCTGGGAACATGAAAGTACAAATCTGTCTCTTGCTGAAAAATTTCATTTCTGTTCTAATTTGTTATAGGTCTCTAGGTGCTGAAACAATTTTCCTTTCTCTGCAGATTTATCCTGAGCATTTGTCAACAGTTTGCAACTGAATGGATGTTTACAGTACATTTTTCTCTTTTCTTTCCCCTTACATGTAGTATAAGGAAAAGTCTAAGCCAGTTGCTGACCAAAACAAGACATGGAGACAAAAGTGTTAAATATGAGTCAGACTATCTTGCTTTAGAGGATGAGTCAGCTTTGGTTTTAAGAAAAACATTTAAAAGATGATTGGAAAAAATGCTGAATGGAAATATTTCAGAAGAATCTCTCTGTCCCTGAGAGAGAAGATGGGAGATTTACTTATCTCCCTGAAGAAATGATAGCAAATGCTAAAAGCAGTAGAATTGATGAGATCGTATTAAATCAAAGGTGTTTCTTTGGGAGTACCGTGCCCAGTGTCCTGAGTTGGCCACTTACAGCAGAGGAAACAGTTATTCGAGGTGAAGATCAGGGTTGCAAACCCAGATCAGTGAGTCCCTTCGTTCACTAGGCACAGGTGCAGGAACATGTGGGTGGTGGGACTCCCAGGAAGGAGAGAGACTGAACTGCTGGCTGTCTGAGCTGGCTTAGAGGCCTTTGGAGCTGGAGTTGAGTTGAGGCAGTGGAGGCTGGTACTGCCCTTGGCTGGTAAAGCCAGGGGAGCTGCAGAAGGTGAGGTGCTGTGACCACTTTTTGGGGAGGAGACTTGTTTGTGTATGCACTGAAGCTCAGCCATTTTGGTAGGAGGGTAGCAGGTGTTAAGGGGAAGGGAGCTTCTAGAGAATGGAAGGATTGAAAAGGTGGCAGACATCTATGAAAGGTTTTTCCTCTCCAGACTTGTTATACCTGCTTCTTGTATTTCACAGCATTACCTTTTTGAAAAAAGGATGATCAGCCCAAAGGGATAATCTTCAGCTGTAAAGCTGGAAAACACCAGCAGAGAAGAGCAGGTGATGTGTGACACAAAATAGCAAATGAACCAGCTAAAAATTCCCAATAAAAAGAACATACTGACGAAGAGCACAAGAGTTGCTATTAGCATGGGAGGACTATTGCTGTGCACTGTAAATGAAGTAAATTTATTCCGGAATCCACTCTGACTTGAGGAGATTTGCTTATAGCCAGACAAAACGTTTCTACAGAGAACACAGTAGCTTCTCCTCACTCATGTATAAAGACGTACTAGCAGACTGTGGTAATGTGTCATTATTATACTGCATCACAAGGTAAGGGTTATTATGCGCTCTGCATGGCTTTGTTACTTGTTATGAAAGGCTACAGCAGTCAGAGCTTTTAGCAAGCCACAGTGGTTATCTGCTTGAAGCAAAAGCAAGGGATTCTTTATTTACTGCTCTAACTCTTGATGCTCATCCCTGGATTTGAAGTAACATTTCAGGAGGATCTGGAAATGGCATGGGTTTTGCTTACTCTGCTTTTACTTGCTGTCCTGATGTTCAAATGTTGTCAGGTCCTCCATGGAAAAATATAAGCCGAGGAGGTTGTTTTTTTTCTTTTCTCCCTGATTTGTAAGTAGCTACTCATGTTTTCACCTAAATATAAAAAATGGGAAGGGAAATGAAGCCTACTCATATGTAGGACATACTCAATTGTTCCAGTGGTCTCTCAGGAACCACCTCTTCCCTCCTTCTCCCCCCCATCTTTTTTTCACTTGGCTACCCTGGGGCAGTCACAGGGTACTCCTCAAGCCTCTCTGGATCTACAGCTTTCTTGTCTTCATGCTGGGCAGCTCCTGAAGTTGACAAGAAAGTCGGACACTGGCTGCTGGGGGCAGGAGCCAGCAGAAACTTTCGGGAATGTGGGACCGGTGGAAAGACAAGCATCCTTGGAATACACGAAGGTTGGAAGCCTATATGTGCTGGTGCATACATATCTATGTGGTCTGGGTTGCCATGTATGTATGTATCTCTCTGTGGGCCAGCTACACGATCCAAGTTAGCTGCAATGTGTGTGTCAGCACGTTTGTGTGTGTACAGTAACGAGCTCATGTAGCAGAGAAACAAAGGTGCTCTTTAAAGTGCTCACCCTTTTTGGTTTCTGTCGTGGCAATTTGAGTGGAGAGCTAAAGAGGAATTTTCTCCTTAAATGTCACCAAGAACTAAATGGCTTTAGATGTATGGTGTGGAACACTTGAAGCACTGGGGTGTGACAGAGGACTTTGCAGACTCTAAATGATGTTGTGCTTTTAATAACTTCTTGTGAATTCATGCCTGGAAGTGTAAGAATTCTAGAGGGGTTTTGTGAAGGGTGAGAGGACTGAAATTTGACCTGCCCTCAGAACAGAGTTTGCTTAATGCTTCTGATCTGTGCAGTTTTCATTCCTCCTGCAGTCAGGGTGTGATGTTCTGGATGTGGCAGGCGAGCTCTGCTGCCAACCCACTGGCAGCAGCCACAGAAAGCTGGGCCACTTCCAGGATGCCAGGGCACTCAAGCAACCTTTCCTTTGTGCCTGCCCCTTTGGTTACCTGAGTGGACAGGCTGAGCACTCATCTCTATGGGTTATTCCCCCCTTGGTTTCCAGTGAGTGGAATTCTTACGGGATCCCCAAGAGTTGGCTTGCCTATTATCCTCCTTCTTTTGTTGAAATTAATCTGGTTTTGAGAGCTGTAAAATTAGTAGTTTCAGAGCCCCTCAATTGTATTTGTAACTCTTGGTGGTCAAGAGTTTCTCGGTGTGAATGCACACAAATCACAGTGATTTGGAAGACAGGATTACGTGTTTGGAACAGCCTCTGTACAGACTGTATTAAATACAGAATAATTTGGGACAAGGGAACCCTAATTATTAGTTCCTAGCTTTCACTAATGAATCATAATATTGTGTGTAGCTCTTCATAAATCTTACTTAGTTTATAACTTCATCATCTTCTCTCACTTGCTCCTTTGAAAGCTGCAGCCCTGCAGAAGGCACTGAACATGGCAAACCGCTCGGCACTGTTTTCTCAGCTGTTGAGCCCGCATGCTGTGCAGTGGTTTTCTAACCCGTCAGCTCTCTAGTTTCTACTTCTTTTATTCTAACTCTTAGACTTCATTCAACAGGCCTTTATCCGAGTATTTTCCTGTCTCTGTCTCAGCAGCATCCCTCACTGAAAACAAAGATGGACTCAGTATTAAAGCCCATAGGATTAATTTGTTCAGTTTTCTGCTCATCTCATGTCTAATTTGGTATCCATTGGAACAGACAGAGTGACTCCCTATGATTTCTTTTCTGGCTCACTGGGCTCCACTGTCCAAATGTGATTTTGAAGCACATTTTCTTGATTATTGAATAGGTGTAGATGAATGTATGAGTTGCTGCAGCTGTGGTCCAAGACTCTGCACTTTAATTTTGTGTCTCTCGTACCTATTTCTCAAGTTTCATTGTTTTTTTTCTCTTGTTTTTGTCATTTTTGACAAGAGATGGCATTGTAGAAGCTAAAGAGGTACCATGTTTTATTTCAATTTCATTGAATGTAATACAATTTCTCTTAGTCATAGTGATTTGCCCAGATAAGTATGTAAGCATTCAGTGTTTACATTTTGGAAGCTGGGGAGGGTCTAGTACTATCTAGCAGGATATCAGATTTTATATAACTGAATATAATACAGCAAAAGTAGTCTGGTTATCTTTTATAATATTAAAAAAAATTCTTCTTTCATGGTTATGAATTTTGAGCCCTAAAATTTAGCCTTCTGATGGTATTTGCTGTAAATATATTTTTAAAATTTAACAGCTAGCTAGCAGTGAAATTTGTGGTAGATCCTTGCTGTTTATGGCTGCTTTTCCCCCAGTTGTTTACAGTGCTATAAAGTGAGTGGATGTAGCGTTCAGATTTCTTGTTGTGGTACAAGCTGAGGAACATTTTGGTGGCTAGGCCTATATGCTTTTCTTTAAGCGTGCCAGAAATAGAAGACCTGTTTTCCTTCACCCCTGAAAGGATGTATGTCAGAAATACTAATTTGCCCTCTTCCCGTGAGCTGGGTTATGGCAGGGCTGCTGCTGGAAGTACTGGGTGTTTCAGATGCAGTGTGGTCCAGAGCAAGATCAGCAAGATGTTTTTGTTTCGTTTTCTCCTTTGGCATCTATTCATGTTAGCTCTCTGAGGAGCTGCAGTAGGGGGGGACTGACAGAGTGACAGAGTCCCAGGAAGTGAAAATTGATGAATTTGTGTTTTGAAGGAGGGGAAGAGGAAAGGTGTGTTCTGTGACACGCTGTATTAATTGTTTCAGAAGAGGATGTTTGTGTCTCAGACTCTGCTCTACAGCTGAACCTGAAGAGAGAACTGAGGCGAGAAAATGGATGTGTCACCTATTCTGACTCTAAATACTGGTGATGATGATAACAGCTTTCTTGGAAATTATGCATGTAGGGATGGAAGGTTGAAATGCTGCTGAAGACATCAACCAGCTGATTTTAAAATTGTGGTGTACTTAACCCTCCTGCCCCCAAACATAGAACTCCTCCCCCTTCTCTGAATCCCAGATCTCCAGCTCTATTTCAGGACTTGATTGATCACAAACTTCCTGAAATAAGGGAGAAGGCTCAAGGAGGATGTTAAATTTGGATATTCAAAGATGTTAATTGCAATAGAACCAATTTCCTGATGAGAGCTCTTCTCCACAGAGAAGTCATCTCATCATTGTAGAAACATCACCATAATTATCAGGAGCTGAAGCACTTATTGGCAGCTCATCCCAGAGGCCTAGGTTACTATATGTCCAGATATTATATCTCCTTCTCTCACAGGAGTGGTATCTTCAGGCTCAAAGATGAGGAGTCTTGGATCATATGCTGCCTCTCTGTTACTGCTGATGTCTCAGTTGTTCTCTGAATAGCCAATGTGTGGTTCTTCTGTCCAGTTATCCAGACTCAGAATTATGGTGATTAAATATCTCTTTGGGTAAAATATTCCAGCAACTTCCCAGAGTGTGTAAAATTCAAGCCAATAAAAAAACCCTGGAAAAGTGAAGAGGGCAACCTTTCTCTTATGTCTCTTCTCCCTAGCTCTGTTTCCCTCTGGTGTTTTGTGTGTGAGGCTTAGGCTGCAAATTTGGACCCTGAGAAGACAAATGCTGCGTGCCTGCCTCTGAGTGAGGAACAAAATGAATCCAACTCCTGTTAACCGGAAAGCAGACTAGTGCAGGGCAAATCAGAAACCTGTTCTCTGGGAGAAGGTGGTTGGAAGGGTTGCAGTGCAATTACAGAAGTGTCTTTTACCTGAGATGAGCCACAGTTTAATTTTTCTCCTAGGTCTCCAGCAGAGTCACTTGGTTATGCGCATCCCAAATAGGTTAGACTTGGAAGTCTTTGGTCAGGGAGGACTGTAATGTTGGAGTAGAAGTGGTGCACATGAACTACAGTTGTATGGATCAGGGCCACTGCAAAAGACTGCTGCACAGAAAGCAAAGCCATTTGCCTAGCCCCAGGGGTTTCCAGCATTCTGCCAGTGGATATGAAATGAAGACACACAGAAGTATGCTTCAGAAATGGGCACTGTTTCTTAATCAATGCACAAGTGTGACAGAAGACTATTTTAAGAGCATCTACATTTGGTACAAAGGATGCAGATTCCCTCATTTAATCTGATCTGTGCACTCCTTCAGCTTCAACCTTCTCCTCAGCCATTTTCCCAACTCCCACCTGATGCTGCCAGAATTAGAAGTCTGTCCCTGCTCCTACCTAAGCGAACCACGGCTCAGCAGGCCCCTTGCCTTTCCCAGCCCCTTTCTGATCGAGGCAGACAGCTTTCTCTACACGTATCCCTGAATGTCAGGAACATGTTCTCCGCTCCCACCGCATCCTCCTTCCGCATGTACATCCCACTCCTCCCCACCTGTTGCTGGTTATGGAAAGGGAACAAAAGCAAGCATGAGTGAATGTGCAGAGCTCTGTACAGCAGCAGAGGTGTCAATCTGAGCAAATCCCCAGCTTTAGCAAAAGCCTTCTTTCCCCGTAGTGCCAGTGTTGCTTTGCAGATCATGGTCCTTCCCCTGCTGGCCCAGGCACTGGGACCTGGGGGCTGGAAGGGCTCTTTCTTGTCCTGCCTCAGCCTCCTGCTTTGTGCCCAGTGGCCACCCAAGCACCACATCCATAGTCTGGTGGGGTATTAGGGTACCTGCTGGTCCTAAAACCTGATGAGAAGCTTTTGTTGCCCGAAACCTCTTAAAGCGGGGTTAAATAGTGATATACAAACCCCTCTTGCATGGGACAAAACTTCACCATTCAAAGGAGCCAGTAGGTTCCCAAACCAGCCCATGGCACACCATGGCTGTGGTCTGCACGCAGCATATGGCTCAGAGCCAGACCCCTGTGCAGCAAATGCACCGAGCTGCAGTGCAGCACCAGGGCCTCTCCCCACCACGTGTCTGGTCATGGCTGATCTTCTGTACATGGCAAACCTCGCCTTTGCCAAAGGCTGTGCTGGTGGAAGAAGAGAGCTACTTTAGAGCTTCTTGCCCTGGTGTCTTCAAGCACCAGCTCGAAATAAGCTTGGGAGAAGCCAGAAGTGTAAGTAAAAGTTGAACTCATTTGGATGGGTTTTGACTGGCTCTGTCATCCCAGGATGGGGGAGTGCAAGAACTGTAGGAGGAAAGTTGGATGAGAGAGGGTGGTTGGATGAGGATTTCAAATATGTGCAGGAGTATGTGCCTTAATGCATTGAGCGTGTTGGAGGTGAGGAACTAGAAAAAGAGAAGTTATCTTAATAAGTCTGAGTCACTGAGTGAGTGGGGGTGGTGGCAGAGAAGTCTTAGTGAGGCAGGGATTCATAAACTGAGGAGGACACTGGAAAGTTTGCATGGGCTGAACCGTAGAGGGGAAAGGAATGAAAACTGCTGTGCCAAGCTCTTGTGAAGAAGCCTTTGAGCTCTTTGCAGTGCCCACCTATTCCTTTACAGTGTTTACCTTGTGAAGTTTGTGAAAATAGAGTGTACAAACCTTCTGAGCGACGGGCAGTCTAATCTCATGTAAATGGCAAATGGTTAACACTTAGTGAATAAATCTTGGACAATTTTCCCCTTGGCCCCTAGACCACCTCTTCCTAGTTCAGGTACAAACTCAGAGGAGGCTTCAGCTGAAATAGTTTCAACTGAATTTCATTCTAAGTTTATTCAGCTGTGAATCTCTGAGCAAAACTGGAGGTAGGAGACTCATGGGGATTGAAGAAGAAATAACCCCCACAATGCTTTACTGCTGATCTGTGCACTCTGACAGCCTGGAATATACTTTATGTATGATGGGGGAGGGTAGCAAAGCCACTTGGGATTCCCATGTGCACCTCTTCCAAAAAAGCAGCCCCCGCAGAGAAATGAAAAAAGCAAAGTAGAGGGAGAGAGGAAACTTAGGTTGAATTTAAAAATGGCTTTCCTCAAGAACAAGGACCAGGTTGATCACAGAAAAGAGACTTCTAACAGGGGGCAGATTCATTTAAAGTAGGAATTTGCAACACCTTCATCCAGAATATGAATGAAACTTAGCTTAACTCAATGATATTTTATTCACTTGTCTCTTCTTTCTACTTGTGGGCCTGACCACACATGCATAAATATTCCCAGAGATGGCTGCTTGAGTGCTGTTTCCAACACTCCTGTAAAGGAGTAAGAAGTAGTGGGAATGTCAGAAGGATCCAAATCATAAGAGATTATAGTTTGGCAGAGTATAGACTAGTGGGGGTAAAGTTAGCCAAGTTGCATATTTGAAGATTCATCTGAATTATGCCTGAACTCTGCACTTAAAATTTAGGGCTGCTAATTTAAGAAGGTATATTTCTGAAGGAGTCTGGGGGGAAGCCTAGCTGCATTCCTGATAAATGGAGGTATAAGAGCATCCATGTGTGCTGGGCAAGCAGGGGACCCATGTCCAAAGCACAGCAATAGGACAACTAATTGTAAACCACACTGTAACAGCAGCTGTTTCTCTGGCAATTATTTGCCATAGCTGTTGGATCTTTCAGCTAAACTCAGACCAGCCCAAGCCTTGAATTAGCTAGAAATCAGCAGTCCAACTGCTTTCAGAATTGTGCTTTTATCCACTGGAGGCAGGCTGAGCAATGCAAAGTCTTCCATGGGGACCATGATTCATATGCCAGTGAACAGCTGCTGCACATCCCTGGGTATGCCCAAATGATCCTGAAACTGATGCTTCTGCTATGGTGTGAGGTTATTTTGTTGTAGTGTGGATGAAGGATTAACTAGTTAATAATTTCAGGTAAATAGGGTCCTCGTTTGCTGACCTGCTTCGGTGCTGCATGCAGTAGGAATTCAGCCTCTTGAAAATCCCCTTCTGCCTGTTCTTTTCCACCTTGACACGATTAATTTTCTAGGTATTTGCTTCCATGCAAATGAGTGAGACAGCATTGCTCTTTCTTTGAATGATATTGATTGTACTAAAAGTTATGAGGGGAAGAACAACTTCGGAATCTCTGCATCAGAGGTGGAAAGCATGGTTAGACAGTTACACATGCACACAAAGCCACGTGGCTTTATTCCTTCACCCAGCATCTCTTGCCACTTCAGTTTTTTGTCTCTCTTTCAAGAAAATACATGAAGAAAAAAAATGGTGTCTCTGAGTGGGACTTATCACCTTCTAAGTATTGGCTTAAGACCAGCTGAAACAAGGTTTGCTTGTGACCTACATAATTCTGGCCTAGATCTTTGGTCCATAGAAAGGAAAAAAACTTACTTACTTTGTGTTAAAAAGCTCTAGGCCACTGCAAACATCTTGTCTTTTTGGTGTTTCTTGTATGTTTAGCCTCCTTTGCTTTCTGTTTTCAATTTTCATCTCTGAAACATCTTTTCAGGGCTGTCCCCTCACTAATGGCATTAAAATTGCGTTGCTGATGTATAGTGAGGCAGGACAAGGCTGGTAATGGGGACTGTAGGAGAAGCGAGTTGTCATGGGAAGTGTCAGAAAGCTTCATCTAAAATAGCTGGGATTAGGTGTCTCTGTTACTGTGGCGTTTGGTTCTCAAGCTGCATTACCCTGCCTGGTGCTCTCTGCCGTGCCTCTGATTCCTCTCTTGACAAATCCAGAGAACACTCAGGCCTAAGGCATCCCTCTGCATCACAGTGGCTGTTTCTGCCAAATTATGGATATTGGACTTGGAAAGCTCATAGGAGCTGTGGAGAAAGGAAGAGAGGAGGAAAGGATGATTATCAGACATACTATCTTTTTGATCTCTTTTCCAGATAGGGGGGGAGTGGTAAAGGGAGGAGAAGGACACAGCAGCCCATAAAAGAGAGTTCTGATGCTAGTTTATTTAACAAGCAAAACACATAAAGATTAAGGTTCCTATGGCAACTAGCTACCAGCAGAAGCACCTCAAGGATTTGGGGAGGAGTTGGGGGAATGATGGAATGGTTAAACATGAGGTTCTAACATTTTGGATTAAAAAGATCTTTACCCAGCTGCAGCAGCATTCTCAGCTTTTGCTGAAGAACAACTTTTATGTGTGAAAATGTCCTCAGCACCAGAGGCAGAGGACACACTCTCCATGTTAGTTGAGTGAGGCCCTAAAGTCAACAGGAATTGTTTTATTGACAGTCCAGTCATGTTCCCTCTCTGAGGAGTCTGAAGGAGAGGAGTGGGAGATGGCAGATGATGAGGGGAAGATGGAGGGACCTTAGAAGCTGAGTGGCAAGGGCAGAAGGGACACGAGTTAAGGTTTGTGGATGTGATATCTAGCTCTCTCCCCTACTCTGCAAGGCCATAGGAGCCGCATCCCTTCTCCTAGATGTGAGAAAGGTTGCAGAGCAACTTTCTTCTCTGGCCTTCAGACAATGCCGTCTCAACAAAATCAGAGGGGATAAGTGTATGTACAAGCAGCAGAAATCTTCAAAATGTCGGTTTTGTTTGGCTTTTTAAAAAAAATATTATTTTCCCCAGTGTTGTAGTAGCTCCAAGAGCCTGGGTGCTTGTATTTGTGCTCTGCTTGATGCCCGACCTCCTGCTGAGAACAACATCTCTCACCAGGTAGTGTGTTTTTTTAATTTGGATTTAAAATGCCGAATCATGTAGTCATTTGAATCTGGGAGTAAGAGGAGGATGAAGGAGGTTAAGTATAGCTTCTGTTTACTTTGGCACAGCATGGAAAAGAAATGTCTTTATACGACCTCAATTCTCTGTATTGAAGGTCCTACTGAATGGTTCCCTGATCAACCCCTGTCCTGGGAGGTTGATAGAGTGATTTTCTTAATTGGGTTTTGTCTGTTGATCTCACTTTCTTGATTTCTTTCTTTTAAATAACTTTTTATAATCACACCCTTCTGTCTACTAAAAAATCCCCTATACCTCACATTGATAAAGAATTGTGTTTGTCCTTTGGCATCTGGTGGTGGGCACAGCTTCCATTAGAGCTTGTGTTATTGCTGAGCAGTGGACACGGGGAAACGTTCCATGCTCATCCCGGCCTGTGCACACACAGACATGCACCAGCTTGTGCTGGTAAGGGTGAGAGAGAGCCTGCCAATCACTCTGCAGGTGAAATCAGAAATCGGGCTGATTTTGGTGTTCATGGAGTAAACAGCAAGTTGTGAACTTGTCCCGCCAGAAAGAGCTGCTGTTTGAGTTGTGTGATACGGTTCCATGAACGTTGGCTATCCTAGGTTAAATTATTCCATGTTAGGAGAGCATTTGCACTACTTGTGACAGAAGACTGCATATAGCAGGAGAGAGACGTGTGTGGGGCTTATGGACAGATAAATAGCACAGGAGGATGAAGGGGCTTTAGTTCTGATCAGAAAAAACTTATGTCCCAAATTTTATTAGGTCATAGCTGTTAATAAGAGGACCAATCCCACTACTGTCGTGGATGAGGAAGGAAAAAGTTTAGGAGATGGGAAATATGCAGTGACAAGATGAAGGGAGATAGGCTGATATAAGAACCTGAATGGAATTCAGGAAAATGAAATATAATGAGGAGGTTTGAAACTGGGGAGGGAGGAGAAAGGCACAATGGATGCTGTGTGGGTAGGAATAAAGTGGGGGAGTAGGAACCGAGCAGGATAAAAGGGGAAGGAAGGAATGGTTAGTGGAGATAATGAACGGGGCAAGGAAGGTAGAGATTTGTAAGTCAATGGGAGGGAGGAGATTTAATGGAGAAGGTGGAAGAAGGAAGGTAAGCAAAGAACATAAGTGTAATGAGGATGCTGAATTAGAGAGGTGTGGGGGATGGATACTAAAAGGTGAGAGCAGAGAAAGGAGGAGAAAATGTTCTATTACCCAGGGAAAGCAAAGGGTTTGAGAGAGAGCACGCATTAAAGGGGAGGGGTGCAGGGGATGGAGAGAGCGGTGGACACCAAAAACCTCAGAACAAAAACCACAGAGCTATAAAACAAAAGAAAAAGGTGAGAAAATAAAAGGAGAAAGGCAAAAAAGAAAGAACCCCAGGGGTGACAGTGTGTTACTTTGCAGACATGGCACCTTCAGAAGCCCCTCAGATTCACACTCCTGTGAGCTCCCATGTAAGCTTATCTTTGTGTTTCCCCTGATCTCCCACTGATGGAAGTGGGCAGCCAGGGCACAAATGCCTTTGCCAAAGGAAATGAAATCTCCACAGCTACAGGGTATGACTGTCTAGATGAGCTAACAAAAATGCCCTCCACCCTGCCTCTTGCCTGCATATTTGCTACATAAATTTAGAGTGAGGACACACTTTAATTCCAGTTTCTAATACCTTCCTGCTGTTCAGAGAATACCCTTGGTGTATGTAGCACTGGGTAGTGTGCATGTTTTTGAGTAACTTGTATAATAAAGATTTTATTTTAGTGGTAGGACCAAACGCTGTCCTCAAGAAGCAGATGCGTATCTTGAGTGGCTGACAGACGAAACTGTTCAGTGCAAATAATGCTCAAAACTGTCCTGTGATCAGTGCCTGAACTATCTTTAAAGGGAGTCTGCTGTCATTCTCTTGCATATCTGCCCTGCCCTGGAACAGCCTTGACAAGTTGTGACAGGCAGAGCTATAGGGAAATTCCCATTAGCTCAAGCTGCCCAGCCAGGAATGGCAAAAACCAGGAGGGTGCATGGGATTTTCCTGCAAATCCACAAGATTTTTTCTTGCAGCAAGAGATGTGCCTAGAATGCTACCACTTCTAAGCCAGATTTCCAAGTATCTTGTGCTCTGAATGAATTCATGAGCACAGCCTGCGGCACACTATTTCTCCCTTGTTCTGGTCTGCCTGCAAAACAGCGTTTTAAGGGAACTGCAATGCCTACCTCGGGCACTCATTTGTGGCTGAACTCTGTCAGAGAGAGGGAAGTGCCAAACACATGCCCTGATTTGTAAGCACCGTGAAGGAATTCTTCTAGAGGGGGTTGCAGCCATTCAACCACTCTCCCTACCAGGCCTTTTATAAATTTTTCATTTACAGTCAAAGATTGAGTCAACAGAGCAAGTTGTGGATGGGGTGAGGCCTCAGGGATCTTCAGTAAGACAGAGAGTCTCAGGCTGAGGTCTTTGTGTGGAGTTTAATACTGGCAGGATGATGTTTCTAAGCAAGGATTCACTTTCCTAGGCTTAGTTTCAGCCTACCTGATAGCTCACCTTGCCTCTCTTGATCTCCAATTAGATTTCCTTCTGCAATTGCCACCCTTACAAGCATCACTCCTTTGACTTATGTTTTCATTGGGAAATGACTTTTTCCTTTCATCTGGAAACTTTCCACTCCCGTTTCCTTTGCATAGTCTACTCTAGGGTTCTCCATTAGTAGTAACTTCTGGGTGTTCAGCCCAATTTGCAGTAAAATATGTTGCTATATTAAAGTTGCATCTGAAATGCAGAATTTCAGTGGTGGGCTGAACATAGGTGGAAATCAATCACATCTTTGGCTAATCTACAGAAAAATTCTTTTCTGGCTGTGTGAGGGGTGCAGGCTTGTGTGCCTGTCAAAAAAACCCAACACTTATGTAATTTTTGAAAGCATGGGGGAAAAACATTAGACATGTAAAACCAAAAATAAGTGGGGTGCAATAAAGAATTGCGTGGGACTATGCTGATCATTGGGTCCTGTTCCTGTAATTGCAGGCAACCATAATTGAAAAGTCTGGATTTGGCGGGGGGGGGGGGAAGTCTGAATTTTCTTGTATCTAAATTTTTAAGGAACTCTCATATCCCTGTAATAAAATCAAGCCTTCTAGCACAGTGCTTGAAAACTCTCCTGTGCTGCAAGGAACCATCAAGTGAGATGTCAGATATTGCCAAGTTCCTAGGTCCCTGCTGGAGTGGGAATTTGGTAGTGAAAATACCCAGGTGATCTTGGGGAAATACACAGGGCCATCTGCTATAAGGAAAGGTGGGAAAATCTCCAAGGTTTCTGCTAATCTGAGCTTGTGAGAAAGGCACTGCTGATCTCAGGGTGGTGACTGCTTTAGTCACAAGTGTGCGAGCAAGACACCAGTCAAGTAGCCGAGGGTTTGACAGTGTGGTTAATAGTGCCAGTACTCAAATAGTGGATACTCATTGTAAGGAGGTCAATCAGTAGAGACATTAAAGGAATGCAAGAGATGTTATTTCTAGTCTGACATCCACTAAATCTGTTAAAGTAAGTCAAGATTTATAAAGAAGGTTAATTTGTTACACAATCTCAAAGTAACAGCATAATCTATTGAGACTGGGACTGGTCCCTGCTAAACTGTCTCCCACTTCTTTTGGTGATGTTAACTGCTTTGTGCAAGTGTAACAAAGATGGAGAAGGTCAGTTGTTCTCCATCTGATGCCTGTCTTTCTGCTACCATAAAGAGAACCTGCATCTTTTCTTCTGTGAGTGGGTTTTATCTGTCCCCAACTGGTATTAATGCAGCTACGTGTAAAACCTCTATCATCTTTATTGTGAGTGCTGCTGGTTTGTGTTGAACCAGCAGTCTTGTTTTGGGTAAATTCTCTTGTTTGTTTTGGACATTAAATATTTAAAGCTTCCATTTTAGTGGGTACTTTTTTGGCTGGTGAAAGGAAAAACTGTTTTAATTCTTTTATTCTTTGTTTCAACCATAAAGTATTCGCCCTCCTGCACTGAGCAGGTAAGCAATTTTATAAAAGGGAGGTTTTTGCCTTTTGCTCCTGATGCAACTTTTCTTGGCAGCTTCAAGCAACAAGTTTCTTAAGATGAAGCCTCCACCTTATGCAGATCTCTGGAGCTTTTTAAAGAAAGAGTCCTCCTCCCACTCCTCAAAGTTGTGTGGCTTTGTACCACTGCTCTTGCTGCGTGCCTCCTGTCTGTCACAGAGCTGCGTGGAGGCTTGGCTTAGGTTCTCTTATTTTTTCCCTTCCCTGAGGTCTGAGATACTGCTCTTGCGTTGTGACTGGACACTGTCTGTGGGTGAGAAGACACGGTGCCAGATTTTCTCTTTTTCGGTGTCTGATTGAGGATTAGGACAAACAGTTGTTTATTTTCATGCTGCTGTACTCCTGCAGTCTAAAATGGCATTCAGGAAGAAAATGAGAAAGTCCTGAGGGCATCTATGAGCTCATCAGCTCTGAAATGGGAGGTGGCTACAGCAAGGACAAAATCCATGCTGATACCTTGGCGTGTGCTGGGGCAAATACTCTCCTGCAGCTGCTTTCCTCAGCAGGAGAAATTTTAAACTGCTCCTTGCCTTATTTGTACTGATGAAGCTTAGTTGGCTCTCAGTGAGTGAGAAATGAGCCTATATTAGTGTTTATAGATGGAAGGCACTAAGAATTTTCTGAAATAAAAATTTTATGTTAGGAGGAAAAAAAAAAAAACGACTTGATCTGCAAAGTCCACCTGAATGCAATGACTAAGACAAAAAGAGATAAACATCGGCTCCAGTGTGGGAGCAGGTGATTTTGGAGCCTACACCATGCTGGGGTAGCTTTTTGTCAAAGAAGGACAAAATGCACTGAGAGGCAGCGTTGGGAAGCTGGGCAGGGGGGTGAATCTGCTGAGAGTCTGGGTGAATTATGCAAAGGTAATTTCTGTACTGCAGCACTGCAAAGGACTCTGGGGAGGGTCACCAGCAAGCAGGTGTTCACCAACGGGGAACTGCATGGAGTATCATACCTCCTTTGGTGATGGGCCAAGCTAGACTAAGGATTTTCCAGCTGGAAGCCTACCTCTGGCATGTTTGGTGAAGGATAGGTCAGCAGGATGCCCTAAAAGTGTCCAGAACCAACCAGAGACGATGCTGGAGGCTTTGCTGCTGAGTCAGTGCCTGAGGCAACCTGAGCCTCCTGCCAGCCATGCAGAGGCAGCTGTCATTCCCCTGCGCTCAGGACTGACAGCCTTCACCCTCGGAGCTCGGAGCATGAGCACTTGGGCTTTGCAGAGCTACCTGGGGCTTAGTGCAGCGGGGAGGTGTGTGTTATCCTGCCTTGCCTCCCACATGCTCTGCTCAGCAGAGATCTTCTCGTGACTCTTTTCAGTCCTATTGACCAAGACCCCACTGCCAGCTAAATACTTGGAGCTTCACAGTTGCTGCAAAAAAAAAAAAAAAAAAGAGTCAAGGCTTTTAAACTCCGGTTTGCAAACTATGCCAAAGGTTTCATAAAGTGGGTATTTTTAGCATGTCATAAAAATATAAAGCCCCACTCTTATTTTTATCCCTTCAATCTCTGCAAAATTAATTGAAGGCATTTTACCTTGATTTCCATTGCTTCCCTGACTTTGAGAAACTAGCTAACTTTAGGACCCAGGAGGGAAGGCTTCCTCAGATGTTGGCAAACGCTGGCCATGTTGTGTGTCTATTTATAGTAAGTGTGTGTTGAACCACCTTGTCGTTCTTTTCTTAGCATCAGCTGGGTGAGCACAGCTATCAATTATCCATGAAGCTAATGACAATACAAGGAAAGCTATGTAAAGCAGGTGCTCAGAGGCGAGAGAAAAAGGGGGAGGTAGGTGACAGGACAGGGAGAATGAGGTTTTAGGAACTGAAAAAATCCCTTTGCTCAGCCTGAAAACCCTTATTATCTGTAATAATTAGTAATAACAGGGGTGCCTGCACAAAGTCATTGTGACTGCTTTCAGCTGGTATGCCCCTCCCAAGTATTATTTCCCTCATTTATTTTCATTGTGTTGGCAATCAAGGGCAGTGGGTTTTTTCTTCCTTATTTTTTTGTTTTCTTTTTTTTCTTTTTCTTTCTCCCCTACTCACTTTGCTTTTAATAGATCTTAAGCTAAGTGTTCTGCTTCCCTCCCCACTCTGTCCTGGGTTCTGATATTTGGGTTGGTAATAGCAGGTTCTAGTTTCCCTGTGAAAAAACTGAGCCTCTGGTGTTTCTCACGCTGGGAGATTGCACACACACGTTTGTTTCCTCTTTTGTCTCCATTGCAGAGCGGATTTTGCCTCTAAGGACTCTGGAGGGAGAAGGGAGGAAGTGAAGGGATGTCACTCGCTGCCAATGACAAAGCTGATTGTCAGCTATTTATCAGCCTTTTTTTTTAATGGCTTGTCTTTGCCGCTTTCATCTCTAAGCGCAGGAGAGCAGGACAGTGTGAACTCTGATCTTGACAGCAGCTCAGGTTCTGACACCATCTGCCACCTAATCCACTTCCAAGGAAGGGGCTGACGTTTGTGTGCATGTGTGTGCACACATGCCCTCCCCACCTAGCCATACATCATTTCAGCAGGCTCACACTGATCAGCTCACGAGCAACATTTCTCTTCCAGGAATTGGCCTTTGATGATGTTACCTCTTTTCTTCCTCCTGCTTTAGATTTCCTTGATTCAGTTTGACACACTGGTGGGAGGCACTTCAGCGTTTTCTACCTAGCTTGGCTATCTGGGGTGCTGGACTTGGAGATTTTTTTGAATTTTCCTGGAAGTTATGAGTGTGAGATACATGGATTTCTTTTGCAAAAGCAGCAGGAAACAGAACAGGTGTAAAATGTCTGTGTCAGGCTCCTTGGATAGCTGGTAAGTGCTTCTTGCAGGAACTGTTGAATTTTAAGCTTGAAAACCTTCATGACATAATGCTTAGTGACATAATGGCCAATCTTGTCCACAAGCACTGAAGGTGTTTCAAGATTTCTGGACTGCTATCTCTAACCCATGAGGAATGACAGTGCTCATGACACGTGATGCTGTGGTGTATCTGCTGGTGTTTTTAGATGAACTGTATTCAGCACAGTTCACTGGTTGTACTGGATCAGGTTTGCTCGTGGTGTTCAGTACTGTGCTCATTCAGTTCTGTGGAAAACGGCCGGAGAACTGAGATGGGAAGAGAAGAGAGGCTTTGGGAATGATGGTGAGGGAGGGAGAAGTATGCATTCAGAAAAGCCAGTTGTTTTACTGGAAATGATGTGTTATGCTATTTTTCTGGGCTATGGTAATGAGTGCCTGAATTAACTTCTGGCAAACAGTCTTTCTTTCTACTGCTGGGTGGTTATTGCACCTGAGTGTTGGGACTTTACCTCCTGAGTGCTCATGCATAACCCTTTCCTCCCCCTTTGAAAGAGTCTCCATTGTCTCCATTTTTCCTGGCTGAGGAGGAAGGAATAGTGCTGCCTTCAAAAGTTAATACAGTCTTGGGAAAGAGGTCTCTACCTCTGCCAAGCAAGGGACGAGGAATTCAACTTTCCTGCAAAGCTGAGCAGAGCTCTGCCATGTAATGCAGAAGGTTTGATGCAGGGCTGCCATCATCTGTAGGGGACTTTAGATCAGGCTTAAAGCTCTCATTGGTTCCTGTGATGATCTGCTTTACTTTGTAGCTGTATTTTTTTCACGCCTCCACTTGCCTTTGTAGACCCTCTGCCTCATTTTCCAGGCACACACTAATTGCAGGATGTTATCTCCCCCTGTGAGCATCACACTGAGCTTGGACCAGAGGAATCCTCCTGTTCAGTTTTCCTTCATTTCACCAAATATACTCAAAGCAAAACTAAAAAAAACCACCAAAACAATTTTATACTGAATAATGCTAATGAATTAAGAAAACAAAAGAACTTAATTCAATTAATTTGAGGTAGATTTCTATACGGAAACTAGTTTATCAGCATTCTTTACTAAGTGCATTTTATTTTTCTTAAAACAGAAAAAAAAAGACGTTTTTGATTCTGTGAGATTACTTGTGGAGGTATTCAAAGAGAGATTTATACTGAGTCTGTATTGGCGTCTACTGATGAAGCCTGTAAACTTCTCTCCCATTGACAAATTAAAGCAATTTTCTGCACTTCTAAAAGAGGTAATGGAATAATTCTCTACCTCCAACTAGCAATTTAATATTGATCTGACTAAGACAGAATATTTCAAACAATTGATTAAAGAACTTATCTTCAAACCCAGGTTTCAGCTTCTGTGTGGGATCATTTCCTGTTCACAAGACAGTTGCAAGCTTTAGGTTAATTTTGAAAGTGGGTTCTCCAGAACAAAGTAATAGTGGAACTGGCAGAGGTGTGTGATGGTCTGGTTTTGTTTAGAGGATGTTCTTCACATTTTGCACTTTTCTGTGCAGTGAAAATAGCAGTGTGCCCATGGAGGAACTGGGCTTCTGAAGGCACACTCTTTTGTTAGAACATTGTAATTTTTCAGTGAAATATGAATCTCCAAGGCAATGGAGAAAAAGAGTAATGAGAGTTGTGTGTGTGAGAATTTGGCTTCAATTTGAATTCAAAATATTCAGAAGATCCTCTTTTTCCTAGTTGGTTTATTTTTCATTGGAAAATATCTTCTGATGGCTACTAATTAATCCTGATGTGTATTGGTCATCTAAGATAAAAACAAAAGCTCCTTTCACTGCTGAGACATCTCTAAGGAATTAGAAAACTCTCGCTCCCTTCAGTACTAGAAATTTAGTGATTTGTTGTTTTTCAGCTCTATTTCTCTGCTTCTGTGCCTCTACCATTCTGTCTCAGTATGGCAACTGTGTCTCATAAGCACAGACCTTTTCCAGCCTTCCCTTGAGGTTTTGACAGACCTACTGCAGGGAGGGATGGGGAATTCCCTTGGGCATGGGTACTCCCCTTGTGTCTCCAGCCAAGCTGCAAGGAGCCCAGCTGGTCCTCATGGGAGGTGCAGACTGATCTTGCAGTTGAGAGCTTGGAAAATTCCAAATGAATCCCTGGAAAAACATGAATGTTTGAACTAAATCCAGACATTTTGGAGTTCAGTTTCCAGAAGAATTTAATGCGTGTAAGAAGAGCAATGGTGTTGAGAAGACTCTTTTGTCAGCTCCTTGCAGTCAAGCTTACCCAGCACTATTTATAAATTGAAACCCTAAAAAAAAAGCCCAAACAAATAAAAAAGGAGCCAAGATTCTGTCTCCTCCTATAACATTGGGAGTAAGTGTTGAACAAAAGATGAAGGGGGATGCTGAACATGCTCCTGGATCTGGCAGTTCGGAATATTTTTGGTTGTGTTACCTGTATCACAGGTGTGTCCTAGTTTGGACACACCTGTTTGGAAGACTCTAGCTAGATGTGTTATTCTCTGTGGAGAGGAATGCTTTTCTACATTTATGAACTTTGCTATTGGAAAAATAATGCGATTTCTGAATGTGTAAAAAACCTAAAATGTGGTATATTGCTTTTTTTCTTTACTTAAAAAAAAAAAAAATCATGTTGGATGCCCATGCTGAGACCAATAAGCTAATTTGCTGAGCTTGGGTGCAAGGTCATTTTTGAAAATGCCCCTTTCACGTTCGCTTATTTGTTCAACTATTTACTTCAAATTAACTTTGAAAATGTAAGTAATAGGGAGTGACATTTTCATTCCCCTTATTTTGGAAATGGCAGATACAACATATGCTTGCTTGTTTCCTCATCTCTAATATGCATATATATGTTAAATCTGCTCAATATTTCATAAACTATTTTTAGGCTGAATAGTTTTAACAAGTTTAGTCTGATCAAAGTTAAAATCACAGGTCAAATTATTAACTGCACCCATTTAGGCAATTGGAAGGCATTTTTCTCCACTTGGCCCATAACTGAATGTCTAATCTGCCACAGCTCCTTGAATGTAAGAGCAGCAATTGCTGAGCTAGTATTTGATTGCCTAAAATGTGGATTTGTGCTGCTGTTTTTAGCGATCAGAAATACCAACAAAGAAGCTGGAAGATTGGTGTGAATCTTTAATCTATGAAAATGACAGTTTAACTCTGTTTCAGAATTTTCAGACAGCAGTAGGTTATGGTCAGATTCAGGGTGGCAAGCTCCCATTTGTGTGTTTGTGGTGATCTCGAGGCAAACATCTGTTTGGCAATGTGATTAAATTTAAAATCAAGTTAACCTCATATGGAAATATTTGTTGCAAGCGAATTTGAGATTTTTACATCAGGAACAAAAGATTACTCCATACTGCTTACTCTCAGTACTCTGGATTTCTGGTCTGCCAGTGTCTATTTGATATAAAGCAACACAAGAATGAGAGGTTAGATCACCTAGACCGGATGACACTTGTCTTGGATTACTGCAGGGAATTAAGTGTGAAATAACAGTGGTACTGATGAGGACACGTGATACACGTGATACTGAAAAATCAACAGCTGTTCTTGACAATTGACAAAGCACCAGTGTGGGATCTGCCTCCAAACTGGAGCAGCAAGGTCCCAGAAATCAGGGAATGGGCAAGCTGCCTGGTCACTGCAGGGGAGCTGAATGAGAATCTTGGGATAGCACAGGGCAGCGCATGAGTCTGGGGTCAAATTACCATTTCACTCCACAGGTGGAATCTTACATCTGTTAGACTTTGCAGATATGAAGTTGCACAGACATAGGACAACATATGAACACAGAACAAGGGCAGTCCAGCTTAGTTGACCTGAGTTACTTGGTTTTTCAGAAGATTTTTTCACTGAGTAAGTTCTGTCAGAATTTGGAGTATGTATCATGAAATGCTGACAACAATAATTAAGAAGTGAGTGTAACTTCTGCCAGCTCTCGTCTCTGTCCTATCTTTTTAGTCAGTAGGTTCTTAAATCCCTGTTTTTTTTGGTCTGAAGCAGTTCATATATTTTATATCTCACCCTGGAGGTGGATAAACACAGCTCATCAGTGTATCTTTATTTTTTTGTTTCTGGGAAATCTGCATGCACTAGGCTGCTTCATCAAATATTCCTAATACTTGAATAGCCTCAAAAAACCCCCAATGCAACCAAATCCTCAAAGACAAACACAGCTAGGACATGTTCTCTTAAAACCCCAGGTGAGTATTGGTGCCCATTTGGAATGCTGCAAACACTTGTAAGCATATATATGTGTGTCTGGAAGCATCTGTGTAGTTCACAGCTGCAACCTCCCGCTCTCAGCACTGGTGTTAAATGGCAATCCAAGGGACATCTGAACAGGGCAGATGAAGAACTCTGTGGACTTTAGACCCTGAGCATCCACTACCTTTAGGGTGGGTGATCCCTTTATATGATGGTAACCGCACATTGAGATAAAGCTGAATGTATAAATTTCCATCTGTTTGTGAACCTGTGTGCTCTTTGGAGAGGCAAAGTATTTCACAGGCCTGTCAACAGGGCACTTTTTCATTTCCAGAAAATTCATGTTTGGAAAAAAAAGGAGAGGAGAAAACATTTGGTAGAGACTGTAAAGGACGACAAAAATCTCCAAGTAGATTTTGGTGTGCCAGGAGCTTTGTATCATGGCGACACTTTAAATGTCAAGTAATGCGTGCTGGCAAAAATGGCCTAAATTCACAGAGAGTGATGTGCTCTGGAGCTGTGGAGCTCTCTAAGGAGTAAAAGTCACTGTGGATATTTCAGTGAGGTTGTCTAAACAGAGCATTACTGCAGCTGGAAAAGAAAAGCGGAAAAAAAGAAGAGGGGTCTTCTGAGAAACACAGTGGAGGCTAAGTAGAAATTTAAGTGAGTAACTGGGTTCATCCATGTCTTCTGTACTTTCTCAGGGATCAGTCTCTCCTGTAATAATCTTATTCTGCTTACAATAATTGATAAAAGAGTGCAATTTCACTGTAACTAATCAAAAACAGCACTGAGGTAAGAAATCTTTGCCTAACTCCTACTCTTGCCTTGCCTGCACAGATCTTAAATGAAACTCACCAGGTGTTTCCATATTTACTGAAATTCCCTGAACTCAAGGTTTTCCCTCAGCTTCAAGATAGAAAATGTTGGTCTAATCATTGTGAATTGTGAAGGAATCACTGGAGTCCTTTGGCTGGAGAGGAGCTCCTACAAGGAGCAAAGCGCTCTTACGGCCGAAGGTCTTTATTTGTTACGTTGTTTTAAAGAAAGTATTTGAATTGCCATATATTGTTACTGCTCTTTTCTGGTGAATATGTGGGCAATTGTGAGGAGCAGACAGCAGCTCACACAGCTCTGTGTTCAAGTAGGAAACTGCTGTTTCAGATCAGGTTTGAAAAGATTATTTTGAAACTGAAGACTGCCCTTAGAAAAAACCTCAGAGGTGTGGGGACTTGGAAAGACTACAGGGACTGGTAAATTTAACCCTTTAAAGAGTTTTCGGTTGGGATTTATGCCCCTCCATGGGAAGGAAATAGCCTGTCACCTGGATGTTTTGGAAAATTGGGATGCAGGGGTAGAGCTGTTACTCTCCATCAAGTTCTGAGATTTTGCTTTCAACAGGGACCCATCTCACATCATTGTATTCAGCAAGCGGTGTTGGAATGAGCGTGGCTACTCCAAATTAGTACTAAAAGCACTCAGCAGTTCCTGATGGCAAAAATCTCTGCCTGAAGAGAAAATGGTTATGGAGCTGTAGTGTCTCTCTCTTGCCTTCCCTGAAATGAGGCTGGGAATTAACTCCCATGGGCTGAGCTGGAATGAGTTAAGGCAGGGAGGTGAGCAACATGAGGAGCTGTGGAAGCTCTTGTTATTCAAAAGGATGGGTTTGGTGTCTCACTAGCAATATTGGCAATTCACTGCTCTGTCTCAGGAAGGCTGTTGGATCCAGGCATGTAACTGCAGCCCCCTGAGGTTCCTCTTCTCTGGACAGACAAGGAGGCTGACTCAGTCCAGTATTTAAGGGCTGCCTGACAGTTCCCTTTGCTGTACACTCCTGTGTATGTTTTCAGGTGACTCCTATTTCCTTCAAAGCAAAATAAGCAGATGACCTTTCTTCATAGCTGCTTTAGCTAAATGGACATCTCTGCAGGATGTTTTAGGTGAGAAAATTGCCATGTAAAAAGTTTATCATAGAGGTATTATTCAAGAGTTGCTTTTTATTTTTCTCTTCAGGTCTTCATTTAAATTACCCTGTGCCCAACAGACTTTGCGCTGGGATGTGCCTTCCATGAAAGAGGTCTAATATTAGTTAGAAACAAACTGATCCTTTTCTAATTCCTGTTTAGGTGGTCATCTATGTCAGGGGTCAGTTCCTATGCTGGTGAACCTGTAAAAACATGGCTCTATGCTGTGTAGAAAGAGCATTCCACAAACAGTTGGAACTTTGAGCAGTTTAGGATTGCATCCTATGGGAAAAGACAAAACTGCTGTCATTATAAGGTCAATAAACCCTTGAATTGATCTATACTGACATTTTTCTGGGTTGCATCCTCTTCTGCCATTCCTTACGTGGGAAGGAAATGGTTTTCTGAAAATATTTCTGCTGATGTCAGCGTTGGTGTTCCTAAACACAAAACAAATTCAAATGGTCTGGGCTTCAGTGACAGCTCAGCACTTCTTGGTCCTGGTCAATATGAGGCTTAGTTCTCTTGTAATTTATTTGGCATGTATTTGGACCTCTTTCTGAATTCTACTTATTTCATGTCTGTGTTGCTTGCACTAGAAAAAAATGTGCTAGCAAAGATTTTTGCCTTTGATCCATAGGAGAGGCACCTCTTTCTTTGTTTTCTAGCTATTTGGCATTGCCATTTAAGTATTTTTCTATGAAAAACAAATTTCAGTCCACATTGTCCTTTCTATTAACAAAATTAGTGACACACAACCATAATTATACTCCTCCTCTTAGGTCAGGGTTCTTGATGCTTTTAAGGGGAAAGGGTAAGAAAGGCTTCAGAACTGCACTTTAATTTAGAGATGCATGTGAATTTGAAGAGATTTACAATGCTTCTCTTAAAACAATGCAGAGCTGAAGTCTACAGGGCTTGAAATTGGAAGAAGTCTGAGAAAACAAATGGAGCTATTGGACTGTATAGAAAATGATTGTCTGCACAGCCCAGTGAACTGAAGGGAATTGCAGGAATAAAAAAATACACGCAGCTGAATTCCCAGATTTTTTCTCCATTGTGAGTGCTTCTCATGGAAGATCACTAATGGGCAAAAATAATTTAAGTCTCTACGGTGTATCTACCCTCCTTAGCAACCCAGTCTTGTGCTGCAGAGGCTCTAAGCACCTTCACTTCTCATTTCTGCTGCTATACAGAGTTTCATGGGGACACCTGGGGCACGTTGGCCTTACTGGGGAAGAGTAAGGGGGAGTAAGAGTACTGGGGAAGTACTGGTGTGGAGTAGTTATTGTGCAGAGTTATCTGGTGGCTGAAAGACAGCCAAAGTGTTTCAGCAACCTGGTGGAAGCAGCTATTGAGGCACACTTTGATTGCATTTAATCTAAAAATGCTTCAATCTATTTAACCTAAATAGACACAGCAAAAAATTTGGGCAGTGCCTGGTACCTTCATGTTTTATACAGAATTTGAGCTGTATCAGTAAGAAAGGAAGATATTTCCTTTTTATATGGCAAAGGCATGTCATTCCCACCCACCTCGACCTCCAGAAATGCTCTGGGAATGATCAAACTGCTGCCCTTTTGCAGTTGCTTTCTTAGCACCATCAATAACTATCCCGAGAGCAAGAGCTGTGGTATGTTACAGCTTTAGGGATGAGTGGCTAGTGCTTTATTTCCCATACATGTGAGCTTTGAGATAACTGTGAATCCTTGAGGGATTTGGATTTAGTATTGATATGCAGACAAATCCCTAAGCCTGACTGGGATTTGCTTGCATTGAGTTTGGATTGCTCAAGGCTGAAGTTGGGCTGAAGTGGCAGTATTTAGTCACACTGCTTCTGGTTCCTCTGCCAAAGCTGTTTGTTTATTTTATGATCTAATTGACATAATGTCTCTGTATTTGCTACTTTTTTATTTTTCTGAACAGCATTCTTCTTAGTCCAGAAGAAACAAAATTGCGTTCTGTGGGTTGAAGATTCTTGGTCCAAAAACTGATTAAAAAAGACTGGACACGAGTGGTTTTTCATCTAGAGGGGTGTTACCAGAGATTTATGTAGAGCTAGAACAGTTGTTGCTAGATGCACTCCTGGAAATTGTTTGGAAAGAGGAAATAAACTATGGGGTGCTGAAACTTGTCTCTGAGCTGTTTAAAATGAGAATTAACTGTGGAGTAGAAGCAGGATCAATTGTAGTGAATGCATGGACTATAAAATAGGGGTTGCTATTCTGTGTTGATAGGGCTACTTTTCTCCATCTGCACTACACTGCAGTTAACTCAGGCAAGGATGGACTGTGCCTTAGCTATTACCCATTTGGAGAGAGATTTAGTAGTCACTGTAGATAAGTCTATGAATATTTCTGCTTACTGCTCACATAGAGCAATAGTAATTCGATCAGTGAAATAGAACGGTTTATGGCTGGGAAAAGACTGAGTAGAAAAAGTTTTACCAGCTTGAATGGCTTGGACAGCAAACAGAAAGCAAGTCGGGAACGCTAAGTCTTTCCTGGGATGTAAGAGCCAAGGAGCACCAAATAAATTTGTCAAACAGGTTTAAAAGGAGAGGAATAATGTTTGCTTCCAATTCAATATTATGTGGTGGTTTTCATTGCCAAGCAATGTCATGGAGACAAACATACCTGTGTTAAAAGTCCAAACAAATGAACACTGAGAATCCACTGGTGAACAGGAAGTGGGAGGATTGGATGCAGCCCGTTCCAAGGAGACGCAAGCTTTGCTTTGCCAAAGGTAAGATGGATATGTGGAAGGCAACGTACCTTTGGACATTCTCAAGCTCCCTCTGTTAACACCCATCACTAATTTGCTGTGAGCAAAAGCTGCTGGCTTAGGTAAAAATTTGGTCTGCCTCAGTAAGGTTGTTCTCTTAGTCTTAGTGCCTGTCTACAGTAGACAGAGGTGAGATTATACTGCCCTTTGCATAGTACAGGCTGGGAGCTTGAGTCTGAAGAACAGCTCATCTTTTTGACGTGATACTGAGACTGATCCAAAAACCCCTACTAGCAGGATTGCTGGATCCTGCTGTCTTCGAGTGGCTCCATGTGAGATCCATTCACATGAGGTGGTACAGACATGGAGGCACTTGCTGTCACTGAGGTGTCAGGACTGCATGTGAATTTTAAGCAGATATAGAGACCACCCTTGCTGCACTCTCCTAGCACCTCCCTACTAGCCAACTTAGTTGCTATGTTACTTGGAAGAACCTGATTCCTTTCCTCCCAATAAAATATTGTGTAAGGACCCTACATTTCTTTGTGGGGCCAGTTATCTAAAAATGTATCTAGAAGACTCCACATTAAAATACATGAATCGGCTTCTGCCTCAATCTGTTGTTCTGGAGCCTATTTTTTTACAGATGGTTCCTGTTATGGTTAATTGTTTTTATTTGTGCTGAAAGCTGAAATTGTAGCTGTCCTCATGTGTGTTTTAATGGTCTAAAACCAGTTAGGAACTGCTGAGAAAGTTCGCTAAGCTTGAAATAATCCATGTTACCCACATGCTTCTAGTTTTGCTGTTGAAGGCTTAGAAAATTCTTCAAAGTTCATAGAGCTCAGTCTGAAAAATGCAATTTTGCTGAGCTGCCAGACAGGGAAATTGTTGCATTTGTCAGATCTCTGATGTGTATGCAAGGCCAAAAGAACAGGAATGGAAGCTGGGTTTGCTGTCTTTTTTCCTCCACTTCCCTGATGCTCTAGTCTCGTTGCAGAGCTGCACAGAATGATGCTGTCCACTGCACACCGATGTGGTTCTGTTCTGCCATTGCAGTTTTATGCTAGCTGAAAGCTGATTTGTGAGACATTCAGCACTTGCTTTTTTTTTTTTTTTTGGCCTAAACGGTAGTGAAATTTTTTGCAAGGCAGTATCATTGATTTTAGCAAGCTCAGTATACATCCACTTGTCCTTCAGCATGTGGCATCCTAGAGATCCATGCCAAAAAGAGATTCTCTACAGAAGCTGGTGCATAGTTTCCAGGAAAAACAATTAAGAATACTTTCTAGTTCTTGTATATGTGTACACAGTGCCCTCCATGAGTCCTCTGAGGTTTGCCTTTTACATTAAGGAAATGTGGTTTAAAGAAAAAAAAATTAACTTATTGTAAAACCTCACTTTGCTAGAGTTTCCAGTTCAAAAGTATTTTTGTTTTTTCCTTCCTTTTAAAATTATTCTTCTGTTTGAGCCTCTTCTCTGACTGGCTGGAGCTGGGGTTGAAGTAGAAGTCAAGCTGGTGCCCTCAGTGCTAGCACAAGATGTATGGAACTTCCATGAAGAAAACAAAAATGTTGAGTCAAATGATTTTTTTTCAGGTAGCTTAGTCTACCTTTGATCTCAAAGATCTCACTGTCTTGAAAATTAGAATGAAAAAATGCTTTGTTTTCCTCATGAAAAAAACCAACCAACCAAAACAAAAACCCCAAAGCCCTCCAAAAAAAAAAGCCCTCCAACTCAAAAATGTAGGCAAAGCAGACCTTACGAGAAGAAATGTGGGAGAGAGAAGAAAACAAGATATCAGAAGAACAGAATTAATTCTTATCTGTGTATAAAGTGCCAGCATTAAGGTGCATAGGATCAGATTGTATCGTCTCTGATTTTTTGCTGATTTCAATTAGGTCTTCTTCACCCTTGGGCTGATCTTTTGAGAATTATCTTTGGCCATGGAAAACATAATTTTCTGGGACTGGTGTGTTGGGGGAAAACTGCTGTCTCCACTCTCTGTGAGATCCAAGGCTGACCTTTCTACACTGGAACAAGTGGTTTCCCACCATCTGTGCAGACCAGGATTGTTGGACTCGGAACATCTCCCCTTGACTTGGTGACCCCTGCCTAATATAGACCTCCAGGGGTATGAGTAACATGTGGTATGAAATCAGGAGTGTTGGGTCAGTGGAGGCTGGTGCTACACGAGCTGTCTCCATCCTCTTCTGCGAGCAGCTGAGGATTGGTGTGGGTGGCACCCACTTAGGAGAACACGTTTGACACCTTCTTGGGTGCAAATATCAGCCAAAGGAGCATCCAGTGTCCTTTGTCTTCTGTCCTGTATCTTGTACATGTTTGACACCTCTCACCTTTCCACTCCAGCAGCAAGGGCTTGGAGAATGAAGGTCTTATTTCTTTCGCAATGTCTGGAGAGATGTTTTCCTGCCAGCTACCTGAGCCTAGAAAAAGAAGAAGCTGTAGGTCTCGTTAAATATCACTCTCTTTTAAGATAAATAAAAGTAAAGTTTTGGGAGAGTTTACTGCTTTTTGTCACAGTGGGACTGCCAGATGAGTGGGATTTGTTAGTCATTAGCGCAAGTAACAAGGATATTCAGATTTGCCTGAAATGAACAACCTGGGAAAATCACGTGACAGATTGATTACGTGGAGTGCTCTGTTTTCTTTGTTTAAAGTCTGTAAGTTCACACAAGGACCTGCCCTTCTGCCTGCTCATTTCCAGAACACTTCTGAGGTGTACCCAGTGCATAGAGCTGCCTCCAAGCACATTATGTATCATAAGGTAATGCGTCAAACTGAGAGAAAATAGATGCTTTGACAGAGAGTTCTGCACTTAAAAAAGCAACATTCCTCCTAGCTTCCAATCTTTTTGGTTAGCTATTTTAAAAAAGTATTTCCCCACAAAAGCAATTTATTGCCAAGTCTATACCAGCAAAATGGAAAGTGCAATCACTGTTTTGAATCTGAAAGGTCTGGGGGGGAATGATAGGTGGTACAAGTAGTGCGGTTTGTTAGCAATGACAGCAAGTGATTGCATTTTTTGATTTATTTTTGTTAAAGTGCTCAGTTCTTCTTCTTCAAACACTACTTCAGCTCCCTCTTTCCCCTGTTTTGACTCTTGAAAATTAGGGAAAGAGAACAAAAGCTAAGCTTACCTACCTCTTTTTTTTTATAAGTAATGCAGAAGAAGTAGGCCTTCAGAGGGGATTTGAAAGGGAAGAAGATAATGGTTTAAACTGGTGCAGGAAGTAAACTTAAGAGGATACAGAATCTAACCTGACTTGGCTAGCAAGGAGAGAAAAGTAAGAAAAATAAGAATAATATTTAAGTTGCTCATGGTTTTGGAGGGAGGAATGGTCAAGAGGCCTATGAGGAAATTAAATCATGCTTTAGAATGCATCACATTCTAGAATCATGGAACACTGCATCACATGCTACAAAGACTCTATTGTCAATAAAGCATTTAATTTTAATTTGAAGGAACTGGAAAGACTGTATTTTCCATATGTGTCTCTATTAAAAATGAGAAACCTATCTGTGGGGAGGAAAAGACACTTTGTTCTTTTATGTGATATCTGTATTTGGTACTGTTTGGTATGTTTAAAAAATCGTTAGAGCCCCAAGTGGAAAATCAAGACTCTTCATCCCAGGCCTCTTCAATGAGAATATCCTTCCTCCTCTCCAACCAAACCTGCATGGAATTAACTTCTTTTGTCTGAAATGGCCCAAGGGAACCATTTAGGACTCCAACAGATCTTATGTATTTTAAAGACATTAGGCATTTTTGAAAACTGTAGCGTACACCCCTTTTCAAATAGTGCCTTTTATTTTAAAATAAATCAAAGGGTTCACCAGTGCTCTGCTTTTGTAGAACCACACTTTCCTCACCAAAACCAACTGATGATATATTCTGTATCGCTGAAAGGGATTTTTTAGCAGTGACTGCCAGGTTCACTTATATGTTGAGTCCAACTCTTAGCATGAACTGTTAGTGCCAGGCAGTGGCTGTATAAATAAATACAATTGAGGACACTGCCCAAAAGCACTTAAGTGCAGCAGGTTGAATTAATGCTGATGGAATGGAAATCTCAGCAATGAGGACGTACATTAGCTAGTGGATGGAGCTGGGATGGGAATTTTCTCGTTGTGCTGGGATTTTTCCAGCTGTAACAGAGCTGTCCCACAGAATCAGATCCACTATTGCTGCTAATTTGTGTTTGCTCTGAAGCAGTCTGCATGGACCAACAACAGACAGGGAGACCCAGCCAAACTGCAGCTTTGCAACTGATGTCCCAATGTGAATTGATAGGTCCCATGGCAAAGGAAAAAATACATACTCCTCAAGATAATCTCAGACAAAATTGTCTTTCAGCATGGAGACATTCTTGCTAAAAGTATTTTGTCATTTCTTAATCTGTTGCTCATTGTATTTGTTATTATTCTATGGAGGCTTGATTAACTTCTGCAGCAAGAGAGATGGGGATCAGACATGCTACCTGAGGAAGGTTGGTCAGAGAGATGAGAAACTGGGAGTGGGAGAAGAAATACAGCTACACCTAAGGATGGTATTCCATTGCTTGATATCTCCTTTCTATTCTCCCTGCTTTTCTTGCACACATTTGCTGCATAGGCAGAGGAGGTGAAAATAGCGAAACTTGCTATACAGTAAGTTAATTGTTCACTTGTTATTAAATAATGCTTAATATAATATCAAATTACTGGAAGAATTGCAAGTTTTTATATAGGTAATCCAACTGTAAAATGTGACCTTCCCCCTTGCTTTCTTCTGGAAGTGAATACAATAGAGTCAGCCCCTGGAATCCTTAAGTTGTTGGCTTTGAGGTGGAATAATTTAACCCAAAATCTTATCTCTGCAAGAGGAGGAAACAACACACATCAGCAGCTTCTGAACTACTCATGTAGTGCTTCAAATGGCAAAAACCAGACTACTGGAGTCCAATTATTCATTGTCACATGTCTTATTGGCAGGCAGGAGTTATGAAGAGAAGGTGGACAACTTGCCTGAACTGGATGGAGTGTGGTTTGTGAACAGAGTTAGTTGATGCAGCCAGTTTAAGTCCTTTTAAAAGAGGTCCTGTTCAGATTTTTCCTTTATTCTTCCTCCTCCTTGCACTGATGCTGCAACACTTGACAGCTTGTTGTTGAAATATATTCCCATAGTGGTGGACTTCTCTGGATTCCCTTCTCCTGAGTTACCACAAGTTGCTCATGAGTGCTAGTCTTAGTGTGTTATCCATGTTTTTCTTTCAAAGGCTATTTTTGCTCTATCTACAGTTCTGATGGTGTTTATGACCTGTCTTGTCAATCCTTCACTTGTAGAAATGGACCTGAATTCAGTTTCAGGATATTTGTATAGAATGAGGATAACACTGGTTTGGGTTTGGGCACTCTCCCCAGTCGCCATACTGCAAGGTGAGTCCCAACCTTGCTGTGACGTGGGGCACCAGCTGGTGGCTGTAGCTTCAAGGAAGTGGTTAAGTAGAGTGCAGCCCTTCAGTTTGGGGAGCACAGTGCTGACTTACAGCCTGGAGTGCTTGTTTACATGCTGGGCATGTGTTCATGACATATGGAAAAAGAGTGCTCGTGTGACTGCAAAATCAAACATGCAAAAGTTAGGAAATGCCAGGATGCGAACTTTCCCACCCGCTTGCACACATGCCTTATGACTCACTCTTTAATTACACAGTTGCACACTGCTTTTTCCACAGAATTCCTGCGTCCCTCTGTGCATGGGGTGCCCGCTGCTGTTTCAAAGAGAAGCTATTCAATATTTTGTTTTCTCCTCATTGCTCTTCATGACATTATTCAGGCTGCACAGTGAGGGAGGGATTACGGATGCCCTTACGGTTTTGTTTTGGTCCTTTGCTCATCTTCACCACAGCATAAGGGCCCAGGGTTTCATGAGCACCCTTTGCAGTGGTCCTGTCTGATCCTGGATGCTGTCCTGACCCCATTCACAAAGCATGGGAATGCAAGAACATTGAGGATGTGCTTTGGACAAACAGCCTCACCAAGTGTTTCTGATTTTGTTATTTCCATTATTCTCCTCATTCCCAGTGTCCCATTTCAAATCCCAGTCCAAGATTTTCCTCCTCTTACCTGGCTTTAAAAAATAAATTGATATGGTAAATTTTTTGTTACCTATGTGTTTTACAATCCTTTTTGGAGATATCCTGTACCAGAATAGAGCACCAAGCCTCTTGTAAATATAATGCTTAGAGAGCCACAGGGGAGAGAAAAACTAAAGAACAGGGAAGGTAAAGTTGTTTTTACACCCACGCTACAGCTCTTTTCATATTACTCTTGGTCTTGTCTGTTTCAGTGAAATGTCTCTATTTTTTCCCTTTAAGCAGTGCTTTGAGAAGATGCAAACACCACCCATCAGCTTTCTTTTAGTTGGTAGGTTAGCACAGCATTCTGTTACCAATAAGCAGTAATAGATGTAGAAAAGAATGTGTGGGGCTGCTGGCTTCAGGTAAGAGTCTGAAAGCCTAGCTTTGATATCCTTCAGTGCTCTTGAGTTTTTGTAGGAAGCTGAACAAGCCACCAGTGTAATCTTGTTTCCTTTTTAATTTCTAATAGCCAAAATATTGTTTCTTTACCTTGGTGGTACCATTAGAAAAATCAGTGAAAGTCAGAGGATGCTGGAATACTCGTGGCAAAACTCAAATCAGTAGATTGCTTTTATACTCAGCTGGTTACATTTGAATGGATTTACCAGGATATTAGCTTCAAAGGCAATCCCAGTATAAAATCTATTGACATGTAGCTGCATCACAATGATTCATACATTTGCGGTAGTCAATATCACAGATTGTGTTTAGTGTTTACATTTTGTACGTTCACTGAGTTTACCCAAAACATGGAGTTATTTCTAGTCCTGGTCTTTACGTAAAGCTGAGTTTTGGAGTCCGAGCTGGCAAAGCACTGCTGTATTTGATTAGTAAAACCCAAACCAAAACAAAGCAACTGACTGTTCTTTTTGCTGCATTAGGCAGTCCAGTTCAGCAAAGTTTCTTGAGAGTCTTATTTCAATGCCATATAATTAATTCACTGTCATTATGACTGGGCTTCAGGCTGACCCACTTGCATGGTGATCAATCCACAAGCAGAGTGGTGACTAGACCTCTTTTGACTTGACCATATTTAAAATAAAAAGAAGAGAAACACCAAAACTGTAAATGAGTCACCCAAATTTCAGTTTTTCACTAGAACTTCTGTTTCAGGTAGTACTGTATGCATGTATAATGTATATTACCCTGAAAGTTATTCTTGTTCTTTGAATTCCATCCCCTTATACCAGATACTGTAAATATGTGGTTTTGAAAAATTATAATTGTTTCCAGATTAATGTGTAGGATCACTGCAGCATTGGGGAAATTCTGGTCTTTTTTTTGTGTGTTTTTTTTTAAATATATTTTCTCTGTTTCTGATTCACACTTAAATCTACTGAGAATTTCATCTTCAAATAAACCTAAAAACTCTTGAATATTTGCTAATCTGTTATTCTAACTTGCACAAAAGGATCACCTTTGTCATTCCTTCTACCTTCTGGTGCCCTGAGCTCATGTGAGTTAGGGCATACACCTTTGTACAGAATATACGGGAAAAAAAATTCCACATAGATCTATTGCCCCCTACCTTCAGCATTTGGCTTTGTGGTCGTCATGGTGAAAAGGACCACAGGCTTCTCTGCTTTCTAGACTAAGAGCCACTTTCTTTTATGGATCTAAATTTGGGATAAAGAAGGGAATATTTTTTTTTCTGTATGCAGTCTCTCTAAGGCTTTGCATGCCTAGAAGAGCATATTAATAAATCAGGCCTGATTTTTATTTCCACAATGTGACTTCTGTTTGGCAAGCCTACTTACAGATCCAATCTTAATTTCACTTTATTAGTATTAATTCTGTGTTAAAAATCAAAGTTCAGCAGCAGCTCCCAATGGGTTGGTCCCAGTGACACTTCAGGAGATTCATGTTCTGAGCAGCATTGAACAGCAGACTCCAAAGTAGAAACAATTATGTAGAAGTAGTCAGAAAATACTGGGTTTTTGCATCCTTTTTTGATGTCCCAAAAAATAGTAATTTACCTGATATTTTGTCTGCCAAATGTACATTTTTGTTTGTGAGCAGTTATTTGTTCTGTGTATGGATTTCAACGTGGACTGGAGTTTCTCTGGTCAAAGCATGCGGGAATGTTCCTCGACACTTCAGCACCTGTGTGGTGCGTGATGTCTCTTTGCCCATGTCCTCTTCTTTGGGTGGGCACTGTGGAAACTGATCTGGCACACTCTTCACTGAATCCTTTTCAAGGCTCTAGCTCTGCTCAGTGAAAAAATGATGGTATTGCAGTTAGGACAAATGGAGAGTCGGGACACTTTGGCACAAATGGATGAAGAAACAGATATGGCTTCAGTCACCTGTGGCTCAGATCTGCCAGGTTCAAATTCTCCTCAGCAGAGTACAGAGTTAGTGCTATCCGGTGGTGAGGGATGCAGTGAGTATCTTGAGGAAACCTGACTACTCTTGTCTTGGCCGTTGAGAAGAGGGAACCTGGATGAGTCGTTTCACACCTCTGCTTCCTTTCCACTCGCTGTTAGACCAATAGCTCGTAACAGAAGGGTCTGTCGCTCGTGGCACACATTCTAGCTCAGGAAAGCTTTGATGTTTGCTGCCAGCTCATGCTGTAATGGTGATAGTCTCCAACACAGCAATCCAGAGTGATCCTTCCCAGTCCTCAGCATATAGCCATGGGTGGCAGGGCTAGATAAAACTGAGATACAGACACATTGCGAGGGGGCTGGAGCACGACAACATATTTAGAGTGTTACTTTTATTAAAGCTGCCCTTTCTTTCTCCTACTCCTCCTCTTCCTCCCTCAGATGATGATGACATTGATTTATTTGTTTTACTTCTACGGTTAGCAAACATGGTTACTGAGCCAAATTAAAAGTAAAGCAGCAACCCTTCTCTGTTCTAACACTGTGAGAGCTGCTTCTGTTGAAGCTTTGCGTTGCAGAAAGGGTATCAATTCCTACCCCTAACTGGGGAGGTTGTGCTCCAGATCGACACCCTCTGGAGTAGCTGGCAATTTCTGTCCTCTTTCTCTCTTTTGTGTGACTTCAGGCATATGAGCATTAATGTCATCTTGGTTAAAGAGTGAGGTCCCATTTCCATGGAAACATGGGGAAATGTCTTTGGAGTTTTAAAGGTCCTTTACTTATTGGGTAGCATTTTCATCTCCTGTTTAAGCATTTAAAACAAAGAAGTCTGCAGTGCTGGAATCTTTTAAGAGAGATTGAGTTAAATGAGGGGGGCAATTACAAAAATGACATTTAACTTTTTTCTGCTCTGCAGTCCTGTAAAAATACATCAGCTGGTGAAAAATCAACCTAGTAAGCCTGAAGCCAATGGAATGAGACTAATTTACTATAGCCAGGACTTTGTCCCAGAGGTCTGGCAGCCTGTGGATTAGATTCCTAAAGGAAGCTATGGGATTTTCATCACCTGAAAGTAATATCTAGAAAATATAAACAATATCAACTACTGAACAGGTATAGGGAGTTTTAGTTCTCCCTCAGCTCTAGATGAACAAAGCAATCTAATTTCTTTAGAATTTATTATTATGCTCATGGATTTCCTGATGCAAGGTTTATTTATGTCTAAATGACTTAATTTTTTTCATTGTTTAGTGTCAAAGGAAGCCAGTAACTGTGCAGACATTTTTTGTTTTAATGTGGGTACATATTGTTTCCTATTTAGTATGAGATGCATGATATTGAAATGACTATTTAAATAGAATTCAAATACTGTGAATTCTACACCTTCATCTTGGTTTTATAAGTTATTTGCAGTATATTACTGTAAAGACTAATAAAGTACTTGAGAAGGTACTTGGTGCATGGAAAGATGGAATGCACAAAAGGCAAAGTAAATAATATGTTTAAAAAGGCTTAACTAGTGGCATGGGAAATTGCAGTCTTTAACACAGCTACTGAAGCTGAGGGATAAAATACCAGTCCAGTCAATTTTGATGTTAGGGTTGTTGTATTAGATGAAAACCTGGTTCAACCAAAGATTTTTAACCTTATACATCCCTTTGCTTCACCTTACAAATCACCTTTTTTTTTCCACATATGAGTCAAATCCCTGTTCTGATTTAAAGACAGTTTTCTTTCACCAGTTGAATAGAAGCTGTTCCTGTTTATTCTGCATCTGAACTTTGCTCTTTTCTGACAACCTTCAGAAAATTCTGCAACTGCAAATGTTAAAACCTGCTTGGAATAATGACAACTGCATATATGTGTGTCTTAACAGAGTGCCAAAGGAGCAGGGCAGATAATCAAACTTAAAATGTGACAAGATCCCTGGATGATATATTGTCTAGAAGTAGTAAAATGAGAACACAGAGGGGCTTTGGATTCAGCAATGGCCCTAATTTTTTTTGCCATCTGATTCCTTCTGTTTTATTGCAGCCCTGGAAGAGTTATGTTTTCCCTTTCTGAACCTTGCTGGTGAAGGGAGGTAACATAATTTCACTTTGAGCTTCCTGAATGTAGGACATCACATATGGAGCTGAACCAGAAATGTCAAGTGTATTTGCAATTACTTCAGAGTCAGGCAACTCTTAGAAATTATGAGAAGATATAGGGGTGTGTAGGTGTCTGGGGGGAATATTCTATCTGGGGGGACTAGCACCAGACTTGTTGCTTGGTCTTCAGTGCAACAGAGGAAATTCCTAAGTGTGGGGATTGCAGGGAGAGGCTCAGGACACCTGAAATGGATTTCTTACTTCTGTGCAACCTACTTTTTTTCTGCAAGTTTCTAGTTGTCTGGTTCCTTCTGTATAGACTCTGGCCCCATTTTCTTTAGTGTGTCTCTCTGTCAGATGAAATTAGGGGGAAAGATGAGGTCGGTGAGCTGTACAATTATGCGTGATAAATTCAACAGTAAGTTAATTTTCAGGGGGCTTTTTGAAGACTGGAATATTAGTGAGACAGATAATGTGCATGAGTGTTGAATAAGTCTCCTCCCTTCTCCAAAGAAGTATTTCTCAGTAAACAATTGTTAGTGCTTTCCCTTCTCATCTGAATTTCAAACCGGTGACGATGGACACACTAAAGTGAACATGATCTCAGAACAAGGTCTTGTACAGATTAGAAGATTAAAATACTGCTCTAAATTTAGGATGCAGTCATTCGGATGAGATATGATGGCAAATTCCTTTTATTTGTTTTAATAGAAGAAAATCCAATCCTCAGCATCTGTTGAAAATATTAGCTGCTCTGATCAAAGCTGAGATCCAGAGGTCTGTGGGAAAAAATTGTGTCTGCGGAAGATGTATCTTTTGTTATATATCTACATAATTCTGGCTTGCTCCCTGTTTTATAATGCATTTCAAAATCTGCAGCATGAACAACTCTATAGAAATGAAATGTCTCAATTTATAGTGCTGCAAAGATTTTTTTTTTTTTGCTTATGAGCTTAAAATGAAGTTACAAATAAACTGTTATTTTAGTTAATGGTATGTTTTGGCATTATAAATTAATTCATAAGATAGAACAAATAGCTTCTCTCAAGTTTCAATTGTTCTTTGTTTTTCTGCTGCTGCTTCTGCAAAAGCTCCTGAAACATTTTACTGATGAGGTAATGCACTCTTGTCTGCATGTAGTACTTCTGTAACTCCAGCAAAGGTTTCTGGTGACATGCTAGACCACAAGAACAAAGCTCAAATTTATTGTGTTCCCCCAGATGGAATTACAGTCTTCATCAGTTAATGCAGCATCTCTCAAGTTTGGAAAGCTGAATCCTGACTTGTCAAGAAAATTAGGCTTACAGTATTGCTGCTACCAGCAGTGTTGTTTTAAAAGCCTGCCCAAAATGAGCAGTCACTCAAATTGACTGTGTAGGTATACATCCTCATCTCTTGTGCACTTTGATTAGCGGTGCATTGTCAACAGTGTTGAAGTAATGTCATTGGCATTTGAATCATGACCCTTTTATAACCAAAATTACTGCATCGGTTTCTCTGCAAATTCAGACAGGCTTTTCTGCATTATGGATGGGCTGTGGTTTCAGTATTGCCTTTTGCAATCAGATGGCTTAAAAAAAAAAAGCAATCACAATAACAAAATAAGTGGAGGTTCTGGAGGACCTGTAAGAGTCTGAGTTAGTATTTGTTGCCCTGTAGATTTTGCAGTTTTTAATACTGTACACAATCTACTGTGACTTAGTTTTTCTTAGAATGCTGCTAAGTGGGAAGTTTGCACTTGATTTATGTACCAGTGCGAATGAGTGGCTTCAGAACACTGTGACTCCTGTAGGCACTCCTTTAGCAGTTTTTTCAGGTTATTGTAGTCTGAGGGGAACAAACTTGGCCTCACTTGCAGTAAGATGTTATTAAGTGAAAGTAATTTTCACACTCTTATTTCAACTAGTAAGAATTAAGTACTCAAAAATTTGTTTAAGTTGAAGCATTGCAATTTTCTTAGGTAAACAGTGTTTGTGTTCTGCTTTTTGGTGTGGGTTGTAATGTTTTATTAGCCCCCACCATACACAGAAGTTATCTGCTTCTGTGCCTCCCAACAGAAATGGGAATTGGAGTGTTTTTCTCGTTCTTTTTAATTTTTCCTGACAATGCCTAATTTATTTTTTTGCGCTCAGATCTTGCTTGGTGCTACTTATAAATAATTGATTTAATATAATACTGCTAGTCCGTTAAGAACTAATTTGTGGATAATGTTTCAAGTGATCCAAAGTGGCATTACTTCACTGGAGTCAGAGTTGCACCACATTTGCCAGTTGCAGATCAGGACTCTTGATCCCAGCAGGGCAGATACTGGTCTCTCCATGTTCAGAAGTGGCCATCCCTGTTCAGTTCAAGGAACAGACAATATATTGAAGAAAATCTGGGGAAAAAGAATAGCAAGGGTACTTCACTTAATTTTTAAATTTCTGTCTGTTTTGCTTTTCCACAGAAGAGATTTATTTTTCTTTCTTTTTTGTTGCCCAGAACTTTATTTGTGCAAGAGCTTTAGTGCAGTATTTGAAGTTGCCTGCCTGTATCTGGAAGGATCTTACTGGGTAGTTGCAATTGCCTCCCTGGTGGACTTTTCTCAGTAGGGACTTTTCATAAACTTTCAGTATCACTTCATGGCTTGAAAGCCTGAATGTCGCTGTGGGGAAGAAGCATCACCTGTGGAGTTGTCAAGATAACCAAGGATGGGTTTTGTGGTCATATTAACTTCACCAGTTAGGTACTTTTTGCAAGATTTGGAAGTGGTGCGTTACCCCTGTCCTCCCTGTTGCTTATATGAACTCTGTCCTACCACCAGCATGGGCAGATTATGTTCGCTTTTAGAGCAGCAAAAATCACTGCTAAAAAGTACATTTTAATCCTAGGTTGAGCAGAAATTGGTCATACTCCCCTCAGAATTTCAGGATTTCTCAGTCTTTTGCTATGTGCCTTTTATTCATGTTCTCTCTCCTTCTTAACTACGTACTTCTTAACTATGTTCTGTCCTTCTGCCCTGGTAAAGACAGCTGGAAGAAGGAAGCTGGAACAGGCTGATGCAGTAGCATGCCAGGGTGGGAGTGTGTAACTTCCTTCATGTCCTTCTCCTCAGTGACTCGTGCTGTGGGCCAGGTCCCCAAGCAAGCTGGTGGGTTTGGTCAAGCTGTGCTGTCACTCCTGCTAAGGAATACCACTAGAAAGAGGGCAATGATACTCTTTCAGTAGCAGCCTATGCAAAATATTTCTTCTCTCACTTCTCTTCACTACCCATTAGTATTTTGTTGAAGCCTTTGTTGAAGGGATATACAGGGTGGAGTTTCAGGGGAGAATTTATTCCTCCCTCTAAAGCGGACGTAGTACCAAAATCAGCATAACACCCAGTGATTCAGTCCTTTTTTGAGTGCTGGGAAAGTCACATAGTGACACTAGTAACCTAGTCCTGCACTTGGGTGTTTTTTACATCTATATTGTGATCCCATCAGATCAGATGATCTATGGTAGTTTGGATTTCCATGCTAAGAAAAGGTCAGGTTTCATCTAATATATGTGCAATGAGCTTCCAAGGGGTATCCTGGCCTGGCTGCTCCTGTATTTGCCAGGAGCAAAAGGCAGCTGGGATATTTTTGCTCCTGTTTGATAGAACAATGGTCATTTTGTGGTCAAGGTGTGATTTCATCCAACAGATGGTTGCCATCTAAAGAAATGGTTTCTGTATGTGTGTCTTTTTGAATAGGTGACGCAGCAGTGAAATATGTGGGGAGAAAAAAAAATTACTGCATTTCTGTACCTTCCTGTGCTTGGTGAGGCTGATGTAATGAAACAAGGAAAGTGCTACTTAATTTTAATTCAGGGGAGTTGGATTTTCTCTGTTTTTATAATGCCGTATCTGGAGACAGTGCCAGTTCAAGGCACGATGAACATTTCACTTTAGCTGATTTTTAATCCAGATTTAATTCCACCTGAAACCAGCATGATTTAATGACTATTTAGTCATGTGCCAATGAAAAATGACTCAGCATTCCCACACAGGTCAAATCTTAGGAGACATGTAGTTTTATCCCGTGCAAGAGGAATAAGACACTTGGATCCATTGCTCCCTTCTTGAAAAATCCCAAGAAAATGTGATGTAAAAGTTGGATTGAATCTGGTGATTGACCTGCCTTCTCAGTGCTACAAGGGTTGTTCCAGGGTAAAAGTGGATGGGATGGATGTACAGTTGATACCTTTTGCTCCGGCAATTTTGTGATAAAGGATTTTAATCTCCCATGCTGTCAGTTATCTTCACATGTTAATGCTCGATGATAGAAAAAAGCCTCAGATGCTGGTCTTATTCTTTAATGATAAAACCAGTGCCTAAACAGGTAATATTTTCTTTCTATTGTGGTCTTATCAGTGCCTTAATTTCAAATCAGTATTTTGACCCCAGTGACTAAATAATAGACCAACACAAGAGTTATGAGTGTGGCATTACAAATCTGTTTTATACTCAGTCTCTTTCAAATTAAAATAATGTCCAAGTAATAGGGCATGTCCTGTCATAAGGTTAATATCTAGATCTCTTCCAGTTCAAGGTGGACTTTCAGGTCATTCTGTCTGAGCATTTATCCAACCCTGAAGGAGCACCAGCAATTTACTCTGCTTTTCTGAAGCTGTATAGGCACAAGAGAAGCAGCACCCGGTATTACTGTAGCCAAAAAGAAATTAAAAGAAAAATAAGTCTCCTTCCTCCCTGCTGTTTGCTTGTTATATGCATTTGACAGTGCTTCATATTGTGGAGGTTATTTTAGCCTGCTTGTATACAGCTGGTGAGTCAACAGGGAGGAAGCAAAACCACATATGTATAATTTAACAGTGTTTAGATGAAAAAAAGAAAAGGGCAGATTATGAGAAAAATGAACATTTCTTAAATTGGTTCCAAACGAAAAAAACCATAACCCAAACTCCAGTTTGCCTATATCAACAGAGCTGCTAATGAAAGCGAAAGAACTCCACTTTAATCTCAGCCATGAAGATCACTGCTCTAGTTGATGTGCTGCCTGCACTTTTCTGCCTCCACGTCTCCCTGAAAGTTTTCCTATTTCAAGGCTGAGACCTAGGCTCAACCCTGTGACAGCTGTCCCTTGGGGTCAGGAGAGAATGCAATAATCTTTCTCTTGTCTGAGAGTGCCTTGGCCTCTCCCTGCAGCACAATTCGGCGTCTGCTGCATGGTGAAGGCAGCAGGCCCTCCCTGTGATTCCGGTGAGATTTGTAATGCTGCGTGACACAGGTGATGTTGTCATCTTAATCTGATGTGAAACCTGGTGTGTTTTCTCCTCCAGGCAGAAATGTTAAGGTTTGCTATAGAAAGTCTGATTTTTTTTTTTAATAGTTATGTGTAACTCCAAAATTGATTACCAAGAATAAACTTCAGTCATAAGTATTTTTGATAGGTAATTCATGTTTTCTTCAGAGCTAAACAGCTGGATAAATACATCATGCAATGGGTGACAGCTGGCTCAGGGGTTGGACACAAAGGGCTGCTGTGAATGGGGTGACATCAGGTGGGAACCTGTCACCAGTGGGGTTCCACAAGGTTCTGTCTTAGGCCCTGTGCTCTTCAACATCTTCATGAATGACTTGGATGCAGGGCTAGAAGGGATACTGAGCAAGTTTGCAGATGGTACAAAATTGGGAGGAGCTGTTGACTCCCTTAAAGACAGGAAGGCCCTGCAGAGAGACCTTGACAAATTAGGGGACTGGGCAGTCACCCAGTGGGCGATCATGTGAAGTTCAACAAGGGAAAGTGCTGGATTCTGCACGTGGGACAGGGCAACCCTGGATGTACGGACAGACTGGGGAAAGAGGCTCTGGAGAGCAGTGCCGCAGAGAGGGACCTGGGGGTCCTGGTCAGTGGCAAGCTGAACATGAGTCAGCAGTGCCCAGGCAGCCAGGAGGGCCAACCCTGTCCTGGGGGGCAGCAGGCACAGCATCGCCAGCTGGGCAAGGGAGGGGATTGTCCCCTCTGCTCTGCACTGGGGTGGCCTCGCCTCGAGTGCTGGGGGCAGTTTCGGGTGCCACAGTATAAGATATAAAGCCATTAGAGAGTGTCCAGAGGAGGCCATGAGGATGCTGAAAGGTGTGGAGGAGAAGCTCTATGAGGAGCGGCTGAGGGCACTGGGCCTGTTCAGCCTGGAGAAGATGAGACTGAGGGGAGACCTCATTGCAGTTACACCTTCCTCATAGGGGAAGAGGAGGAGCAGACTCTGATCTCTTCTCTGTGGTGATCAGTGACAGGACGCAAGGGAATGGCCTGAGGTTGCATCAGGGGACGTGTAGGTTGGATAGGAGGAAAAAGTTCTTCACCCAGAGGGTGGTCAGACACTAGAACAGGCTCCCCAGGGCAGTGGTCACACCACCTGACAGAGTTCAAGAAGCATTTGGACAATGGCACATGGGGTGATTCTCAGGGTGTCCTGTGCAGGGCCAGGAGCTAGACTTGATCCTGATGGGTCCCTTCCAACTCAGCATATTCTGTGATTCTGTGAGTGGGAATTCATTTTTTGTAAACACGCTGGGTATTATGAGGTTAACACCTCAGAGCAGGGCTTGAGTCAGATTCTCTTCCAGTTTTGGAAGTTAGTTTTAAGATGTTTCTTAAGTTTTCTGCTTTCTGTGGATTGAAGGGAGAGGGGGGAATCTTGTCACGAGGTGCACTTCTTCCTCATTTCTGTATTTCCATACAGTTGTTGCTGATGAGGAGAGGGGAAGGTGGTGATTTATTATATTTTATACACACTTCCTTCATTCCTGGCTTAGTGTTTTTGGATGAAATTTTATCCCTAAGCTTCTTTTCTTTGATACTAAATCTTGTTAAAAGTAATCAAAACCTTTTGATTAGAATCTGAGCTTTGGGTGGGGTCCTGCAGGAATAGGTTGCTACACAGACTTGCTGCGGAACTGACACTTGCTCTCTGTTTTCATCTGCCATTCACTTACTGCAGTAAATCCTCTTTCTCCACCCTCTGCTGAGCTCTTTGGTTTATCTCAGAGGGAACTGAAAGTGGTGGACACGCATCTGCTCCCTTGGGATGGGTGCGTAAAAACCATGCCAGAGGGAAAGGAAGAAATTTGGGAATGGTATGGAGAGGATGAAGATGCAGGTGCTTGGGGCATGGTGGTGCTTGTCTCGCCTGGCAGCTACCAGCCCCCTGAGGCATTAGGGGCCTCTTGTCCCAGGTGCTCAAAACAAGATTTTTTAAGCACAGCAGTAGATGCCATCAAACTGTGTAGTCTTTGTGGTGATGAATGAAAAGAAAAAGACACTTGTTGAATTTTTTTTTTGCATCAGCGCTTCTATCTCATAGGATCCTGGGGAGGGAAGGTGGGGGACAAAACCTTTGTTTTATCTCAGTTGCTGGACTTCCTTCCTTAGAGAGAAAATAGAATTTATTTGGTTAGTGAATGGTAGTTCTATAATTGTATCTGTCTTTCTCAAGTGTCACTCTAATGAAAAGTAAATGTAGGCCTTTTTCTTCTGTCTCTCTTTTTTTTCTTCCCCATGACCTATGTAGGCAAAGCCTGAACTCCCTTCCCTGCTCTGCTCTCTAGACTCGGTGTTTGGAATTTGAAAGTCTAACTTGCTTTTCAGAAGAGAGGGTATTTCTCTGTCCTGTGTACTTTCAAAATCTTTTGTTAGAAAAATGGTTGTTTTTGATTTTTTTAAAGCTTGCTTTGTTCTGGGTCTTCCTTGAGTCCTAGGTATTTATATATCTGAAAGGAAGAAAATTTGATTCTTATATCAATACTTGGTAATAAACGTGTTCTGGCATCCCCTATAATATTCCATTTTTTTTTCTTTAATCCACAGTCTAAAAACTGTGGAATTATTTTTCTTTTGTCTAGTAAGTATGAATCTCCATTACCTTTTCAATTTTTGTTTGCATACTCAGAAATGCAAGATTTTTATCTGAGACCTTTGCATGCTAAATGAAAGCTTATAATAGGGAAAAAATGTGGAAATGGACAATCACAATTTTTGATGTTTTCCATTGTCAAGGGGAAGATATTACACAAAGAAAGTAAAGGACACTTAATGATTCAGGGGCATGGAAAGGTTCCAAAAATTCCGGATTTGAAACAACAGTCTGAAGCTTACAGTGCAAAACTGCGAGGCACACATTGGATTTGTAGAAAAGAAGAAAAACATAGTAGTTTATTATATAGTTTGTGTGAGGCTATACAATTCTTGAGTCATAATGACATTTCAGCATGTGTAAATAGCTTATGCCAACGAAGGATCCTGGTCTGATATAGAAATTACCTTAAATTATTTTAGAAAGCATGTGCTAGCATCTGAGTGGCAAGAAAACATTTCCAAGACTAACATTAAAATGCTGCTCTAAATTCCTCCTTTCCTTCCTGTCTTGTTTTGTTTACCTTCTCTTTATCTTCCAGATCAAATAATTGATGCCACCAAGAAGTACCCTGAAAAAAAAGCTTAACCTTTTTTTTTTTTTTTGGTCAGCAGAGTGATAACATAGAATATCTGCACTCTTTTTTTATTTTGGAACATTATTAAAAACCAAAAAGTCACAATCATACCACAGTCATGTCCATCCAATTTGCTGTCACCACTGTTTGAGCTATGCTTGAACTACAGAACGCAGGTCCTGCAATATCCCATGATTTTTGTCTGGATGAAATGTATGAAAATGACTTATGAAAATGATCACCATTCAGACTTTCTTTGCTTTCTGAAATAGTAAAAACATATCAATCTTCTGTAATGCTGATGTCCAGTCTGTGATGCAGCTGGAAATCATTTATGCTCAGAGTTCCCTAGAGCATTTCTTCTTGTTTGCTTGGAAAGACAGTGATTAAATTTTATCATCTTGGTTACTCAATTGATTCCAGAATCTTTGAAATGTGAGCTTCTAACTCCCTATGCACATCTCTGCCCTACATAAACTCACTCAAAGGATTTTGATCCAAAGATTTAAAGATTTCTGGATCAAAACTTTCAGGTGCCTTTTATTCTGTAGAAGGATCATATGAAATCATTGGTTGTCAGTTCAACTTTAACTCTTTGGATGAAATGTGAAAATCCTAATAATAGGAATTGAAAGAAGATTTTGCAGGGGCATGCATATTGGATGTAAATTACAAAACAAAATGGATTTTAATGATGAAAAGAGTGGAGCTCTAGCATAGCTTCTCAGTAGGAGTAAGAGAGAAGGAACAACCGGGCTAGATTTGAAATGGGTCTTTAACTTTGGGAATTCAAACATATGATAAGTTTGCCTGAAACAGAGTTGACTGGATTTCATGACCTAAAAGGTCTTTCCCAGATCTGATATTCATGGCTTTAAAAGCTAAAGGCTAAAATAAAAATTAAAACCCTTTTCTGAAATAAATTGGTTTTGACTGCAGCAAAAATAAAGCAAAATAAATCAGTTTGAGAAAGCTTTTGTATCTTTTTTATCCCCAGCTTTCCTAGGCTTCTTTGTTAGTGCCTTTCTTAGTAAATTACAGGGATAGAGGATACTCTTCACCTTTATTGCATTACCAACTGTATCATTTTTTTTCTTTCCTCCTCATGAAAATTAACACTGACATTTCTGTTACTGCAAGGAGTCCTCCAAGGTCTGTCACTTTTTGTGGCAAGAATAATCACCACATTTGTACATATATTTTCAGAATTTTTAAACAAAATATTGGGAGGAATCCCATTGGTCCTAAAATTTATCTGCCTGTACCATAAGTCTCCTTCATGTTTTATCGTATTTGCAAAGAAATCTAGAGGATAAATTAAGAGTCAAGACAAAAAAACCCTATAGTGAGCAGAAGGAAGAAATGGGTGCTACCGATTGATATATGGAAATCCGAGCTCTGATAGGAGCTCAGAGAGAATTCCACATGACTTTGACTTTTTAGTATAATTATCTGATTAATTATCCAAATCTTGGATCTAAGCCATTTTCAGTTCCCACATTGCAGATGAGGATTGTTACGGAGTTTCCAGGGGAATAAGTTGGATCCAGGGCCTGGCCAATGAAGGCATGCAGGAACAAAGTCACCCTGATTTTAATGCAATAGAGACTCTGAAGTGACTTATAGATCTGGGACAAGATGTATTGGTCACCTTGATAGGAGCTGACACAAAACTGTGTACTTTCTCTGGCTTCTGAGAAGATGAACTCTTGATGGAAGCTAAGAATTAAGGGATTGAATAATTTAGCACAGTTCAGGATCAAATTGAAACCATAAATTACTTTCCAAAAGGTAAAATTTGGTACTTAATATATGCCTACTGGTCAAGTGAAGCAGAGAAGAGAAAAAAAATATATAGTAGAGATCTTTGGCGTTTGGACTTGCACTGTTTTGAGACTAAATCAAGCTCCAAGTATAATCACAGTGCAGTGAGGATTTGCATGTCTACATTAAAGAACCTGCAAACATATTCATGCCACAACTTGTGAATGCCTCCTGTAACACACAACCTATTTCATGACTCTATTTTATTCTTTTGGAATGGGAGAAGTAACCTGCCATTCTTGTATCCGGAATTTGAAGGGCAAGAATACCAAAACGCTTCCTTTTAGAGAATATCCCTTTGTATGCATAACACAGAAATGTCGGTGAACTGCAGCGTTGACGCAGAACAGACAACATCATGTGGTAGAGGCACTTCCTCTGTTAACCTGGTCCAACTTGCTGCAGTTCTTTTCTGCTCCTTTTGCTTTGCCTCGTAATTCCTTTCGTAGGAAGGCTTGTTGGCTCTGTTTGGTCTTGCACCTGCTCATTACAAGCTGAATAAAGTGTTTGATGTGATAGATCCAAATGTTGCTACCAGGACTTACTAGGGAGTCGATGGGCTGTGTCACAGCTCTGCGGTTGCTGTTTGAGGTACTTGAGAAGATTGCCATAGCGGAAATTTGTTTCACTCCCTTCAGGTCAGTCTCTAGTGGACACGAGCTACTGCAGGTACAGGAGGGCTGGGCTGGAGGCTGAAGGTAAAGCTGCCCAGAGCTGCACGGAGCTGCAGTGTTTCATGGAGATGTACCAGTCTCCATGCACATTTTATCAAACAGCTCTGTGTGGTGAGGGGTGGAGAGAGAGGCAGGAACTGTTTCTTTGAGGTATTGGTGATGTTGGATGTTGACTGGCTGGGAAATTACTCAGATCTTTGCTTTTCCATACACTGGTTCACTGGGCAGCAGGGAGTGACAGATGCTTAAGAAAGCATTTCATGAGGAGTTTTGAAAGGTCTGTTTCTTTTAGTGCTGGTAGAATTTCTTGCATTAATATTCACTGCTGAGGGTGCTTGAGAGTGTCCTAGGCTGAGCCACTACTTGTGCGGATGAGCCTGAGGAAAATGGGGAGGTTAACGTAGGAGGCTAAAGACCTTTTTGAGAAAAGGGCCAGTAACTAATCACTAAGATTTGATTTTGCTAAGTATTCTGGTGGAATTCAAATAAGAAACTGCTGAGAAGAGGGCTTTATAAATCCTCCGTTAAGTGAGCTCTACTCCTAAAGGAGTGCGATGGTCACGTGGGTTCGCAGAGGGCTGATGGGGTAACCCAGAAGCAAGTTTTAATCGGAGAAACTTGTAAAGCTGCTGATAAGATGCAGGATTAGTAAATGCACAACTGAACGTGATGTGCTGGAGGAGAGCCAGCACAGCTTTCTCGATACCAGGACTGGTGAATCTTGCAGAGGTTGCTGACAGAGGCATGAGGCCTGTGAACTGGGGTGGTCTGGCCAAGGGGAGCCCATGTGGGCTTCCAGAAAGCTTCGATGGGGTAAGAAAAAAAGGTTTTGGGTACAGAAACTAGGGGTGATAGGCATGGTGTCCTCATGGTTAAACAACTGTTTAAGTGTAGCAAGCAATGGAGCTGGTATTTTGAGTATACCTAGGTGTTTACTGGTGAGCACCACTGGGGATCTGTGATGGGAGCAGGGCTGCTCACTGGAAGCAAAATGAAAGGGGGTAAAGCTTGCTGTTGCTTTGCACAATTAGAGTGGGCATGGTCTGATTGCAGAAAATTTTCAGAAGGATCTCATGATGCTGAGTGACTCTGCAGCAGATTGCCGTTGAAATGTGAGATCGGTGAAGGCAAAATAATGCACGTGCAGGACGAAAAAGCTATCAAGTTTGGACTTTAAATTAACATTTAGCACTCAGGAAAGAGATCTTTGGAAAATTAAAGAGAACAGTGCAAAAAATGTGATGACACCACTGATAAACCTCTGGTGCAGCCAGATGCTGAATATTTTTTCTATTTCTGACAATCGTACCTCAAAAAAGACATAATTGAGCTAGAGAACATTGATAAAGATAGAACGGATTCAGGATTAGCAGAAGTCAAAGTAGTCTAGGGTGCTTCCACTTGGGGTTGTGTGTGAATCAAGGGGTATATCAATAGATTCATAAAATCACTGGAGGTGTAGAGAGGCAAGTGATTACTTGCTGTTACTTACAGTATGATACAGAAATTGAATTATCAGGCAGAATTTTAAAAACAGACAGAAGGAAGTACTTTACATTGCTCATAATTAAATTGTGGAGCTTATTACATAGCCTGCTGTGGAGACCAAGACTATAAATGGGTTCAGGGAAGGACCAACACATTCCTAGAGTAAAGAGCCATTACAGGCTATTAAGTGCAAAAGTCTGGAAGCAGCCGCCAGCTCAGGAAGTCCTTAAACTACTGATTACTGGAAACTGGGACTGGAGTATGTCAGGGGAAGGATCACCCAATTTGTGCCAGTGCTTCTCTAAACACCTGCTACTGGCTACTGTCAGGAATGATTTGGTCCACCAGACAGATTATTTAATTTGGCTGAAGTTGGCTCCTTTCATAGCAAATGCAAAAAATATGGGAGTCGATGTTGCAGTGAAATAATCACTGCCAAGTGGTCAGCTAAAAAGGGGAACAATACATGCCCAGAAGACAAGCTAGGAACAGTGGGTTTCAGGGTCATGATGCAGTCAGTAGAGGTGCATGGAGAAAAATAATGCCAGAGATTAGCCAGTACATTTTCTTCATTGCATTCATAAATACCAAACTGCAAGAGTGAAAACCACGTCCAAACAAACTCAGGCACATATAATTTGTTCATACAGCATACAGGTGTTGTCTGGCCTTGTACAGGGCTTTTCAAGCTCTGGTTGGCAAAGCTGAGGGCTGGCGGGCATAGGGTTTATCCACACTGAATATTCAAAGTAAGTCAGAGCTACTGTAACTTAAACGTCATTATACAAATGACTGTCCCTTTCTCTGTAAATATCTAGCTTTACTGTGAGAAAAGACTCCCAAAAAGGTCTCTCCTGGCAGATGTCCTAGCCGTGGGATCTGTGGAAGCCAGTCTCTCTGCATTTTCATATTCTCTCAACCTTGCAGCTGAGAGACTACCCCAACGGTAATGCTCATATACAAAGGAGGATAATAATCCCAGCCTTGGAAAGGCAGCAACTCCAACACCAGTGACAACTAAATTGACAGTCAAAGCTGTTAACCACAGGCAACAGTAATTTACTCTTTCTATTCCAAATTGATTTTTTTCTAGTGCTTAAATATGTTGCGTACTATTGAGTAGGTGTTGTGGTCTTTGAGGGTTCAGGTAAAACTATTCAGTCTAAAGAACTCATTGGAAGATATTTATATGCCTTCAGTGGAGGAAAAGGTTCAATAAAGCCAAAGGCTGGGATATAAGCTCAACTCTCCCCTGATCAAATATGTATCCTTTGATCTAATAAGTAGGTTGAGTCTCGCCTGACTTTTCAGCAAAATGCAAATGTAATGCTTTTATAAAGTAAAAAAAATCAGTTAATGAACAGCTTGAATGTCTGATTGCTTTTGGTTTTCAAAAGAGTTGACTGCTCTGTTAGAGAATTTCCTTAGTGGTATCAACTATGGAATTAGTATCAGATATTTTTGTTAGTTGTATATTCAATGACATAGACATTTTTGTGTACCCCTGCTTGCTCACAACGGTGATGTGTTAGCTAAGTCAATATTAACATCTACTACAAGTGACTGATTACTGGATATGAAAAAGTCATTCTCAAAATACAGCTTATTATTCATGATGAAATATTTCTTAGCTGCTGGTTACTACATAAGCAAGCTGGGCTGGTTGTGCCCATTTTAAGAAAGTTGTTCTCTTCATAGTCTTAAGAATGGAATATATGATGAAACCACAAATTCATTTTTTCTGTCTGTCTCTTATCAGGGGAACAGTGATTACTTCTCTGGGAAAGGCTGACTGTCAAGCCTGTGTTTTCATTCATGCACTCAGCACAGTGGAGATGAAATTTCTGGGAAAGATAACTAAAAGCCAGTCGTGTTACCTTGCTGTTGGAAAAGTGCCAAGTGGTGTAATTTGTCAAAGTAATATGAGATATGATCACCTGGATACTCAGCATCTGCTCTGTTACCAGATTTGTGCTACCTTCCCTTTCCCCCCATTTTCCCCTCTCGTCTGTCTTACATTGATTAGAAGGCCATGTGTTTGCTCTTTAGCTTGGCCTCCTTTTTTAATGGGAAAGGCTTCTGCAGTGCCTACAGTCTGTTTTGACACTTTGTGTCTCTCTTTGCTCTGACACAAAATTCTGATAAGAAGCTGTGCAAAAGTAGACTTTTTTTAGCTTATTCCTGGGCCTAAGGGTCACTTCTGACTGGCTCATGCAAATGTGCAATCCCCGAGATAATTTTAAGGCTTTTATATTAAAACAGCAGAAAAAAAGGCGTTATTGTCATGCCTGTGTTTTGTGTACTTTCCAGACAAAGCCATAAATCCAGCTTGGCATGCAGAGGAAGGGCAGGCTGTTGGCACAAAACTGTGCCAGGTCTCCCCCAAAAAGGATCATCAGCCTCGGCTCACTCTTAAAGAAATGTGGGTCAAGTCTCAGGTTCTCCTGTGGGAGGCTTGCACATCTTTTAATTCTGACTTGAAATAGTATCCGAGGCTTGATGCTGAGATGTCTGTAACCACTCATTACGCGTATTTACCTTCCTCTGTTGTGAGGACAGGCCTAGGTTTGCTTTACTCCTGTCAGTGATGCAGAGTGGAAAAAGTGATAGTGCCCTGTTTCCACCCAAATAAACTAACACATTATAAACCACAAATAGACACAAGAATGTACTCTGGTGTTTACGAAGCCCGAATAATTCATTGATACTGAAAACAGCATAGAAGGAGACTGCCAATTATTGGGAAGTTTTCTTGAAAAATACATTTAAAAAACATTTTTGTAGTTTCTTGTAGCTTATTTCTCTAAGGCCTTAATCCAGTCATTGAGATGTGTAGCTTATGTTGTACTTATATATTTGGCATAAAATCTTTCTTGCTAAATTGCTCCCTCCTGATACACTGACAGATGGTAAAAGTATTTTCCTTGCGCTTCTTCCCTTCTTTAGTCAAACGCAAAATATTTTAGAAAAAAACACCTTAATGTCAAAGTCTTGCCCACATTAAGTAGAAAGAGGGTATTGGATGATCAGAGGCTGATGTTAATGTTCTGAGTTGTTCATGCTGCCCACAAGAGAGGGGGGATTTAAGAGATTCTGGTTCAGTTCACTCGATTTTTCCAGACATGCACTGTGAGCAGCGAGGCTTCCAAGCTCCTTTACTGCGGATATATATTGCACTGTATATTTTCAGGACAATGAAAAGATTTATTTAGCATATGGCTGACCTGGATTGTCTCCACTGGCTCAATTGACCTTTATTGCCTTGGGACAGTGGTAAGATTAGGAGATGCCATAAATAGCTGTAGCACTGTGGGAGCGGTATCACAAAAATGCACTTTACACAAACAGCCTGTCATTTTCCTTTGTGGGGGATGTGTGTATTTGGCTTACAAAGGGAGATATCTCTCTGAGATGATTTTTGTCCTCTTCTGAATCACTGCAGCTGAAGCTGCGAGATTGTTTTGGCCAGTACCATCAGGTTCTAATATATACAACGCAATAATGTTGCGAAGCTCTAGGAAACAGACTGTTCAGGTGCAGCTGAGCTTTGAATTGGCAGCGTACTGTGCTTCCACCCGAGGGCTCACTGGTGGAGGCAGCTCTGCCGGGGCTGGATGTCTCTGGGGAGACAGACATTGGGGATAACCCCTCAGCACTGCGGAGCCAGCTTCAGGAGGGTTTCTGGCCACCACCTATGACTTCTGAAGAAGGCCACATCTGTGCCTCAAGAGCTGTAAAAATGACTTTGGACCAGAAAGATAGAACTGAAATATAAGTGAAAAGAAGCTGTAATTCCTTGAGGGATTCTTATAGGATCAAAGAAGGTGGTGGTTTATGACTTTCCTTCCCAATGGCATCCCCATGCCTTGTTTTGTGTAGTTGGATGCTGAATGGACGACTTTTTCCAGCCTACTAACTAAGTAAAAGCATCAGGTGTTCGATTCTTTGTACAAACTCATATTTTGTCTCTCCTATAAATGGTATTTTGAATGATGCATAAATTGATTTAACAGGTCTAGTTGGTGTGAAAGGAATAGGTGTAATGCATGAGGGCTCCACTGACACTGGCAAACATAACCGCAGATAGTACACTGGATTTGATATTTCAGCTTAGTGCCAGATGAGTAACTGATCTCCATTAAACAGTAATTTTCAGTGATCAGGTTGCTTCATCCTTTCCCTAAACTGCTTTAGCAGGAGATGGCATTCAAGCACCATTTAACTGAAGCTGAAATGAGATGCAGTGCTGCCTCTTCTGATTTCTGGAGAAGGCTGGGGAGGGTATTGGGTAATTATGTTGGAGATACATATTTGTTATATATACACTCCATATATACACTCCATTTATTTGTGTTTTTCTTCTTCTTTTCAATTTGCAGGAAAGCAATCTCCAGGTCAGGCCTCCAGCACTTGGCTCCCGTGCATTCCCTCAACATTGCAGTCACCAATGGACCTGTGAAGGAACCAAGAGCGGCCTTAGAGTGGACTGTAGGTGTTTGGTTTTTTGGCAGTTAATTTGAGCAGTGTCTCTAGTCAGTGCTCTCTCCATCCTCAGATGAACATAAGACATTGTGTTTCTGTCAGAATTAGTGCTAGTCATTAGGAACATGTTTTGATTATGAACTGAAGCACAAGACTGAGACACGAAAACTTGTGGGGACTTGAGCAAAACGTGACAGATTTTCCAGCTTGGAAGCTGTCTGGCTACATTTGCCCTCTTCCTTCCTGACAAAGCCTGCCAACAATGGTTGATCTAATTTTAGTACAGCAGGGTTTTGTGCCTCTGCTTGATGGGTGAAAATTTAAGGCTGAAGACACATGTCAAGTTGTCTGTGTCTGTAGAGTAGGTAATTGAAATCTTTGGTCACAATTCTTTGTAGGTATGATTAGATTTCTTCTGGGCCCAAGCTGGGGTGTAGACATGGAGAACATGTTTCTGCCTCTCCTCTCTTGCTTCTTTTGTTTCTGGGCTGGACCACATTGGGGCTGGCCAAAAGTTAAAGCAGATTGTTAAGGGCATTGTCCAAATGTCTTTTAAACACTGGCAAGAATGGGGCATCAACCACCTCACAAGGAAGACGGTTCCAGGGTTTGGCCACCCTCTCTGTGTGTAATAATGGCAAGTCTGTACCTCCCCTGAACCATCCCTACGCACCTCCCATGTGGTTATGCACTGGTACGAGCTAAGAAGATGAGCCATAAGCCAGCAGGTCACACAAATGTCTCAATTAAAGCAAAGCATGCAGTAAATTTTACACTTGGCTGTTGGTAGAGAGCTTGATACATTGCAGTATCAAGGCACCAGCCACCCAAGCAGGTTTTAGTGGAAGATAACTTCTGTTTGATGAATATGGCTTATGTTTATCTTTGTTCTTTATATCAAAACAGAATTGCTTTTTAGATTGCCTGCTCTTCTTGAACCCCAGCTGTTGCACTCAAAGTTTAAGGGGATGAAATTTTGCAGGCTGTGTAGCAGGAAGTTGGATTAGATTCACTATGAGGGTCTGCAGTTTGAAAGCTTGTATAGAAACTTCTTGGAAGTGCTTTGGAGAATAGCTTGTTCTTTCATTCCAGCAAACCCAGGTGCTGATTCAACAAGGTAGTAAAGATGCCTGTTGTGAGTCATCACTGCTGTTCAGTAGAAATCTGAAGGATCAGTTACATAAGTGAAGGGTTAAGCACATTAACTAAATTTAACACCTTTGAAAACTGTATTTAGGAAAAACAAGCAGCAACAATTCCTGCAAAAAAAAAAAAAACAACCAACCCTGAACCCCAAGACAACAACCACAGCGTGCCCTTACTTAGTCAATTGTCTACTACTCCTTTACCAGGATGATCCACAATCCTGTGATGATTACTCCTTTTACCTCATATGATCCCTATACATAAATACAGCAGGAGTTGCTATAGGTTGGTAAATATTGATTAAATATTGTGGGTTTTAATTGTGTGTGGTGTTCTTGCAGTTTACTTCCTTGCTTATGGTTTAGATTTTTGATCAGTTCAATTTCTTAGCTGTTTACAGTCTCAGATTGGTGTTGCTTCTTTTCTTCACACTTTAATTGGAGACGGGAGGCAACTCTGTGTCATGTGGGGAGAGGGACAGGATAGTGAGTGGAAGACATCTGTGGTTGGGAGGAGACTGAACTGACCAGCTGTAGCAACTGGTAAAAGGGAGACAGATATTTCTCAAATCTGAGGTATGATGGAAGCAAGGTTTGGAGATCTGGGGAGGTTGAAATGGACCAAAGTTTTTTAAATAAGTTTTTTAAAATGTAGTGAACTTCAAAAAACAAAAAACCCTAAATTTTAAATTAAGTCCAGAGGTGTAGAGTGAAAAGATATTTCAATTGATGTGTCGAAGCCAGACAAGAAGGTTTTGTTTGTAACCACTGGAAGGCAGCATTGATCAGCGTGGGTTGCATCCCCAAATACATCATCCTGCTCTTCAGTATTTCTGAGGATGATTCTCCAAGGACCCATGATGGGAGATCTTTTCAAAGTCTAAGTGACATGAACATAAATTGTCACTTGACTTAGCAGGGAGGAAATGTTTTCTACCACAGTCTTCACAGTAATAACTGGAAAGAATTCCCTGGCTATTGCCTCCATTTTTGAGAACTCCTTGCAGGTGATTATCAGATGGTCTTGTGAACAGGGCACTGAGTCAGAGAGTGGGATTCCATTCCCTGCTCTCTCACTTACCTCATGAGTGAGCTCAGATGAGTTTTGCCTCTCAGTACATCAGCCTTTCTAGCTGTAAAACAGAGGTGATGATTCTCATGACCCCCAAGACATTTTACAAAAAACCCAGAATTCTTTATTATTGTTGTTGCTACTGTCTCCTTTCCCTGAGGTTTCTTTTCCCTAACATACTTACAAGTGTCCAGTTTCATCACATTTGTTACACCTAATTCAAGTTAACTTGTAGCTTTGCTGTATAATTTAAGGTTATCTTTTCACACCAGGGCCATACAGAATACAGTGTCTGGAGTAAGTTTTATAATAACCAGAGGGGAGTGTTGAGGATGCCTTACCAAAAAGAAATTGACCTAAATGGCTGCCCCTGTTACACGTTTATGCATATCCCTTTCTCTCACACTCCTCCATTTTAGACATCACTCCCGAGTGTTAAATAATAAAGTAAGTAATTCTAGCCCAGATTCTCAAGTAAATACAGAGTGAGCTACCCGATACACTGCCTGTGTGCCTCTGAGGATTTAGTTCTTTGTGAATTTTTCTATTGCCATTTGTTACCAAGGATTATAACCCTAAGCTTGTACACAAAGTCCTCCTGTAATTTTCTTGTAAGTACTGCCTTCTAGCTCTTCTTTCTATGGTGCATACAAAAATATGCATACAAAAATATTGACAGCCCCTAAAATAGTAGAGAATAGTAGAGTGTTGAACATCCCCAAATATCTCTTTTTTTTTTTTCATAGTGCATTTTTTCTGTTGATGCCCATTTCTTTCTTTCTCCCATGACAACAAGACTTAGAATCTTTCCCCCGCATCTTAAGAAGCATTCGAAGATATTCGGTTTCCATTCTTGGAGGTCAATGAAAAAACTTGACTGATCCATGCTTTGTGTTCTGTGAATGCACAGTTGGAGTTCTCTGGGTACATGCTGAATGTTTTTTAGAAGAGAAATATTATGACTTATACCATAATTTATGTGTGTAAAACACAAAGCCAGAAATCTTATAGATATTAACAAGAACAGAAAACTATGTGTCAGAATAGAAGTTGAAAAGTGGTATTTGGCAATATGTGGAAGTGGGCTTAGGTCAGGAGCATTGCACAAGGCATTACCTGATTCCACACAGATGGAGTAAGGAAAGCCAGACCTCATCTAGTGTAGAATCTAACAGGCGCAGGAAAGGTAACAAGAATGGTTTTTCCAGGCAAATCAATAGTGACAGGAACAGCAGGGAAAAATGTTGGGCTGCCACTGAATATAGGGTGACAAAGGACACAGAAAACCTGAGTTGCTCAGTCCCCCTTTTTTTTTTTTTTTTTTTTACCTCAATTTTTTGCTGGTAAGAGCTGCCTTCAGAAATCCCAGGTCACTGATGCCAGTGTCTGAAAGAAGGAAAACTCACTTCTGTGGAGAATGATCAAGTTAGGGAATACTTAGACTGAACACACAGAAGTCCATGGGACCTGATGACATGCCCAGAAAAGTGCTGAGGGCTGATATCACTGCTAGGATAGTCTGGTGTCTTTGGTCACGATGGTTAGAGGATGATCCTGAGGACTGCAACAAAACAAATGTCAATTCTGCCTTCAAGAAGGATAAGGAGGATCCAGGGAACTCCAGGCTGATCAGCCTTACCCTGATTCCTAGAAAGGTTATGGAGCAAATAATTCTGGAAGTAATTCCCAAAAATATTAAGAATAAGAAGTAATTGAGAATATTCAGCATTGATTTATGGAGGTGACATGATTCCTGACCAGCCTAACAGACCTCTGTAATTAAATGACTGGCTTGGTAGATGAGGGGAGAGCAACGGCTGTTGTGTTGACTTTTGCAAGGCTTTTGACACCCTCTTCCATAGTATCCATGCAGATAAACTAATTGGGGTATGGGCTAGACAAATAGACAGCGAGGAGACCTATACCAGTGAGGTATTTATAATTAGTGAATGTGACTTTGAAATGAGTCCGTTGCATCATATTCTGTGCCTTTTTGGCAATACTCAGTAGTTCTGTCTGCTTACTTTCATGGACAATAAGTGTTTGGAAGTGCCTAATGATGTACTAAAGCTTGGATAATTAGCATATGTGTTAACACAGTAGTACAAGTTTTACATAGGACGAAACATTTCCCTCAACCTAGAAAAATTTATTTCTTTTCCCCATGAATGGTTTGGCTGCTGAATCGTAAGTTCCTAAAAGCTATACTAACTTTTACGCCGAAGGATGGGAATTCCTTCCATTAGAGGGTCTTCAAGGCTAAGTTTTGTGAATTGGGAACTGAGTATTTAGTTGAAAAGAGATGTACATTATTAGATGTTCTCATGATAAAAGGAGAATCTCGGGGTATGGGTATTCCATTAGTAACATAAAAACATGAAGATGTGATAGGAGTTCTAGTTCAAATTAAGTAAGTTGTTGTCGTGGTTTGATGCTGGTTAAGTGCCAAGCCCCATGAAATCTATTTATTTTTTTGCTTCTATGATAGTTGAGAAGAGAAGGGGAAATTAAAACTCCATTTTTCACAAGGTGAAATAAGGATTATTGAGGATAAGGAAAAGAAACTTCATGGCAAAACGGGTCCACACTTAAATTTATTACTAACAGAATTAAAAGCAAAAAGAAATAATAAGAAATTAAAGCAAACTCCAAGAACACTTGTTCCTTCCAGTACCATCTCTTTTTCCACCAACACGTGCAAGGGAAACAAAACATGGGGTTTGGTCAGTGTTTCATTTCTTAAGAGTTTATGTTTAAGGAAAAGAGTTTGTTCTGCTGTGCCACGGGATCCTTCCTATGGAAGATAGTTCTCTATGAACTTCTTTAGCATGGTTCGAACTTTCACGAATCAACAGCCTGCCCAGAAAATCTGCTGCAGTGAAACCATATCCCTCCCATGAATTTTGCGGTCTTCCCACACTGCCAATCATGGGCCGTAATCGCCATGGGGTTTAGTCTTTTAAGGATGAGCTACTCCAGCCTGAAAGCAAAGGCTCTCTTCTTCAACCTCTAAAAGCCTTTCACAACATCTATGAGCTCTGGCGTTGAGCACTTTTTCACGAGCTGCACGTGGATTTTTGCATTCCCCCCATGTACTTTAATGAATTATAGAGGAAGAGTTTGTAATATTACAGTCCTTACCACAGCTTGTAAGGAAAATTTAAGCTCCAGCACTGGAAGCGCCTTCGCCCTCTTTCCCTTCCTTCACAACTGACCTTGGAGTCGCCATGTTAGCCTCTTTCACATGACTCTAACTTTCCCTTCTTTCTGACTTGGAAGAAAAGTTGGCATCTGCAAGCCTCCCGCTGAGAAGTTGATCTCACTGGGGCCTGGAAGCGGGGAAAGACCCGTCCTGTCTCTCACAGCCATCTGCGTGTGATGTCTTTCGGTTCGGCGTGGGCCATGCGGAAGGCCCTGCTGGCTCCACGCAGGGGGGCCACGGTGACTTCAGATCTATCTCGGCCATGGGGTCCTGGCTGCCCTGCTGTTTAAGACTGATCACGGCTGCCTGCGGAGCCAGGACAGCTTTTCCCCGGTGGCTCTGCATCCAGGAGGAGAGCGCAGGCCCGCTCCAGGATGGAGCCTGGGGACCCCCTCCCTTTGCCACCCCTGGGGGGGAAAACTGGAACAAAAGGAAATTCCCACCTTTCCTCCTTCCTTTAAATATGCACATTGCAGAGGCGTTGCCAGCTTTCCCATTGGCCCAGAAACCTGCCCGTCAAATCAAGTTTTAAACCTGCCACAGTTGAGATGAGTGCAAGCCCCATGCGTATTTAGAAATTGCTGAAATTTTGTGTGCAGATGACACTTGAAGTGCTGTGTTCTGGATCAGTAGCTCTACTCTGCTGCTTCTTTTTCATGAAGGTTTGAGAACTGAGATTCTTTCCAGAGAGATCTAAAGAGAAAAAGAGGTCTGTCATATTTCAAAATGGTGGCCAAAAATACCCTTGTATTTATCCAGTGATGTAGAGGATGCAGTGATTTTTCAGAAGGTGCCCTTCTTGAAAACATGTTTTTTTTTCCACATTGCTGAAGTGAAACTGTTATCAGCCAAAGCAGTGGTTCATGAGAACATAGGGAATTATCAACTCAGTTGATAGCATCTGAACACTGCTGCTCCATGAAGACAAATGTTGTCATTCTGCTTCTGTATACAGGTGATCTCTTAGTTGAAGGTTATGGGGTTCTCAAAAGGCAATTGATGCAGTGATGTTGGAAAGCATGGTGGGGGAAAGGAGAGCCATATCCCTGTGCTGTTGTATTTTGTTCTATGTCCACGTATGACTTTTGCAATAAATAAAAAATAGGTGACCTCTACAAGAAAAATGTTCCCAAATTAAAATGTGCTAAGATGGAGTTAAAATTGAGAATATATATCAACAGAAAAATATTTGAGGCATTGCTCCTGTTTGCAGCCTGACTATTGCAAACTCTGCAATTTCAGAGTTAAGGGTAAAACATAAGCCAAACATGACAGAAAGACAGTTGGGAAAGAGACATCCAAATAAATTTGTTTCTGCTCAATAATCATCTCATAAAGAAAAGGGCCAAAGCTAGTAATTTTTCTTACAAATATATTTAATTAAGTTTAGATTGATGAGCACTAATTTTACACTAATCATAAGTATCACCCAAATGCATATTTGCAAGAAGATTCTTCTCTCTTGCTGGAGTGTTAGCAAAGGGAAAATTTTCTTACTGACTTATTTTGGATACCTTTCTTAAATATTTTTTTTGTGGAATGTCAGTCATAGCAGGAGTGGAGGAGAGTTCCATTCCTCCTACAATTAGAGATGCAACTCTTTTGAACAAGAAGTTTGGGCTGACTGGTTTATTTGTTTGGCTGAATAAGTACAGCTGCTTGATATGGCAAATTAAAACAGTAAGGTTTATCTGCATTGCTTTTGAAGCCATGCTGACTGCAGTCTGAACAACAGTGAGGTATGGAGATACTGGAGGGCTTTAGAAAAATGGTAACTCTTGCTCTGTCATTTACTATGCTGGAGCACTTGAAGAAATCTAGCTAAATTAGTGAAATGCGCACAGCAAGTTACAAACACATGCATGTAATTACATTGTTCCCCAACTCCTAGTCCTTGAATTCTTATTTCTCTTCCACTTCAGGGGAGATTGTGTGTGGTATTTTTTTCGTAGGCAAGGAAAGTTTGCTATACTGAAATTAGTTTTGTTTGCTATTAAGGTGGTAATGGATCAGGAGCAATCAAATGGGAGGTCTCCATCTGGGGGAGCATATTGAGTTCGTGTGTCCCCTGTGAGCCAGGCTGCATCTGCCAGGGAAGCACTGCTGCCTCCGCTTCACTGAGCAGCAGCTCTTTTTCTTCGCAGGACACTGAGTTCACACTCTTGCGAGGCCTGGGAAACTGGCAAGGAGAGAGAGTTCACAGTTTTCTTTATTAGGCCACAGTCATTGCTGCTTTATCCACAATGATGGACAGTATCCATTTTCCACATAGCAAAGCATGCCAGCCCAAAAGCATGATTTGACGGGTCAGCTGAGGTGCCCCAACACTGAGCTGGCATCAAAAACATCAGTCCTGCTGAAGCCATCTTTAACCCACCACTCTTTGTGTCAGATCCAACAGTTATGTGGTCACAGGGTGAGTCATTTTGTCTAGCTGATTTGGTAGATAAGATATCTAGTTTTTTTCCATTAGCTGAAATGCAGCCACAGATTCGGCATGAGGAAAATGGCAAGAGCATGAGACTGGCATCTGTGGCTTCAGGGACAGAAAGAGAACGACTGCTTCTTTAAAAGCCATTAAATCCTAAAGCCAACGTAAAGACATCAAATACAAAATAAACCAAACTGGCAAGCTTTTTATGGAAAAAAAAAAAAAAGTCTGTCTCAAAATATACAAGTGATGACAGAACCTTTACTGTGGTTTAGCTTTGTGTTAAACAGGATGTCATCCTAGAGGTGATCCCAGGGACCTCTGTCAGCTTCTGTGTTGGTAGGTGGAGATGAGTGCCCTTTTGTCCAGCATGTTGTGGAATATCGCCTGTAAATTCTGGAGTAGAAAATACTGTTTTATTGAAGTAAAAATTCTTTATAGAAATGTATTGATTTTTTGTCAAAAATTTTTGTCAGAAGTGAATAAAAAATTTGGCTTATAAAAGGTCACAGCACTTTCTTCAATTATATCATCTTGGTTTTCATAAGTGGCAAGAGAATGTCTCATCATATGAGTGGCAGAGCCCTGTAAAATTTAAAAGTGAAGTTCAACTAATTCCCTTTGATCTTATTGAGACAGATTAACTGACAAGGAAAGTTTTTTGAGGGAGGGCATTTCATCTTGGGCAGCCTCAGCTCTTTGCTCTGATTCGGGGTGAAAGATTTTTCAAAAGTCAATTTGCTGGAATTGAAATTGTGAGTTTTCACGCACAGTGAGGTGAAATTGTTTGTGGCAGTAGGTATCTGGAGATGTGCCACTTATACCAGATCAGCTTATTTACATTTTTATTACCTAGTTGTGTTAGAACTCTATAATAACATGAACTACGAAGGTTATCCTTGTAGATTACTGACTAATTTTATTTACACGGTGATGTAAAGTTAGACACGTAAATCTGTGATACAATCTGGAACAATACAGAACAAACAGTCTAAACTAGGTTATGGAAATAGGCCACTTTATCTTTAGAAATCCTGATGGCAAGTTGTGTGGACTTGGTCTGAATGAAGGGGTGGTTAATCTACTTTTTAATGTAATTTTTATTCCTTGTTAAAAATTCTGTCCCAGGAGCTGTGTGCTTTTTTACTTAGCTTTCAGAGTTGGTCTTTCATAAGAATCTTTTATAACCTATGAAATATACCTCTGGGTTACAATGTTGAGTTTGCACTGTTTTGTCAGCAGAGAACCTGCTCAGGTCAAGCACTCTTTGGTGAGCTCATATCCTGCTGCTGAAGAGAAAATAGCTGCAACATAAGGACATGTGTGAGGGACAGAGTTACAATCTGAATAATATACCCTCTACGAAGGGCTTGAAGAACTTCTTAGGTTGGTGCAAGTTCTTAGAAATTATTTTGCATTAAAAAAGTGTTGAAAATCCTCACCTAAACTATTGTGCTCTGGGAATTGGAGCATTTCTGATGAAGTTAAAGACCTGCAGGCAGGTAGATGTCTCACCAGAAAACAGCCAGTGTTGCTCTTGTCCTCTTGTTTTACTTGAAGTGAATGCCATAGTTGTGGTGGGCGCTGTGTGAAGCCTTGCGTAGGTCCTGGCTGTTGTGGATGCGCTCTAGAAAGCAAAGGATTTTGCTACTTCTACTTTTCTGCATTATCTAAGAAATCAGTGTGGCAAGAGAAGCTATCTCATTTTATCGGTTTGAAACTGACAGTGGTATTTTAAATAAATTATTTTATCCAAGATGGCTATTTCGGAGCATCCTGCTGTCGGACTCCATCTGTTTGGTGAGCGTCATCATTTGTGACTTCTGCAGTGTGGGAACCAAATGTCAGACTGTCAAAGCATTTTCTATCATGCTCTAATTCTAGCTGAACAGAATTCCTATTTATTCACTTTGCTCAAGTAGTGTGCGGTAGAATTTTAGGCTTTTTAGTCACACCAGGATTACAGGCAAGTGAAACCCATAGTCTATCTACAACCAAGCTTCCCTAGAACAAGAATTTGCATAGAATCAAGGTACAAATTTGGTCAAATGAAGCTGTCAAGACAAAGTTAGATGTTAGCCTGTTGATCACTCCTAAATGTCTGTGTGCTTGGTAAATTCTTTTTTGAGAACGTTCTCAGATGAATGTGCTCTTCTTTCCTGTATAAAGTTAAAGTCTGATCTCTCCTGGCGGCATAATATTTTGTAGATGTATTCACAGAATGTTGACCCAGCCACTTCAAAGAAAGCATTTTTCCTTGTCTAGTTTATCCCATCATCCTAAAGCTACAGTCAGCATGTTGCTTTTCACTCCTGTGCCAGGCTCTCAGATTTTTTGGTCTCTCCAGTTGAAAGTTCATTAGTTGTGTTTTTCTTTCATCTCTCTGGATTTTCTGTTTCTTTAAAATTCTGTGTACACCTCATGCTTATGAAATCTGAATTCCCAGTTAAACTATGCAGCATGTGGGAAGAACATCGGCGAAGTTTAACTGAAGTGTGCTCAAAAATACTTTGGTTTTGATTGGTGACACATCATTGTATTGTCAGCATCCTTTAAACCGGGATGGTCAGCCAGGGCAATACTGTTATCTGCTGTGGCTTTGTGTTGTAGAAAACCAAAGCAACACCGGTGGTGTGGTGTTTTTTATTTGGGTTTTTTTTGGGGTTTTTTTTTTTAGTTTATTTTAGTTTTCTGAATTGATGTTGAAAATCAAATTTATTTTCTCTATACTCACATGGCTGATATTCACAAAACAGATTAACAAGTATTTTTTTTTCAGGAAAATGCTGTGAATGGAGAGCATCTGTGGCTAGAGACAAATGTTTCTGGGGACCTCTGCTACCTGGGGGAGGAAAGCTGCCAAGTCAAATTCTCAGTGAGTTATTTTTGGATTTCTTTTTCTCTTTCTGAGGTAACAAGTCGGGCTTCAGACTGTTGCCGTGCTCAGTCGCTTGAGAGCTTGAATTGTTTGCCGGTGTTCCAGAAGGAGAGCAAAAAGGGCAAAAGGCTGCTGGTAAAGACTTTATTGCTTCAGGAAAAAAGCCCAAGCCAGTTTTGATTGACCCAGATTATTTACACAGTGAGAATGTATGTAATGAACAGCTTTGCTAACATGGTAAGGGAAAAAAGGGTAGAGTACTGAGATGTTTCAGGAATATTAAAAGACACTAGTCTATTTTACATAAAAATATATGCAAATATATCACTTTTTGCAGCCTCTGAGAGGAGGGTCTGATCAAATTTCTGCAATTTTAGTCACTGCAGTGGTTGCAACTGAATTTTCCAAACTCTTGAATGTACTCACCGGCAATGAGTGTACTCATATTTGAGTGTTTACCTTCTCCTGTTTGGGAATATTCAAGGTTAGCTTTCTGTTGAAGCTTTTCTGCTGCATATGAAAAAGTTTCACTGGACTGATCTCATACCCATGTGTCTGTTCTTTGACCATTACAATTCCAGTCTACTTCAGGAGCTCTTTTGCCTAGTGCATCAGTTAAATTGCTTCAGCCAAAAAGAAGAAAATACTCAAATCCCTCTTATTTTTGTATTTAGGAAGCTTGGGGAGAGAGTGGGGATCCTTGATTTGAAACAATGCTCAAGGGAAACAATTCTAGCCCTTGGACTGTGAAGGTTAAAGGGAGTTCCTCTTCTCTTGGATGTTTGTGGTTGCCATCTGTGACTCTTCATGATACTGTCTTTCTGCTTTTATTACCATCCTCCCCAACTGCACCTCCCATCCCCCCCTCTTCAGAGATTTAATTCCAATCAAAGCATTTTGGTTCACTAATCACCCCCAGTTTTCAGGGCAATGTGATCCAAAATACTAGTGCTTTCCATAGCACAAATTTAATATCCATCTCCCAAATCTTCTCAAGCAAATTGGTTACATTATGGAATAGAGCCTTAAGGCCAAGCCTGAGAAGCCTATGCCTCCTTCAGAGTGCTGAAGCAAAGTCCCAGCAACTGCTGACTGTGTGGTAATACTCAAGGGAAGAGTCACTGTGTGCTTGCTGTGCACTTGCATTGGTCCTGAGGCACTGAGTTTTGGCAAAAGCTGGACACAGGATTTGTTTCGCTGAGAGGACCTTTGGTCTCACCCTGTGCGATGGTTCTTGTGTTCTCAGCAGAAGTTTGCCTTTCTAAGACTGAGAAAATTCTTCCTCGAGATTTAGCGCACTGAAAGTAACATGGAAATTTAATAATATGTTTGGTTTTCACAGAGATAAAAAACAGGAACTTACTAAGTTACAAAACATGTGAAAGCTTAGTCTGCCATACAATGCCATGATTCTTCAGGTGCAACATTAGAACACCCCATACATGTGAACATGTACAGTTAGGGTGTATCTAGATAATGTTGAGAATTAATAAAATTATTATAATTATTCCATAATGTGAGCTGAAGCTGGGTTTCCTGTTTCTTCATGAGCTTATTTAAAATATGCTGAAAATTATAAAGAATCAATTTATTAGTGATTTAAATGGACATGAATAAATTGAGTGTAAAACTCCAAAGCAAAGGAATATCAATTTAGCGTGTATTTATAAATCTTCTGTCCCTCAAGCACAAGTCTGTAAGTTAAATTTCTATGAAACTTAATTCCATCTGCTTAATTAAATTGAGTTTATGGAAGTAAAGTAAGTAAATACATTCTCTGTTCTGGATGTATTCTCTTGCCTTTGATATGCTTTGGCCCAGGGGATTCAATGGAAATTATTTCAAAAGTCCTACTGAAATTAATAAAACTAACCAGCATAATTGAGAATTTTGTCCCTGCTGTAACATTTCATAAGCATTTAACAGCATTCTCTGAGAACTTTATCATTCTCTGCTAAAATGACCCAAGTACCCAAGTATTTTTCTGTACTGCAATGGTCAGGCCAATCAAATTAAATATTATATGATAAGCATGAAATGACCTCTCGTGAACTGATCCAAGCTTGCCGATTTGCATGTACAATTTTTCTCCTCTTTGCACTGTCTTGGCTCATCATCTTCATTGGATGCTTGCTTTTAGAACGATGCTCTGCAGAGTTAGCAACCTGATCCTCTACCTAAAGGGAGGCATTCACCCCTAGCTCCCAAGGTGGAGTGCTCTGGCTGTCTTTTTCACAAATTTCATGTGTTAACCAGAAGAACTTCAGATGTTATTTATTTATTTATTTATTTATTTATTTATTTATTTATTTATTTATTTATTTATTTAGTACAGAATTGAGAGCACCAAAAGAGGGGGGGAAAAAAAAAGTATGTTGCACAGGGAGTGAACCATCTCCTGTTTTGCAGCTGACTTTGTTTTCCTGCGGGAATAGCTCACCTCCATGCACACAGGTGTCCCTTTCCTGTTGCAGAAGTCTGCCCTGCGGAGGAAGTGTGCTGCCTGCAAGATCGTGGTCCACAACGCGTGCATGGAGCAGTTAGAGAAGGTAAGACATTGCCATCTTCTGGAGCCTGACGTAGCCAACACGCTTTTATTTCTTTTAGTGAGGTTTCAGCCTGGAAAGCACGATGTGCCAAATTAAGTTTTCACAGCTGTTTTAACAATGTACTTGTTGACAAAAGTTGGATTAAAATTCCACCTTTTTTTTTTTAAGTATATTTCTTCGAACTCCGGGAACCATAAAAAAACCCAAACCCAACAAAATTCAAAACCAAGCAAAGAACAAATAATACAGAGTGCTTTCACAGTTTTAATGTTTGAAAAATAAATTGCCTCTACTTCTAGATTAAAAATTGAAGCTAGACAATGGAGTATCCTGTCATGTATGAATTTGGCCTTTTAGAATTCCCCAGCTAAAGCCAGCACAATTCATTGTATGACAGCTATACTTATCGTGGGCAGTACAGCATAAGATGCTAGTGTGAACCTTTTCCCCTGTATTTACTAGACTATACTGTTTTCTCCACAAAACTTCAGAAATCAACTTTTTGTCTGTAAAATGGAAAATATCAAACCTTTCCTTTATACTACCATTATTTCTGTGAGCATCTGCCCTGCTTCGCATTTCCTTCAAGCATCCCTCATCACACCCAAGCATCTACACAATATCTATCACTGACTTCAGTCTTCCCCTCGGTGATTTGTCTTCATTATGCCTAACTGGAAATGTGCTAAAGAGATCTCCCCCCACCCTTTTCATTCCTGGTGGGATATGTGAAAAGAAATATGTGTGGGAATTTCCCCACTGCTATCATTAGAACTTCATTTTCACTCCTATATGTTTAGCAATGTTGTTCTTCATAAAAGAAGCTGATGCATAACAAATTTATAGCAGCAACCCTATAAGGAAAGGGCTTTTTCCTTTCCAAGTAGTTGGACTCCTGTTGACAAATCCCACAGTGATTGCCATAATACCAAGTTGGAGAGGTACCATTTCCATCCCCGATGCTTTTATCCACAGTGAAATTAACATTAGTGCATGCTTTCAGCACAAAATGTTACCAGTGAATTTTTCATGACTTCCTTCATCACCAGCAGTGCTGACTTTCCATAGCCCAGTGAGTTGGTGGCACTGCCAGCCAGAGGAAATGAGCACTTAGGTAAAATCCAGCTTGCCTGTGCCATTTTGGAGACTGTGAAATCCACCTCTTGGCAGAGGGTTGTTATAAAGTCTATAAAGTTTAAAACTGGTACATAAGTCTTCTGCTCGGCCCTCTCTGCAAAGGCGCACATTTTAAGCAAAATAAATATAAGCTGGGTCTTTCCAGCCTGCCATGACTGAGCAGTGAAACAACAATTTGTGATTCCAGGTGAAGAACAATGGAAGAAGAGTAATATTACAATGCCTTTCATTTCTTTATAAGCACTAGGTATTTAGTTAACTTTTTTTTTATGTGCCTTTTTTTATTATTATTTTTATTTTTCTCTCTAGACCTATTATTTTGAAGGCAATTATTAAATGAGGGAAGAACTTATTTATTTGGGGAGGGTTATATTTGAATTTGGAGAACCTTGGTCCTTGTACGTTCATAACTGAAGCACAGCTGCGCAGTATCTTTAAATTTTTAATTCTTTGAAGGATAGTCAACTCAAACATGAATTTATTTCCTTTAGTGCATCCTTACTTCACATATCCTTTGGTCTTTTTCCAGGCCTCTCTCCAGTGTATTTTTTAAATTTCTACATCCCTCTATTCTTATTTCTACAGATTTTCTTTTCTCAAAACTTTTTTTTCCCCTTTCTCTAGGAAAGACTGCCTTTTTTAAAATTAAATATTTTTTTCTCTTCACCTTCCAAAAAATGTTTTCCATTCATGGAAACTCCTGTTGTCCTCTTTCTTTCCTCCCCCATCTGAATTGTCAATACCACTGCATGAGGCAGCACAATGCTCCCCAAATGATTTGTGGTTGGGGAGGTGGATGAAAACATCCTAATTTAAGGAAAGGGTAGAAATTTATGGTGATTTGCATGGTTCTTTATGTAAGTGACAAGTACTCTACAGTTTTTTTTTCTGAAGACAGAAAGATGGGATGTGCAAAAAGGTCTTACAAAGTGAGATTTCCAGCACCTACTAACTTTTGAGACCTAAGCTGAAGTCTGCACTTGTTTGCAAATGATCTTCAGAAAAACAAAACGAATGAAGCTGTTTCCTCCTAGAAGGAGGAGGCAGTTTAAATACTTGAACTGAGTAGGCAGCAATAGCATTAGTGAGGATGGGGGCTATGTAGAGATCTAGCAAGGAGAATTAATATGGCATATGAAAAGAGATTTTTCTGACATCCAGGTAAGTTACTTTTTTCCACCTAGTGAAGTTAATATTTTAACAGATAATAAATACTTTGGAAGTCTGGCCTAGATAAAAATATTGGAATAAATTTTCTTTCAGCTCACTTTAAGTTCTAACAGTTTTATTTCAATGCCAGATTAATTTTCGCTGCAAACCGACTTTCCGAGAAGGAGGCTCCAGATCTCCAAGAGAAGTAAGTAACGGACAAATGAGGATAGCTTTTCATTTGACATGTGTGCTGATCCCCCTGGTGTGCAGCTGCAGAAGTGCTTTTAGATTAAGAGGAGTCTTAGACAGAGAATTTGTTCCCAGTGGAACATGTTCTCCTCTCCAGAATAAATGTAAAATGATTTCTAGCCGAAGCACTCTATTACTTACACTGACAGAAACCATTTCACCTTTCTGTTGTCTTTCGCCCATTCATTCAGTTATTCTGTCTTTTTCCTTTTTTTGGGTAGCATATTTTTCTTCCTGGCCTTTGAGCTAGTATTTTAATTTTTTTAAAAGTCTATTTCCGTCTCCTTTGACTTGTTCTCTCTTCATCA